>JBBHAA010002328.1:0-433944 GCA_037953035.1 Aquarana catesbeiana
ACAATCCTCTCCAGGCTGTGGTCATCCCTGCTGCTTGTGCACCTTTTTCTTCCACACTTTTCCCTTCCACAAAACTTTCTATTAATGTGCTTTGATACAGCACTTTGGGAACATCCAGCTTCTTTGCAATTACCTTTTGAGGCTTTCCCTCCTTATGGAGGGTGTCAATGATGGTTTTCTGCACAACTGTCAGGTCAGCAGTCTTTCCCATGATTGTGATTCCTACTGAACCAGACTGAGAGACCATTTAAAGGCTGAGGAACCCTTTGCAGGCGTTATGGCTTAATTAGCTGATCAGAGTGGGACACATTGAGCCTAGAATATTGCACCTTTTCACAATATTCTAATTTGGATTTGGGGTTTTCATGAGCTGTAAGTTATAATCATCACAAGTATGACCAATCACGGCTTGAACTATCTTGCTTTGCATGTAATGAGTTTATCTCATATATTAGTTTCACCTTTTAAGTTGCATTAGTGAAATAAATGAACTTTTGCACGATATGTTAATTTTTCTAGTATCGCCTGTATATTGTCAAAAGTATTGGGTCTCCTAGACTGCAGACAAGTTAAGTTCCTCCACCCCAAACTCGCTCATCCATGTCTTTATGGACCTTCCTTTGTGCACTGGTGCACAGTCATGTTGGAACAGGAAAAGGCTATCCCCAAACTGTTCCCACAAAGTTGGGAGCATGAAATTGTCCTCAATGTCTTGGTATGCTGACTCCTTCACCTGAACTAAGGGGCCAAGCCCAACCCCTGAAAAACAACCCCACACCATAATTCCCCCTCCACCAAATGACTTGGACCAGTGGACAAAGTAAGGTCCATAAAGACATGGATGAGCGAGGTTGGGGTGGAGGAAATTGACTGGCCTACACAGAGTCCTGGCCTCAACCCCATAGAACACTTGTGGGATGAATTAGAGTGGAGAATGCAAGCCAGGCCTTCTTATTCAACATCAGTGCCTGACCTTACAAATGTGCTTCTGGAAGAATGGTAAAACATTGCCACAGACACACTCCTAAACCTTGTGGACAGCCTTCCCAGAAGAGTTAAAGCTGTTATAGCTGCAAAGGGTGGGCCAACTCAATATTGAACCCTACAGACAAAGACTGGGATGACATTAATGTTCATGTGTGTGTAAAGGCAGGCATCCCAATACTTTCTACAATGTAGTATATGTGTTATTACATCATCAGCCTGTGTTTTTATACATTTTAACTTGATTATATTAAAAACTTGGATTTTTATATGAAACAAATCATCATTTTTTTAAGTAGTGACGCCTCAAAAGTCCTATACTTCTACAGTATATTCCGTATTTAGCATTTATCATCATTGGTATGTTGGCACCCTGCCCAGTCCCAATTCACACTTTACCTATTACCATTCAGAGAAACTCTACCTTGTCTCCATGTGTCAGACTTTCTTGATAAGGCTGTATCTATGTAGGTTTTTATATATGTTGATGTACTATGGATAGGCATACTTTCATCTTATCTATGTCCTGTAAAAATGAAAAAAAAAAGAACATTAAGAAAAAGAAAAAGTTTTGGACCATTGTTGGCTATTTTCTAATCATTTCCCAGTCCAGCCGGAGGTTTTCTTTTTCCATCATCACATAGACTCAGAGGATGAGCTGGTATGTATGGTGACTGGTTTCTACCCAGAATCCATCAATGTGAGCTTGTGGAGAAACAGAAAGCACAGAATGGATGGCACCATAACTACAGGGACCCTTCCCAATGGAGATGATACTTACCAGATAATAACACTGGCGGTCTTAGATGAAGAAGAGGGACCAGATCTATATTGTAGAGTGGAACATGACAGCCTCAAAGAACCTTTGATGGTCCATTTAGGTGAGCACCTCCCTATAATATAATTTTTTATATAATTTTGTATTACTTCACTTTTCCAGTGTTGTGAAAATAAATTCTGTGGCGTGAATTTACTATGGGTGCCCCTTTTTTCCCAAACCGATAACCTGTAACATTTTGAGTGTGCACCATATGACTGAATCCTGAGTTGGCAAGATCACACTAGGGTACTCCATGCAAGGGTCAAACACTGTACTGAATGATCACAGAATGTGATGATCACATGAAACAACAAGAGAAAGGTTCGTAACAACCTAGTGCATTACCAACATAACAATTTAATTTTGAAATCTAAAAGGTATTCTACTTAGAAATGCATGGCAAGCCTCGGCATGTAAAAGGATGCGAACAAGACTACCTCCAGATCCACAGTAATCAGCCATCTGATCTCCCTGATGGATTCTAACAATATGAACAGGCCTGGCACTGCTTGGTTTAATTTTCTACAGTGATGCTAAGTTGGGCACAGACTTAAAGGGGTTGTAAACCCTCAAGGTTGTTCATCTTAATGCATTCTGGTGAAAAACCTCCTGTGATGCAGCAGACCCCAGAGCCCCCCTTTTACTTACCTGAACTCGGTCTTTCCAGTGACAGGGATGAGCACACCATCTCCAGCCAGTGTCTTGGGTCCTGATTGGATAGATTGATAGCAGCACAGCCATTGGCTCCTGCTGCTGTCAACCAAATCCAATGATGCAGGAGCTGGGGGCGGGGCCAAGTCCTGCTGTCTGTGTCAATGGATGCAGCAGCAGGATACAGGGGCGCACCCTTATGAGTGCCCAGAGGGAGAGCGGCTCTCCAACGGGGCACTTGAGAAGAGGAGGAGCCAGGAGCGCTGCTGAGAAACCCCAGAAGAGGAGGATCGGGGCCGCTCTGTGCAAAACCAACTGCACAGAGGAGGTAAGTATGACATGTTTGTTTTTTTTTGTTTTTTTAAATGAACCTTTACATATCCTTTAAGCACATATGTTTTATAAGGTTCATTTACACATGTCAACGCATATCCCTATGAGCCATGTTTTGGTTTACTGGCCTTTTGGCGGTACTTATAACGGCATACCATGTCTAGGGGTGGGTGGCTCCTTGCGACTTGCTGAAGAAGCCCTATAGAGGGCGTAACATGTACAGGTGGGAGGAACCGTTACCCAGGACATTTTGCACTTTTGTATCAACCTGGTGAGCTGATGATATGCTTGTTATTCATGAAGCTATGTGAGTGTTTTTAATCCCATTGTTCAGTTTTAATAAATTATTTGTAGCAGAGAGCACTATGGTTTTCCATTTTGTTTTTATGGTGATACACAGATAATTGAGTGTGTGAAAGAGGAATTACAGGTTTTCTCTGCAGAAGTATCCCACAATCATCCCAAAATACATCTTATTAGGCGAATTTGACTCTGTAATAGGGTAATTGCTGGTAGGTTAGCAGGCAATTTGTCTATTGGTAGTGGTCACTGAATGCACTGGATCAATTTGAACTATCACGTGGAGTTAACACGTAGGAGGAAGAGAAATTTATTGTGCAGATTTTTTATGACATGGATGCACATGGACTTATGTTTTGAACTATTATCATTAATGTTTTGAGTCATCACAATTATTTTATGGTTGCGCTACACTTATATTGTGTCATTTATTTGTAAATTATAGAGTCACTGGTGGAAGTGCTCTAACTAGTGTTGGCAGCAATCACATTAGGCCGAATATTATTGGCCATCGATTATTTATATAATAGTTTACTTTATTTTTCACATATCTGCTCTGATTATATATTTATTCACTACCTTGCTCTTGCTTGTCTCTGATTGGTGAATGTTTTATTTAAACATTTTGCACAATTGCTTCACTCTTTCACATGCCTGATGAATGGGTCCTGCGTGACTCCAAAACATTGCACCAGTCTCCAGCTGGTGCTTGCTGCAGTACCCAGTATGCTAGAGCTTTTTCCAGGAACGTATGTGAAGGGAATATGGATGGTTATCCATGATCACAGGGGACCCATAGCTACCTGGCTACATAGTGATTTATGCAGGAAACAACATTTGGCAAATATATTTAAATGAGTTGAATTGATATCAAATTTGGGGACTTCTATATGATTGCAATGAGAGCAATTAGGAATTGGCTTAGCTAATGATTGGAGAGACGGAGGTACCACTTCATGATTTGGCTATGAGGCCTAATCACACAAAGTCTAGGCCCTGATACAGAATAGTTTTGGGCGAATGGTTCGGCCCGAGCATGAGTTTGGGCCTAACATTGGCTGTTCGCCCGTTCAGCGAACACCCAAATTGTCGGGGTGTTCGACCGTTTGTTTGGCCCACCAAACACCCCACAATGCAGTGTGCACTGCACACTGCATTGGAAGCCCTGGTTGGCTGAAGCAATGAATAATTTGCCCAATCAGGGCACAGAGCACTGTCAGAGCCATGCTTGGAGAAAGTAATGATGACTGTACCCATTATGGCTCATGGCACATAGATCCACCCCACACTATAAAAGGTTCCTTCCCAGATCAGCCATTTGCAGTGTGATATTGGAGTGAGTTAGTGTGCTATAGTGTGCTATTGTGAGTGTAGAGCGTTAGTGTAGGGTGAATATAGTGATAGTGCAGCATGAGTGTAGTGCGACCATTCATTTTTACTGTAGTGTCAGTTTAGTGTTTCAGGGCAGGTTACTTGCAGTGAATTGAAGTGTATCAGTGTAGAATGTCATGACAGTTTTACTGCGGTATATTAAAGTGCGTTAAACGTATATAGCACAGCTCAAGGACTACATCACCTGCCCTGCTGCTCCGCTACCTCTACACGTAGATGGGTGCAGGCCCTGCTGCAAACAGGAGCATAGGAAGAAAAAAAGTGGCTGGATGGTCGCACTTCAACGCAATCTCTTTTATTGGTAGATAAAAACATAGACCATACAGCAATGGTGGTGAACTACAAGGATCACTGACATGTTTCACACCTAAATCTGGTGCTTAATCATAGCTCATATTTAAGTGCCTTAGCGCACTTTTACTATAGTATATTGAGGTGCATTATTACACTGTTTTTTTTATATCCAAAAACAACTTTATTTTGTTCAACATAAACAATTATACAAGTCCAGGCTTCAACAGTACTCAGTTACATTGCATAGTTTAGGAATTCTCAATACATTATAGCAGAATCAATATTCAAAGTGCGGCTCATCAGTCTAATCAATAGTATATTCAAAAACATTTAGCCAGCATTAATACCCAATAATCTCTCCATCACCAGGTCCACCGGAACTAGTCCCGGTACATCTAGCCACGGTCCCCACAGCTTCTCAAACTTTCGGGTGCACCCCCTGTGCTGGTATACCATTTTCTCCATTCTGATCATGTTCCCTACTGCCAATATCCACTCCTTGACTGTGGGAGGGTCCTCTGATATCCAATGTACCATTATCATCTTACGTGCTATCAATAGAAGCCTAGTAACTGCTAGTCTAACACTTTCTTCCCATTCGAATACTTCAAGCACATTTAGTAAACAGTGTTTTGGGTTGGTAGGCAAAGAGATCTGGAACACCCTATTAATGGTATCCACCACCTCACCCCAATAGGGATGAAGCTTCGGACACCGCCACAGAAGATGAATCAGATCTCCATGGTCTCTTTTGCATCTAGTGCACGTCGGGGTGTCTCTAAGACCCATTTGGTGCAGTCTGTGTGGATTATAGTACACTCTAAAAATAAGATACAGTTGTGTTAACCTCTGCGATACATTAAGTGAACCCGTGGGCACTGCTTGTAAGATCTCCTCCCATTGGTCCTCATCAGTCTGTCCCACATCTCTCTCCCACTTCTCCATCATTTTCAAGGGGTGTTTATTCATGAAGCCCTGCAGGAGCATATTATAGCATTGCAAGATAAAACCTTTTGTATTAGTAGCTCTCAGGAATAAGTTAAATAGCGGTGTAGGTGAAAGGGACCACTCGGAAGCAATGCTCTGAGCCTTCACCGCATGTTTTAGTTGCATATAGTAGAACCTCATATTGGATGGCAAGCCGTGTCTTTCCTGGAGAGCCTCAAAAGATAGCAAAATACCGTTCTGAAAAATATCTCTAATATATACAACCCCATATTTCTTCCATAGTGCTCCATGCTGTAACTGCGCTATTTCAGGGTAAGTCCCGTTTGACCATATCGGGCTAAAGTCAATGTATCCTCTCACCCCCTGCAAGTATCTAATTTTGTTCCAGATTTTCTGGATAAGATTGTAGGTCAGATATACCTTATTTGGTTTTCCAAAGGCTAGAGACTCAAGTGCCGACGGCACCGAATCTCGCTTTACCGTATGTAGCATCACAATCTCAGAGGAACTGCGAACGATACTCGACCTATCTGTCTCTCCTCCCATGATCCCTATTAGGTGCTGAAGCTGGGCTGCTAAGTAATAAAGCCATGGGTTCGGTAGGGCCAATCCCCCCTCATCTTTAGGACGCTGTAGGTGCTCAAGTTTGATTCTGGGAGGGCGATTCTTCCAAATTAACAGACAGAAGAGGGAGTTTACCATTCTGAATGTTTTCAAGGGGACCACCACTGGAGAACTGTGAAGTAAATACAATAGCTGGGGCATGAGGATCATCTTGATCAGATTCACCCTTTCCGCTATCGATAAACACAGTGAGTTCCATGTCTTAATCTGGTCTCGGAATTTCTGCAGTAATGGGGATATATTCAATTTCCCGTATTCTCTCACCATCGGTGTCACTTGAACCCCCAGATACCTAAAGGATGTAGACAGGGGTATGGAGTTGTTAGTGGGTGGCTTGCCCCCTTCATCTAGTAACATTAAGGAGGATTTTGTCCAGTTAATCTGGAGTCCCGAGTAAGTACCAAATTCCGTTATGGTGGCCATGGTTTCCCGAAGAGAGTCTTCGACATCTCCCAGCAAAATCATAGTGTCATCCGCATAGAGCATCAGTTTCTCATGCCTGTGCCCATAACGAAAGCCATCAATACCCGGGTGATCTCTAATTTTAATGGCCAGGGGCTCAATGGCTAACGCAAAAAAGTAGGGGAGACAAAGGGCACCCCTGTCTCGTACCCCTACCTAGCGCGAAGGCCAGAGACATTCTGCCCGATGCTCTAATGGCTGCCTGGGGACCACAATAAAGTAAACGGACCCAGGAAATGTACGTCTCCCCGAATCCGAACCTCTGAAGAACACCCCATAAATACTCCCATTCTACGCTATCGAAGGCCTTCATAGCATCCAATGAGAGCAAAGCCCTCTGTCCCTTATTGTCTGCCTGAGTATGAATGTTCAAATAAAGTCTTCTGAGATTTACTGCCGTAGATTTATTTGGCATAAATCCTGCCTGGTCTGAATGCACTATCGACGTAATGACTTTATTTAGTCTAATTGCTAGAGCTTTCGCCAGTATCTTAATATCGCTCTGTAACAGGGAAATGGGTCTATATGATCCAGGGTCGACAGGGTCCTTACCAGGCTTTAATATCAAAACAATATTGGCTGTGGACATGGAAGGGGGTAGAGTTCCATTAACCCTGGCTGTGTTAAACACAGTCAGGAGCTTAGGAAGGAGTACTTCAGCATACTGCTTATAAATTTCCATAGGTAGCCCATCCGACCCGGGGGCTTTACAGTTTGGGAATGCATTCAATGCCAGCTGCAACTCCTCCACTGTAAGTGGATCGTCCAGGGCCTTCCTATTCTCAGTGGTGATCTGCGGGAAATTAATGCCCTGTAGATATCCCATAAGCTCCTCCCCTGTATACTGTCCAGTAGGCAGATACAGGTTCTCATAAAATCCTGCCAGTTCCTGTAGTATCAGATCAGGGGAACTCACTATCTTCCCCTCCTTTGTTCTAATTGCCCCTATCACCAGGGACCGCTGTTGTGAGTTTGCTATTTTAGCTAAAAGACGACCCGTGGTTTCCCCTTCCTCAAAGAAAGCTGCCTTGGAAAAAAATCTTTTCTTCTCTGCCGTGGACGACAGAAGTCGCTCATAAGCTGATTGAGCAGACTTCCACGACTCCCTGGCAGAGTCAGTGGGATCCTGAATAAATTTTTCCTCCAAATCCTGCACCATCTTTTCAAGTTCCTCTCTGTGCTCTGAAGAGTTTCTCTTAACTTTAGTGATTTCTGTAATCAGAGACGGCTCTCTAATTAGGCAAATTAGGCGGTCGCCTAAGGCCTCGCATTCACAGGGGCCTCGTGGCCACCTAATTTGCCTGTGATCAAACCCTGATTATGGCACTGGTGGCTCACCCTATCCCCGCTGGGACTCTGTGGCCCAGGGGCTGACTGACAGTGACGACCAATCAGGTACTGGCTAATAGCGGCTTTGTCATGGAGCGTCTGTTCTGGTGGCAGCAGCTGCGGGACAGCAAAGGCCTCTAGGTGGCGACAGTGTCCGGATGATAGCACCCGGCTCCAGGTGGCATCCCCACAAGACGTGCGGGCAGCATGTCCATGTGGGGCCCTAAGGCAGCTGGGACTGCTCTTTCAGCCTGCACCGCTCACCTGGCCGCTCCACACCTGCTCGGCCACCTATTTGAGTCAGCTGTGCCCATGGCTGTGTAGAGAAAGGATGGAGCTCCAATCTCTTTGAGGCTGCCTGGCTGACCCCCCTGTGACCGATGAGAAAGTAAGTGCCAGTGCACTGTGTAGCCTGTGTGTCTGGATAGGAGAAAACGGCGGGGCAGCTGCATATAGAGGAATTGAGCTTTCCATATTCCTCCATGCAGCCGCTGAATGCTTGCAGGAGAGAGAGGAGAAGTGAGCATTCCGCTGCTCCTCCTATCCAACTTCTTTTGCTGTCCCCTCTGTGCTTTACAGCCCCTCCTTGTGCTCTCTGGCTCCTCCCCCAGTACTCTTTGCCCCCCATCCCCCCCAGTGCTCTCCAGCTCTCCCCAACCTCCCTCCCTGTGCTCTCCAGCCTCCACCCCCCAGTGCTCTCTGCCCCCCACAGTGCTCTCAAGCCCCCCATGCTCTCCCCCCCCCTGTGCTCTCCAGCCCCTCCAGTGCTCTCCAGCCCCCCCCCACAGTGCCCTCTGCTCCCCCCCAGGTGCTCTCTACCCCTGTTCTTTCTGCCCCCCAGTGCTCTCCAGCTCTCCCCATAACTCTCCAGCCTCCATCCCTGTGCTCTCCAGCCTCCAACCCCCCCAGTGCTCTTCACCCCACCCAGTGCTCTCCACCCCACAATGCTCTCCACCCCCACAGTGCTCTCCAGCCTCCCATGCTCTCCACCCCTGTTCTTTCTGCCCCCTAGTACTCTCCAGCTCTCCCCATTGCTCTCCAGCCCTGTGCTTTCCACCCCTGTTCTTTCTGCCCCCCCAGTGCTCACCAGCTTTCTCCATCACTCTCCAGTCCCCACCCCTGTGCTTTCCACCCCCCTCAGTGCTTTCCGCTCTCCCCTGCTCTTGGACCCCCCAGAACACTCTCTCGTGCTCTCCACCCTTGTTCTTTCTGCCCCCCACTGCTCTCCAGCTCTCCCCATCACTCTCCAGTCCCCACCCCTGTGCTCTCCGCCCCCCAGTGCTCTCTGCTGCCCCCTGCTCTTTGTCCTCTCCAGTGGTCTCCAGCCCCCCGTGCTCTCCACCTCTGTTTTTTCTCGCCCCCATGCCCTGTGCTCTCCAGCTCACCCCATTACTCCCCAGCCTCCTCCCTGTGCTCTCCAGCCCCCAGCCATGTGCTCTCCACTCCCCCCAGTTCTCTCCACTCCCCCCAGTGCTTTCTACCCCCCACAGTGCTCTCCAGCCCCCCGTGCTCTTCACCCCTGTTTTCTACCCCCTGGTGCTCTCAAGCTATCCCCGTTGCTCTCCTCCCCCCCAGTGCTCTCCACTCCCCCAGTGCTCTCCAGCTCCCCCAGCGTGCTCTCCAGCCCTGTTCTTTCTGCCCCCAGTGCTCTCAAGCTATCCCCATTGATTTCCAGCCCCCACTCCTGTGGTCTCCGCCCCCCCAGTGCTCTCCACTCCGCCAGTGCTCTCCAGCCCTGTTCTTTCTGCCCCCCCGGTGCTCTCAAGCTCCCCCCAGTGCTCTTCGCTTCCCCACACTCTCTTATTCCCCCCAGTGCTCTCCAGCCCGCCCAGTGCTATCCGCGCCCCTGTGCTCTCCACCCGTGGCTCCCCCCCAGTGCTCTCAAGTTCCCCACTCCCCCAGTGCTCCCCACTCCCCCCTGCTCCTTGCCCCCGCCCATGTGCTCTACAACCCCACCAGTGCTGTCTGCTTCTCAGTGCTCTCCACGCCCCCCAGTTCTCTCCACTCCCCCCAGTTTTCTGTGACACTCCTCCTCATTCTCCCAAGGCAAAGGGGAAATTCCTAGAGGGGTTGTCACCTTGCTGGGTCCCAGATGTTTTATTGGCTGCATATGTCTGATGGGTGAGGAGGATGCCCTGGATGTGGTGCTGATGAACTGTGTGCTACATCTGTCTATCTTTCTGAAGCCATTTTTATTGCTGCAGAAAGAATTTTTTTCCCATTATGGGCGTGAGTGGGGCCTCATGTCTAAGTTTTGCCTAAGGCCTCACAAAGCCTAGAGCCGCCTCTGTCTGTAATTAGTAAACCCCTCAGATGAACTTTAAACGCCTCCCATTGAATTAAAGGGGAGTCCTGAAACTCCTGCCCAGCCAGAAATTCTCACATTCTCCTCTCCATCTCCACCGGGGATGTAAATAACTTTAGCCAGAAGGCATTGAATTTCCAGGGTGCCCTAGGCAACCCTGACAGTGGAGCCACTATCAAACTAATCACCAAATGGGAGTGGTCAGACATGGTGATTCCCTCAATGAGGCAGACCCCCTAACACTGGGGTGCCTGTCCATGGAGGGACTCAACCAACAGTTGAAATCTCCAACAATCAATAACGGCAAGTCCGGCCTGTTCACCATATATGTCAGCAGCTTCCGCAATACCTCCACCGAAAAGGGAGGAGGAATGTATATACATGCCAAAATACAGTGTAGCGATCCTATGCGACAGTGCAAGAAAATATATCTCCCTTCTGAGTCTATGCATGTGTCAAATTCCTGGAAATCTATGGCATTGTGTACCAACACATTCACCCCCCTGGAAAAGGAGGTGTGTGTGGAATGATATATCTTCCCCACCCAGGAATATCTTAGGCAGTTTTGTGTTTCTGAAGTCAAATGTGTCTCCTGGAAACACAATATGGCTGGGTGAAACTTTTTCAGGCAAGTGGAGATCATCATGCGTTTAAGCGGGGAACCTAGCCCCCTGATGTTCCAAGACACCACGTGGACCCTAGCCATTAGGGAACATGATATCCAGGAAGAGCAGGGTGCCTATAAAACAATATAGCGAAATTGAACCATACATTAAATATACCACATTGAAATCTTCCCCTATAGGAATATTGAGCCCATCTAATATCAGCCGGGTTTCCCTGCCACTCCAAATGTTGACTGGAAGCCATAATTTAGGTGCACCAAACATGTCATAATTAGCTGAGTACCAAGTCCAGAGTCTAATGTCTTTCAATCGAAGCCTGTGGGTATAAAGGGTTAAACATATAAACCAAACATTTGTCCAGGCTGTCAACAGGACAAACCCCGATGATCCAACGTGGATCAAAAACTGATCAAGCATTTTGTTTCCACATTTCTCGTGAAAAAAACGCATTTTTGCAGCTTTACAAGATAGCTCAAAGTTCACATGGTAATATTACGTCTCCCAGCAGAACAAAGCGCATGTTACCCCTTCTGTCCTAATGTTTATCTGCCAGGATCAAAACAGACGTTAGCACTGTATGCCAAAAAACTGAACAATTGGCAGATAAAAAGGCAACAAAAAAAAAAAGGGGGGAAAGGAAGGGGGGGAGGGTAACAAAAGGTGGCAAAAAATGAACATAAAGTGAGCCTTCCAAATAGAACCAGCACCGGCACATCTAATATATCCATTGATCAACATAGCGACTTGCTGCAGCTACGACCAAACTAATCTCCATCTTCCTCTCCACCTCTGTGGCGTAGAGCCTGCTCATTGCGATCCAGCCAAAGAGCAGCATCCTGAGCAGATTCAAAAAGTGAGTTTGACGATTGGCAGTAACCCTCAGCTTAGCAGGGTACAGCATGGCATAAGGGAGCTGCAATGATCGTAAACGCCTTTTCACATCAGAGAACTTGGCCCGGCGTCGCTGTACCACCGCAGAAAAGTCCGGGTAGAAGGATACACAAACTCCATTCACCTGCACATTAGCTTTCTCCCTGGCTTGTCTCAGCACCACCTCCCTGTCTCGGTAGTGTAGGAGACGGGCCAGGATTGGTCTGGGGGGGGCGCCTGGTTGTGGCGGATGACCCGGTGTGCGATGAGCCCTCTCAACAGTAAAGAACGGGGAAAAGGACTCCTTTCCAAATATCTCTTGCAGCCATCCCTCAATAAAGGTGGTGGGGTCTCTCCCCTCTGTTTTCTCCGGTAATCCAACAATGCGGACATTATTCCGTCTCAGACGGTTTTCGATGTCATCTGCTCTATTGTTAGTATCCTTAGCGAGCTGATTTGCTGCATGGGCCTCCCGAGCAACTGGGGGTAGTTTATCTTCAACCTCGCTCACCCTGCTTTCAACTGCGGTTGTACGTTCCTGGATTTTTTGCAAATCCTGTCACAGCAAGGAGACATCTTCTCTCAATCCCCCAACCTGCTCCTTGAGAGTGTTTACAGAGGCTGTGCAGACATGCACCGCTCTTAAAATCTCAGCCAGAGTTGGCTGCTCAGCTTCCTCAGCGTCAGTGTCTGTAAACTGTGTAAGAGAGTGCATAGCTGCATGATTCTGCTCTCCATGTCCCTCCTTCTCTCCTGCCTCATGGCACTGTGGGCCCTGTATAGCTGAGCCCTGTGCTATCATGCGGTGCTGAGCAGGGCTTCCTCTAGCCTCCTGATCATGGGGGCCCCCCCAGTTTTTGGGCATAATAAAGCATGTCCCGTTGTTGCTCCTTACGCTGTGTCTTCTGCAGCTTTTTGTTGTGATCCCCCTTAGAAGTCTCCGCTCCTCTCGGCGTGCGCTGTGCCTGGGCCACGGCGGCGACATCTTGGATTTCCGACTGCATGAAATCCTCTTTTTTCTTTGTTTTTCCCCGGGTACAAAGGGCTGGCGGGTGGTCCGGAGTATTGCCCCGATCAGTAGCCAGCTGGAAAGCCGTTCTCAGCTTCAAATTACTGCTGGGAGAGGATCAATTCACTGTGCTGTGGAGGAGCTATGAGACACACATCTTCTCACATGCCTGTCTTGGCCACGCCCCGCATTATTACACTGTTACTACAGTATATTGAAGTGCGTTAGTGCACATTTACTGCAGTATATTGAAGTGTGTTAGTGCACGTTTACTGCAGTATATTGAGGTGCATTATTGCACTGTTACTGCAGTATATTAAAGTGCGTTGGTGCACGTTTACTCCAGTATATTGAAGTGCGTTAGTGCACGTTTACTGCAGTAAAATGAAGTGCTTTAGTGCATGTTTACTGCAGTAAATTGAAGTGCGTTAGTGCACTTTTACTGCAGTATATTAAAGTGTGTCAGTGGAGTGTGTCTGTGTAGTGAGTACTCAAGTTAAAGTGCACCAAACACCACTTTCCATTGAATAAAGTCCATCCAAGTACACATTTCCCTGTCTCTATTACATTTTGATAATAAGCCCCCCATCATGTCTGGGAGGCCATTAAGGAGAGGCATATATTTCCATGGCACTGTATGAGTATGTGTCCAAAGGCAAGGGTGGACATGGTCTGTCCTCGGGCAGGGCATAATTTTCTCTCTTTAGTGATGTTCCTCGTGCTATCCAGCCACAGCATGCAGAGGAGGGGACGGACTGGCTTACTAAACCATCCTCATCCTCCTCATCCTCTGTCACCCAAGCAGAGACTAGTGCGCAGTCCATCGCAACTGTCAGGGTGGCAAAACCTGCCTCCTTGTCCACAGCTATTCCTGCCAAAGCCCCAGCATCATGCATGGAGGAGCCAGCTGAGTTATTTGAACACAGCGTCAGCCACTTGCTCCTTGACAATGCACAGGCATTACTTGATTCATCAACAGTTCCTCTATAGGGTGTGAAGGCACCACCAACACCCAAAGCCCAATCTTTCCGCACATGTTACTTCTAAAGTCTGCGAAACAGACACCAGAATTTAACCAAAAAAAATCTCTAATCTTGTTCCGAATGCAAAAAATTGTGGCCTCATCATACAGACTGGCTCCCAAAGGCATTGTTTATAAAATAAAGAAAGCTTGTCATTTTTTTGCCTTTATAAATGTCAAAGTTGTTGCAGCAGGTTATATACACAGCACAGATGTACCACTTTACAGGCAGACTAAGGGGACAACCCAGGCACTAAATTTAAAGGATTTTTTTATTTTTATTCTTTAAATTTAAGTATCAATAAATCACTGCTCGTTTAAAAATGATGTTTTTTACAAAAAATTTTTCATTGGTACATGTCTCCCAGGGCCGTACCCGGACCCCTATACCCTTTGTATGCCCAATAGCTTGCATCTAAGCCCTACGCACTTTTGATTTTTCCAGTTTGGGTCCCATAGACTTCACTGGGGCTCATTATTAGTCTCCTGAACTTTTGCGATTATTGAGAGCTCTGGCACAAACCAAACCAGGGGGTGTTTGGCCCATCTCTAATACAGGAATGTAAATATATTTTTCTATGTATTTATTTTTGTTATTTATTGTGTATTTCTTCTGCTGAATTAATCCAGTTAAAGATCATGTTCTTTTGTTTTCTTGTGCACAGGGGAAACAAAAACTGCAACAGGTGTGATAATAGGTATCTTAATTGGACTCTTTCTCCTCACTGCTGGCTTGTCTTGGTTGGTGATCCGATGTAAGAGGCACAGGTAAGATCACAGAGCAAACAAAAAGCACAAGTGCAGGTTTGCGGGTTAGGCTGTGTGATTCATTTCTGCAAATGTTTTTTTAAAGTGTAACTCCACTTTTGTTGAGGAAAAAAAAAACAATCCCCTCTGGGTCATCTATGCTGATTGAAAGGATTTTAACAAACTTTAAAGCAGATTCATACCATTTTTAGCTCTGAAGAACTAGCTGTTTGCTTCTCCAGGTTCTTTGCAGTCTTATTCTGAATGGGAGGATGTGGCTCAGTATAATCAGCCAATACAGTTTCAGTGCTCTGGTGAGGAAAGTTTCAAGATCTGCATCCCTTTCAAAGTATTTAATCTTAAGGAATATCTCACCAAAACTGAAATTTCTATTGCTGGGGTGCCTAAAATTTGACTTGTATCTTAGTGAGGACTTCAGAAAAAATCAGTGAGCCAATCACATGAGCAGGAAATTACATTTTGAGCGGGGTTCTGTTCTGTACAGAACACCTACAGGTTGCCATATTGCTTTGAATTTTACAGAAAAATACAGCGGGTGCAGAAAAGTAAAGATCATTTTTAATTACATTAAATTACAATATAGTTTGCCAAGTAATTGCATTTGGTATACAATTTTTTGTTTACTATAATTTTTCCATGAAGTGAAGTTATTCTTTAAAGTGTAACTACTTTTTTAGTGCACTTACACTTATTTGGCTCTGAAGTCTATTCCCAGCTCCACTCCAAGTCTGCTACTAACCCATTCCAGATTCACTGATATTTTCATGTCACTAAAGATGGAGCTTACACAAGGCTGAGGTTTGTGTCTATATGACAGCATTGAGTCAATCACCAAGCACCAGTGGGAGTGAGCAACATGCCTCCCAAATCAAAGTCCAGGTAGTTTTTTTCCTTCCCCTCGCGGCTGCATGGAGAAGCAGGGAAGTGAAGGAACAGAGAGTATGTACTGCTTAGGAAGGGTGGCATTCAATGAAAAATATGGCCAAAGATTTTTTAGCTGTTCTTCACTTGTGGGTCACAGAAGTACAATTACTTTTGTCCTCCTGTGACCCAAAGTCAGCTTATAGGGGGCTATTGCTATCAGCTGACCGCGCAGAGCCGCTTTAGGCTCAGGAAGCATCCCGACAATATTGCTGGGATCCACCCCACTGCCTAATTGACAGCTTTTGGGTGGGTGTACAGTGGTGTGGCTGTAATAACTCACACACAGTTCAGGTGCAATCAGTAGAACTTGTATTGTGGCAAAGGCAGAACTTGTATTGCAGTAATGCCAGAACAGTTGACAACAAACCTGGTGGGAGAGAACCCAACTGGAAGCACTCACAAATGCCAACAGTGTGTAGCGGAGCAGGTATCAGACGAACTGAGAGTGCCTGTCTGGAGGGGCAGAATGCAGCCTGGCCATCTTGTACCCAAACGGGAAGAAGTCCAAGGAATTTGCAAGCCCTAAGCTTTCCCTTCTCTGGAACCTTTCCCTGGCGCTTATACTGTACCTGACAGATGGGAGACCTGTTCCTACACTACCCATGCGCAAATGCGTGCCAAAATCTTCGAAGCAGTGACTTAAAGGGGTTCTAAACCCTCGCCGCTTTTCACCTTAATGCATTCTATGCATTAAGATGAAAAACATTTTTTAATGCAGCCCCCCTTATACTTATCTGAGCCCCAAAATTTGCGTGAAGGGAATGAGCACACCACAGAGAAGTTTCCCTTGACTTCCTCTCCAAGCTGTGATGCTGCTCCGGTTGGGTGCCACCTACAGTGGAGGAAACAGACTGCACATGCCTTCAAGCTGGTTCCCTCTCTCGGTGTGTGGCTAGGAGCTGAAGTAAGCTGATCCCACCCCTTTCCCCAGCTTGGAGCTTCAGTGAGTGCTGGATGAGCAGAGTGGAGAGCGGTGACTGACATTCACTGCTCTGAGAAGACTGAGAACTGAGCAATCAGCAGTCATGTGATCGCTCAGTTCTTGGTCTTAGAGCTGACGTGGGACAGCTGCAGCACCACACAGATGCTTCAACATGGAAGTTAGTATATATATGTTTATTTATTTTAAATATCATACTTCTCCTTTAATCATTTCCCGACCGGCTCACGACTATTTACGTTGGCAGAATGGCACGGCTGGGCAAAAGGACGTACCTGTACGTCCTTTTGAATTCCCTGCCATGCCATTGTGTCCGCGCCGGCCGGGAGCTCTGTGAGTCGGGTCGTGGGTCCCACTCACTCGATCGCCGCGGGAATACCCACGATCGCCTCACGGAGAGGACGAACGGGGAGATGCCGTTGTAAACAGCATCTCCCCGTTCTGCCTAGTGACAAGTGTCACTCGATCTCTGCTCCCTGTCATTGGAGCAGAGATCAGTGACATCACACACACAGCCCATCCCCCTACAGTTAGTAATCACTCCCTAGGACATACTTAACCCCTCCCCGCCCCCTAGTGGTTAACCCCTTCACTGCCAGTGTCAATTACACAGTAATCCGTGCATTTTTAATCGCACTGATCGCTGTATAAATGACAATGGTCCCAAAAATGTGTGAAAAAAGTCCGACATGTCCGCCATAACGTCGCAGTCACAATAAAAATCACTGATCGCCGCCATTACTAGTAAAAAAAAAAATTATTAATAAAAATGCCATAAAACTATCCCCTATTTAGTAAACGCTATAACTTTTGCGCAAACCAATCAATAAACGCTTACCGCAATTTTTTTTAATCAAAAATATGTAGAAGAATACGATCGGCCTAAACTGAGGAAAAAAAATGTTTTTTTATATATTTTTGGGGGATATTTATTATAGCAAAATGTAAAAAATAATGCGTTTTTTTCAAAATTGTCGCTCTTATTTTGTTTATAGCGCAAAAAATAAAAATCACAGAGGCGATCAAATACCACCAAAAGAAAGCTCTATTTGTGGGAAAAAAAGGACGTCAATTTTGTTTGGGTGCCACGTTGCACGACTGCGCAATTGTCAGTTAAAGCGGCGCAGTGCCGAATCGCAAAAAACGCTCTGGTCAGGAAGGGGGTAAATTCTTCCGGGGCTGAAGTGGTTAAATGGAACTTTCTTTTACTTTGCTATGCATGGGCAAAACACAGGTTTGATTTAAAAAAGTCTCATATTTACACATACTGTATATAGTTTAGATACATTATCTACTGGTCTGTGCAATGTCTTGCTTCAATTTTGGCAGAAAGATGGTAAAGTAAGGTGACATTCATTTTCAGCAATGCTGTAGCAACACAGGTAGAGTGATATAGGCAACAACATCCAATTGCCCCATGGCAGTTGGGACTGGGCCCTAATTTATGAATACATAAGTTTTCAACTGAGCTGGCTTTCTGAACAGTTCTGGTCTGTGGCCAAGCCACCCCAATTGGGCTTAGTTGTAGAGGTGGTCATGGAGGTCTACCTCTTTGACTAAGCCCAACTGGGATGAAAAGCGTTAGTTGGGGGGCAAAGCCAAGAAATGTTCAACAAGTCAGCAAGGCTGAATAAAGAATATGGTTTTATGGCATCAAAGTGCATCCTCGATTTTGATGTTGTTCTGCTTACTGCAATGTGCACATAGGACTTGGAAGATTTGATTTCTATATCTATATGTATTTCTTATGGTACCACTGAGCATGGTGGCTTATTGGCTAGAAGAAAATGTTTTACAATGACAAGTGTTTTCTGGGGTAATATTTGTAGGACTGGTGGTTGTTAATAATACTGTGTGGACCTTGTTCATGATTTTATGATGAAGCTCAGAATATATCATTTACACCCCTGGTCCTGAGCACTGACAGCTCTGCACAGATCTCCTGCCAGAGTCAAGACTAGATACATAATGACAGCTACTATAAAGGCTGCTAAATCTATTTTTTTTCCTTAGGATGTACACATCCATCGCTTGGTGAACTGTGGACAGGAACAATCTGTCAAAGAAAGTGGAGTTAGAAGAAATGTGGAACTGTTATTTATGGATCCTATGCCCAGACTGTGCTTTCTTTTAGAAACAGAATTTGATCCTCATTTATGCTAAACCATGCCTTTGGTTCTGTCTGTCTTCCCTTCTCCTACCAAACTTGCAGGAAAATGGACCGAATCTATGGCCATGTAACTTCTGGGCTCCATCATATTTCTAAAATCTCTGGAAAAATGTCAAAATCAAAGTCAACTTATTACATGTAGTTCCCTTCCTCTCAGTGTGTCAGGCAATGGAGAGCCAAGAGGCACCACATCCCAAATATTATAGAAATCAATAATTCAAACACAATGGGACTTTAAAGGTGCCAGAAACTACTACTTCACAAATGTATAGAGTTAATACAATATCAATTTATTACATGTACAAAAGTTAAAGCATCACTGAAAATATAAAAACCACCACAATTATGCGGTTTTCAAACAGCAGTGCAGTAGGTTCGGCTCTACATGTTTTACCATATAGGCTTCCTCGGGAGTCTTATATAACCTGCATATTGCTGGTACAGAATGCTCATGGAATAAAATGTACTAGATCAATCGTGCGTCAGGTTCCCAAAGGAGGAGGGCCAAACCTATGAGGTATTGGTGACCATAAGGGTTACATATATTTATTACCTTTTACTGGCTTAAAGCAACATCTGTCACTTGTAGTTCCCTGGGGGGAGTGTGTCCTTTTCCAAAGTAGGTACCGGGAAAGATTTAGGGGCAACTGGGGTATGTCAGTATCTTATCCAGGTCCATTGGAACTCCCCAGGGAACCCTCCAAAATAGGACCAATATCCACTCCCTGGCTCAGTGTCTATTGAGAGTGTTTTGAGACAGAGTCCCCCCGCAGCTGCAGCAGATACTGGTTCTATTCCTTGAGGGTTCCCTGGGGAGTTCCAATAAATCTGGATAAGATTCTTATATACCCCTTCTTGGATCTTTTGGGCCCCTCCCTCCTTAGCTCACTTGGCCCAGTTGCTCCTAAATCTTTCCAGGGACCCACACTTTCCTCGGTGAACTACAAGTGACAGATGTTGCTTTAAGCCCATAAAAGATAATGAATATATGTCCCTCCTATGGTCACTAATACCTAATGGGTTTGACCCTCCTCCTTTGGGAACATGACGCACAATTGAGCCAGTACATTTTATTCCATGAGTATTCTGTACCAGCAATATGCAGCATTCATACGATTCATAAGGAAGCCTATACAGTGAAACCTGTACAGTGGAACATGCTGCACTGCTGTTCGAAAACCGCATAATTGTTTGTGGTGGTTTTTATATTTTCAATGATATTTTAACTATTGTATATGTAATAAATTGATATTGTATTAACTCTATATAATTGTGAAGTGGTCGTTTCTGGCACTTTTAAAGTCCCATATAATTTTGAGTGAGGTCATGTTAAAGTAAAAAAAAAAACTTGACAAAAGTTCAAACTCTTCAAACTTTTTTTTACTCTACACAAAACTACAGAAACATTTTGGTTAGAGTTGGCCTTTAATTTATCCAGCTAACTTATAGCATGTTATGTTCTGCTTTCTCCTACTTGAACAGCAATTATGAGGGGTCTTTAAAATGTTTCCGCACTTTTAAATAGTGCGGAAACTTTTTGAAGAACCCTTGTATTTTATCATGTGATACTTGGGTATTTTGTCAGTTACAGTTTTTGTTTTGTGAAGTGTATTTATATCAGGCTCAATTCATAAGAATTCACTCTTTGCAAAGCAAGCTAGATGCACAAACTGTACCTCTTCACATTAATACCCTAGTATATACTAATCCTGATCATTTTGTTTAAATGATAAACAGAAAATATTTATAGAAGTTTTGACTCTTGTGCAAGGAATATGGAATATGTGTCCCACCTGAAATGGAGAAGATAATCATGCATCTGGCCCATGGCCCGAGTCATGTAGGCCCTAAGGCAATGGAGAGATACATAAGCAAGACTGGATAGTTTATGCGATACTCCAGAAATTTATGTCAAGACTTTGTTGAGGGATGCATATGCTGTGTTAAAAATAACCCAGGAAAACCGACCAGAGTAACACAAAGACATTTGGCCAAGCCACTATTCCCTTTCCAAAGACTTCAGATTGATTACATCCAATTGCCCATATCAGGCCAATATCAATATGTTTTGTTGTGCGTAGACATGTTTTCAAGCTGAACAGAAGTCTGACCGGTGGCTAAAGCAAATGCCAGGACAATAGCAAAGAAGCTCCTTTCTGAAGGAATATGCTGCTTTGGAGTCCCTGAAACTATAAAGAGTGACAGGGGAACACATTTCACTGGACAGATCATGCAAATTGTATGCAAGAACTTGGCAATCTAGTAGGCCTTCCATGCCCCTATCATCCTCAGAGTTCAGGGAAGGTAGAAAAATATAGTGGAATCATTAAAGAAAGGCTAGCTAAATGAATGCAGCAACAGGAGGAAGGGTCAGTAAAGAAACAGTGGCCAGGACTGTTGCCTCTGGTCCTTTACATCAGGATTACCCTTACTTATAGGTAAGAGAACTCGAGCCCTTATGAGATTTTGTTTGGGGGCCCACCTAAGACAGGGTTGTATTTTCCACATCAGACTGCTGTAATGTATAATAATTATGTTTTGTTATGTAATTGTCTAATACAAGCAACTAACTGTGAAGCACAAGTTTGTTTTTGATTCAATTCCAGATCCAGATCAAGTAACTGGAACACATGATTTACAGCCAGGTGATTGGGTCCTAGTAAAAGAACATGTGAAAGTATCTTTGGGAGCAAAGTTTGAAGGACCCTACCAAGTGTTTCTGACAACTGCTACAGCTGTAAAGTGATGTGAATACATGCCAGCCATTGCAAGAAAGTACAGCTAATTTCAAAAAAGATGAGTAAACTACTTGGAGGAAGAACAGCAATCCCGGACGACCGCACTCAATGAAAAATGGAGCATCTTTATTGAAGCAAAAACATTAAAAATCCAAAATAGGTTACATCAGAGGTGGATAATACAGGAACAATTGCTAAAGTGTTTCACATCTACTGATGCTTACTCATAGCTCATGAGTAAACTACTGTTATGCCTTTGCTTGATCTTAGTAGTCAAGGCTATAGAGGAAAATCACCTGTACAAATCACACATGCTAACAGGCATAAGGAGTAATTTGAGTAATTGCTAGATATGTTCACATAGGCCAGACAGTTCAAAAAACGGGACACACGTGGTACACATTTACTTTTTATTTTGAGTTTAAGCCATACAAAGCTGCCAAAAATATCAGTATGTCTAGAAATACCACAAATGTTCTATTATTGTGAAAATACACTTTATGCTAACTATAACTTAAGGCCTTTGGGAATATCCCCTTATTTAGTAAGGGAAAGAGGTATACAATGTGACATTATGATAGGAAATACGACAAACCCAGATTACACTTTGTTTAGAAATGGTAAATTTTCATGGATTCAACAGATTTTTTTTTGTCCTCATAGGAATCATAGTTATAGGATTGCTTGTTTATTTGTTTTTTTTTTCAGGTGTGCTAAATGTGAAATACAAGGATTACTACAATGACAGTTAGAACTGAGGAAGATGACCTCAAGGAAGAGTGTAGTCAGATTAGTATGATGCCAAGATGGGTGATACGAATGAGTAAAGATATGTATCCACATACACCCTAAGAAGAGCTTTGCTCCACTTAGATGTGAAGTAGTACTGTGGACCCTCTGGTATCATACTAGGTAGGGAAGATATGGTAGTGACCCCACCATGGGGTCAAGAGGAGGGAAATGAGTAGAACTATAGGGGTCTGATAATGTTGAGATATTGTTGTATATATAGACTGTCGCTTTAAGAATTTATATTATGCTTGATTTTTCTTTCCTTCTTAGATGGCTTGTTTCAATATATATTGTTAAACTTGATGTTTTTAAGTCATAGACACTTCCTTCTATGCTTGGCCTGGTAGTGCTGAATATCGGTGTGTGTGTTGTTTCTCTCCACTGCAGTGAATAAAAAAGCACCTACTTATCTTATCTTAAGATCTGGACTCACTATCTCATCTGTCTTGTTTGGAGACCCCTAAATCGGATTTAACAATGTGCATACTGTATGTAATGACATATAGGGTACAATAGCATTGACACAACAGTTTTTGTGTCCCCTCTGTAACATAGTTTAACATAGTTTTATTACCTGTTGATCCTGCCAGGAAATCCATTATTTTCCACTTTACCAAGTTAAACTGAACAAACAAAAGTTTTACTTACAGGATTGGAAAAAAACATAACAATGGTACTTACAATGGTCAGCTTTTGTTCATATGGCTTAAAGTGCATTTTCACCTTTGCAGACATTATATGTTTGTTATTTGTTCCCAGTCACACAGCATACCAAAAATATATAGTTTTTAATAATTATTTTCGAATATTCCTTTCTTTTCTAGTGTTTCTTTGGAGCAGGTTTATACATAGGACTGGTATAAATTTTCCTACACCTGCAAAGTAAAGCCTCACTGCCACGGCATGTGTGCCACCCTTTTATGGCTGCCATGTTAGGTTAAGGTAGATGACCAGGGCCAGTAAACCCGCAGCTCAACTGCCAATTTTTACTGCCCCATCCATTGGTGTAAATGAGGTCTAAGAGAAAAAAAAGTATACCAAAGTATTTCTAAACAAATAAAAAACAAGGGGTTGCAAACCCTCCCTTTAAAAAAAAAAAAAAAAACATGTCAGTTTTACATGAATGAATGAATGAATGAATGAAAGATTTGTATAGCGCTACAAATGCAAACTGAATCGCCTCAAGACGCTTATATGTCCTGTGTTATCCAGCTCCTTAGAAGAGGTAGGTCTTGAGTTTTTTTCTGAAGGCCTGATGGTTTTCTTCCAAGCGGATGTTAGTTGGTAGAGTGTTCCATAGCTGTGGTCCTTGGACTGTGAATCTTCGTTCTCCCTTTGATTTGTACTGGGACTTGGGAATGAGGAGGAGGTTTTGGTTTGTTGATCGAAGATTGTGATTAGGTGTGTAGTGTTTTATTTTCTCGCATAGGTATTGAGGAGCATTTCCTTGTATGCATTTGTGGTGAAGCAGAGGGTCTTGAATGTGATCCGATTTTTTACGGTTAGCCAATGTAGGCTCCTCAGGGATGGAGAGATGGATTCCCAGGTTTTTTTCCTGTTACCAATCTTGCTGTCATGTTTTGGATGAGTTGTAGGTGTGCAATCTGATATTTAGGTAGTCCTATGTAGAGGGAGTTTGCGTAGTCGAGTCAGAAATTAATGATTGTTCCAATTACTGCGGCTTTGTCTTCTTCTGGAATGAAGGGGATGAGTCTACGTAGCAGGCGGAGAAGATGGTGATATCCGCTGACTACTGATCCTATTTGTGCATCCATTGACATTTCTGAGTCAAAGATGACTCTTAGACTTTTGGCTTTGGTGCTTTGGGAAATAGTCTGTCCAAAGATGGTGGGAGGTGTCCATGGGGTCTTAGTTTTAGTATTTTGGTTTGCGTGTAGGAGAAGAAGCTCTGTTTTGGATCCGTTGAGTTTGAGGGAGCTAGTGGTCATCCAGTCGTATATCAATGTGAGTCATTTTTCTAGTTGCGGATATTGGTCTTTTTGTCAGGTAATGCAAAAGTAGAGTTGAGTGTCATCGGCTTATGAGTGGAAGCAGAGGTCCGATTTTCTGATAATTTTGAGGAGAGGGCTGATGTAGATGTTGAAGAGCACTGGTGACAAGGGTGAACCTTGAGGGACTCCATAAGAAATTGCGCGGGTTTCAGAGGTGAAGGCTCCTAGTTTCACTGTCTGAAAGCGATTTCCCAAGAAGGAGGCGAACCATTGTAGATCTGAATCTGTGACTCCTGCTACTTCTGTGAGGCGGATGAGTAGAGTATGGTGGTCCACTGTATCGAACGCTGCACTGAGGTCCAACAGTACCAGGAGACATGATTCTCCATCATCTGCTGCTTCATATTTTGAGAAGTGCCGTTTCTGTGCCATGGCGTGGGTGGAATCCTGATTGCAGAGGGTCCAAGAGTTTGCATGTGTCCAGATGACGTTGTAGCTGTTGCACTACTGCTTTTTCCATAATCTTGGAGATGGTGTTAAGGCTTGTTATCGGTCTTCAGCAGTTAGGGTCCTTAGGGTCGAGGTTGGGTTTCTTTAGGAGGGGTTTAACGATGCCTTGCTTAAGGGCGATTAGAACAATCCCTTCTTTGAACGACTGATTTATGAGATGTGTTATAGTAGGAGCCATTCTTTCAGGAGTTTTGTGGGAATTATGTCATTTGGTGATGTGCTGTCTCAGAGGCTTCTGATGATGTTTTTGGTGGTGTCAGTGGTGATAGGGCTCAGTGAAAAAATCTGTGATTTTGTGATGTTTGTATCGATTTCCTCTTTTTGCTTTAGTGGAATGAGGTTGGTTGTTTTTTCCTGTTGAATTGTTTTCTGAATGTTGTCGATTTTGTTGATGAAAAAATCTGATAACTCATTGCAGAATTCTTGAGTTTCGTTTGCTGGTGGTTCTAGGCAGGTAGGGTTCAAAGTCTGAGCGACTATTTTAAAAAGTTCCCGAGGGCGGTTTAAGGCTCAGAAACTGCTGTGCAGTTCATTTTACACAGAGTGGCCCTGAACCTGCTCTCCTGGGGTCCCTCAGTGGCACTCCTGGCTCCTCCCCGCATCGAGTGTCCACGTTGGAGAAGCACTCTCCTTGGTGGACACCCCTGCGGGCAGGCAGGCTGGGGATTCCCGCATCCGTGTCCATTCACACAGAATGCATGACTCGGCCCCGCCCCCGGAATCATTGGATTTGATTGACAGCAGCGGGAGCCAATGGCTGCACTGCTATCAATCTATCCAATCAGGGCACGAGACACCAGCTAAAGCTGGTGTGTTTGTTCCTGGCCGGCAAAGGATCGGGGTCAGGTAAGGAAAACGGGGGCTCGAGGGGGCTGCAGCACCACAGGAGGTTTTTCACCTTAATGCATAGAATACATAAAGGTGAAAAACCATGAGGGTTTACAACACCTTTAATTATGGAAGTACAGGACTATACGAAGAAAAGAAGGAGCCACACTTTGAAGATGTCTCTGTCTCCTGATTTATTCTCAGTATGCTTTTTAAGGACCCTGAAGAAGGGGTGCATTGCCCCCCAAAAATGTCTGGATTATTTTTTTTTCTCCAAAGTTCTTAAAGCGGACCTTCAGTAATTTTTTTCAGCTTTCCATCTATTCAATCTTCTGCCCTTGTTGTTTTAACTTTGGATAGTAAAATGTTATTTTTTTCTGCCAGTAAATACCTTATACTGCCTACTTCCTGTTTCTTGTCTGGTCACTAGCCTAGGCTTATGACATCATGTACAGCTCTCTCTCTCACTCTTGTGAGAGTTTGTCAGGAAGGGAGGGGGGTGAGTCATAAGAGGGCCAATGAGAGCTGTAGAGCTGGAGGTGTGCCTCTGTGTAAATCCAGGAAGTCAGGCAGCAGCTTCAGCTGCCCACAGTTAAAATGGATGCAGCCAGACTCAGTGGAGGGAGATTTCTGCAGCATATTTGGCAAGTACAGAATCACAGTATACATAAAATAATATACAAAGTGGTTGGAGGGAAGCATCAGAATGGCAAAGATGTTTTTATTACAAATTATGTGAGCAGACTGCAGTTCCTCTTTAAGGGTAAAAAATAAAAGAGTGTTCAGCTGCATTTTCCACCACATTCAATTCCTCTTTAAAGAGTCTACTATTTCCAGTGACTTCATATGATTTATTTAAACTTTGTGTGACTGTGTACCTCTCTTTACTTTTCTGCCTTGTGTCTTCTATCCAGATGCTGAAAATATGGTAGATTAACTATTGTATAGAAGAAATTGGTCTCTATCGCTATACAGTTTTTTCTCTTCTTTTCCCTTTTTATTTTACATTGAGAAGATAACTGTATAAATATCACCTTAAAGCGGAGCATTACCCATAACAACTTGATAAACAAACTTGTTCTTTAGCAAGAAACATACATTGCACATTAATAATTATGCTGTCAAAATTAGTGTGTGCTGTAAATTGCCTCCAACATTGCACCTGTTTCTTCTTGCTGGAGGCTGCCATTTTGCTGAAGCCCAGAACCCCTGAACAGCAGTAAATCATAAAGCAGAACTAAACCCATCAATTTAACAGCTTCAAAAAACAGTTGCATTCCTGGATTGCTAACTGTCACATTTGCTTGTGCCCTCAACTAATCTGTCAAACCATCAAATGGTCGGTGTCATAACTGATCACATGTGCAGCACTATGGCAGTTGCAGATCAAACAGAAGCAGGTTTCTTGGCTGTAAAGGATAGAAGGGTTTAATTCCACTTTAAGGCTGTCAGCAGACCGGCCTCTACAAACTCGGCAGTGCCTTATAATAGAGAGAAACTGAGCAGAGTATTACTGGATTTTAAACAGAATAGGCACTTATTTTTAATGTTTTACATTGAAACTATACCTGCAAAAGGGCCGGCATGAAGTGATCTAGCAGGACTTAATTTTCTGACTAAAGTTACACTTTAAAGCTGAACTAAGCCCTCCTATCCTTTTCAGCCAGGGAAGCTGCCATCTTAGTCTCTGTTTGATCTGCAACTGCCATGATGCTGCACATGTGATCAGTTATGACACCAGCCATTGGATGGTTTGACAGTTTAGTAGAGAGCACAAACAAATGTGGCAGGTTAACATTCCCAGCATGCCTGGAATATAAGTTTTTTGTTTTGAATGATGGGTTTAGTTTCCACTTTAACTTAATTTATAATCTCTATGGTTGTTCTATAGACATATTATAGATCCCCCTACCCAGTCCTGTCCATTAAGGGCGCATGGGTGCTGCCTCCCCTTTTCATCGCCACTGCCACCCCCTATTTAGGCGTCTGGCCCCTTTTAGGACACCGGGGGCATGAATTACAGTGGCAGGGGTGTTTTTTTTAAGCACCTGATTAGAGCAAGAAGCTCTAATAGGCTTCAAAATATGGTGGGCTCCGGACGCAGAGCCTTGTGCTTGGAGCCCATCCAGGTATGTTAGAAAAGCAAATGAATATTTGCTTTTCTAAACACTGAATCGCCTCTCTGCCATTTAGGAAGAACGGGTCTACCCGTTTCCAGAAAGGACAGAAAGGACAGGTGATCCTGTTGGATGCCTAGGAGGAGGAAGAGGAGGGAGATGCATGGCGGAAGCTGCTGTGATCCACAGGAGGAGGATAAAAGAAAGCTGCATAGATGGGGACCATCCTCCCAACCGACTGTGGCTGTTTGCTGCCCCCCAAAAGAAAAAAACACCAGCCGCCACTGCCCCTACCTATCTATCATTTTCAGTAATGCATTTCATTCTTTTGTGTAGGGTGCTTTGAGCTCACATTCACCCAGACAGCAGAAGTTACAGAGAACATGACCATATACCCCTGGGGCACCGCACAGATTGGTGGCATTATAACCTGCGCTTTTCACAATAACTCCAAAGAGATAACCTTCACCCAGAGCTGGTCTAAAGGGAACCTGTCAGAGTTTGAGTGGAACATCTTCCAAATGGTTCTTTCCAACTATATCAATTATGTCAAAAAACACATCATAACGAGGGCACAGACTGCTGGAATAAAAGGTAAACCTCACCGTCAGATCCAATTAACTAATCTCCACCCTTTGTTGAGCCATCTTTCCTTTCGACACAGATTGTTTATTTAATAAAGAACCATAGAGGTGTGACTACAGAAAAAGACCAAGTAGTCCATTATACCTGCCCCTTTTTCAATCTCTTAGTCCCCATTCACACCTATGCGAATTAGATGTGGCTTACAATACATCCAATTCGCAGGACATTTTAAATTAGGTTCATTTGAATGAGGCTGGTTCACATATGTGTGTTGCATTCACACTGCGCATTGCACAAAAAACGTGTGCGTTTTCTGGTCATTGCGGTGCGAATTACAAGGCCATTATCTTCTATGGGCATGCATCTGATTCGCAGCTGTGTTGCGGTGTGGCCATAAATGATCTCCCCTCCTCCTACACCTCCCCCTCTTCCAGTTCCTCCCCTGTCTGTTTTGTTGTGCTGACCGGAGCAAGCGTGGCAAAAAGAGGTAGAAAAGTGGCATCAAAGGCCAAGGAATCCGTAGATTGCGAGGAGCTGATCAGACTTGTGAGGGACAAACTGATGATTTATGATACCCGGCATCCTAAATATAAGGACAACATTCTTAAAAAACGTGCATGGCTGGAAATTGCCAGAATCATCTTGCCAGAGTGGAGCATGTGCTCATCCCAAGTTCAGGCTGACAAATGTAAGTTTTTTATCCCCTTTCACTACCTGTAGATGCTGTCCTATTGTTTATTTATGTTGTCCATTTTTATTATTTCAAATATTAGAAAAAACAACAGGGTGCGTTCGCCCACAACTCCATACCAGGCCACGTGCCCTCAACATTGGGCACATAACGGCATCAGACAGCGATAGAGGAGTCCCTAAATTAATTAATAAGCTAAGATTCACTTAGGTTAGCAAAAGAATATATAAAACAAATGTGAACAACATTATTTTTATTTAAATAAACCAAAATGACCAAAAAAAACATTATTTGTTACAGCACATTTCTCACTTTGTAAAGGCCCTGATAATATAATGCAAACCAATGCACACTTTTTATGATTAGATAGAATTCATCTGCCAAGGCACCTCTCCAGCTGGCGACATAAAGAAGTTTTGGAATTCACCACGAATATGTGTACCACTAGTGGTGCCCCTAGTAACATTCCACTGTGCCGCCTCCATGTTATGGCTCAGGGAATCCTCAAATAGATATCCGTCACGTTCATGCACATAGTTGTGCAGTGCACAGGCTGCTTTAACAGCACTGATAGCATGGTCAATACTGAGATTTAATCAAGTATGCATGAATCTCTACTTATTGCATAGTATACCAAATGCACATTCAACTACTCGTCGTGCCCTAGTGAGCCTATAATTGAACACTCTTTTTTCTGTTGTCAGAGAGCGACTAGAAAAAGGCTCGAGCATATGCTCTGCAAGTGAAAATGCTTCATCTCCTACAAATACATGTTGGAGGGAAGGATCTGTTGTTCCGGGCAGGGGAGAATAATCGGGTAAGTCTAGTGTATTCTCACGCAGCATGCGGCCAAATGAGGAATGTGAAAATACACTAGAATCAGGGCTGCTGCCATAAGAACCCACATCAATATAAATAAATTTATAATTGGCGTCTGCCACTGCCATTAATACCAATGAAAAAAAATTCTTATAATTAAAATATTGGCTCCCACTAGCTGGAGGCTTGAGGATGCGGATGTTGTTTCCCATCAATGGCTCCCAGACAGTTGAGGAAGTTGCAACACTCCCAGAATAGCTCCGCTACCTTCAACCATTTGTGTTTGTTTAGCTTCTTCATAACCAAATCCTTCAGTTCTACCCATATGACTAGGCAGGTTTCATTAACGATGCCACTAATGCCCCTTACACACGGTCGGACTTTGTTCGGACATTCCGACAAAAAATCCTAGGATTTTTTCCGACGGATGTTGGCTCAAACTTGTTTTGCGTACACACGGTCGCACAAAGTTGTCGGAATTTCCGATCGCCAAGAACGCGGTGACGTACACCATGTACGACGAGACTAGAAAAGGCCGGTTCAGAACCAAGCGTGGCACCCTTTGGGCTCCTTTTGCTAATCTCGTGTTAGTAAAAGTTTGGTGAGAGACGATTCGTGCTTTTTCAGACTCGTGGCTTTCAGATCGTTTTCTGCCATTCAGTTTGTGCTTGTGGGTTTGTATCTGCTCTTCAGTGCGTGCAGTCAGTTCGTATCGGAGTTTTCTGTGCGATCTTGCCCGCTCGTTGCTGTTTTTCAGGTCGCTCTTCACAGGCCTTGCTGTTCTTCAGTGCGTTCTGTTACTTCATTCTGAGCAGCCGACCGTTTTCTAGCCATGTTACGTATGCGTAATCCTCGTAGAGTTCGTGCTGTGCGGGGGCTTGGTGTTGGGGTCCTGACCTTGACACAAGTCCAGTCCATGAACAGGGTGGGGAGGAGTTCATGGACCAAGAATTGGTTGCTTCAGCGTGACCAGTTCTGTCATATGCCTTTGCTCCGTGAGATCCGTGAGAATAATCCTGATGATTTCAGGGACTTTCTCAGTATGACGGACCCCGTGTTTCACCGTTTGTTGGCTTTGCTGACCCCCTATATTAGCAGGCAGGATACCTGCATGAGGCAAGCCATCACTCCGGAGCAGAGTTTGGTCGCTACCTTGCGGTATTTGGCCACAGGGAGAAGTCTGCAGGACTTGAAGTTCTCGACAGGCATCTCCCCCCAGGCTCTGGGGATCATTATCCAAGAGACCTGTTCTGCCATCATCCAGGTCCTGCAGAAGGAGTATATGAAGGTAAGATTTTTATCCTTTTATATCACATTTTATTGTATTGAATGTTTGATAATATATTGTATTTCTTCCCTCATTCCCTAATTACCATGATTGTAATATGCTGTGAATGTCCCCTTTGTTCTCATGCATGCTGGATTTTTAGGTAATTATTATTTTATGTCCTTCATACATATTTGCCCTTCACTAACCTCCCCAGCATGGTCTTTCCTGGCCTATATTCACCTCATGTAGTCACTTAACAATGTATTTTATCAGCTCCATAGTAGTGCTTTACCCCAAACACCCCCTAAAATGTTTGGAAATGTTATTTTTGATTTAAATTCAGGCAGAGTGCCAGAGGCTTTTTTTGTGGTGTCCCCAAATTTTTTTTAACCCTCCCCCCCAACTGCTAAGTCAGTTGATCCCAATTCTCTATCCTCAATCATCTATCTGCTGACTTTGCCAAACCCATACACACTATACCCATCTCTTTACTGGTCAGATTTATGGATGAATTCCTCAAAGCATGTAGTGCAAGGGCCTGCCTGTATACTTTCCAATGGTACTGTTTAAAGTTTTGTATCGTATTATTATCTTGATAGGTAATAGCAGAATGTTCAAATGTCCTCAAATGTGTACAGTGTGTATTTATATCTTTGTATTATGACACTTCTTACCTGTCCAGTGGTCTGCCAATAGTGTAACTAAGGAGGGGCTGTTCCAAGTAATACCCTGTATTTAGGCATTCATCTCTCAATGAAGTGAAGAGGGTTACCTGTCCAAGAGTTCCCCCCCCCTATAATGTTAGAAATGGCCCATGAGAGGGGGGAGGGGGAATATGATAGGTGTACCTTATACTTTGTTGTTGTTAAATTCCCCTTAGTAAATGCTATCTGGAGGTTGCCCCATAATGTTTGTGTCTAATCTGATTGCCATGTTTCTGTGAAAAAATAGTAATGTTTATTTTTTTTTCCTCAACAGTTTCCTTCCACGCCACAGGAATGGCAGACTGTGGCCTCCCACTTTGCCCAGCGGTGGGACTTTCCTAACTGCGGAGGGGCAATTGATGGGAAACACGTCCACATCGTCCCACCACCCAACTCGGGGTCGTACTATTATAATTACAAGGGGTTTAATAGTATAGTGATGTTGGCGGTGGTGTCGGCTAATTACGACTTCTTGTATGTGGACGTGGGGAAGAATGGCCGGATGTCCGATGGTGGAGTGATCGCCCAGACGGAGTTCTACAGGCGTCTCCAGAATGGCAGCTTGGACTTGCCACCTCCAGAGGACAATGTTGAAGGTCTCCCATTTGTGTTTGTTGCTGATGAAGCATTTGCGCTGGGGGACCACCTGATGCGGCCATTCCCGATGAGGACCCTCACCCCGGAACAGAGGGTTTTTAATTAGCGGCTGGCCAGAGCCCGAAGAGTGGTGGAGAACACATTTGGAATCCTGGCCGGCCAGTTCCGATTATTTCTGACACCCATCCATATGGCGGAGTATAAACTGAACCATATAATACTTGCCTGCTGTGTTCTCCATAATTTTTTAAGAAAACATTCAGCCAACTATGCTGGCTCAGTTGGGCCTGAGGCCAGAATCCCTAATCCATCAACACTGACGGCGCTTGAAAGTGGCCGTCCTGGCTTGCCCTCCCTGAATGCCCGTGATGTCCGGTTACGCTACCTGGAGTTCTTTGTGGGTAGGGGGGCTATCAATATGCCAGACAATCTGTGACACCTTTTTCAAATAAAAAACAACCAAAAGAAATTCTTTGTGGACATTTACTGCTTGTGTTTGTTTTAGCTGACCCTGACAGAAATGTGTTGAGTGCAGAAAATGTCGTGATTGGGTAACCTTATAAAAAACAGTGTTGGCTGGTACTTCCTAAATGCAAAAACACATTTCACTACAAGTGCACTTGCAACTGCACTGAACCTGCACTTGTAGTGCAAAGAGGATTTGCCCTTAGGAAATAACCCCCATTTTTGCATAAAACAGCAATTACATCACCCCAAAAGTGTTGTAGTGTTGAGACAATAATCCACACATTCTTGAGTAAGGCACTTTTTTATACCTGCACAATCACATGTGCATTTCCCAAAGGTTTTTAAAACAAACCAACATGTTTGTTGTATAACAATGTTTGCAGTAGCATTATCAAAAATCGAAATATCCATTTCAGATAAAACAGGCCTGTGTAAAACCAACAAGAAAGCCAAAAAACTTGAACTTACAAAGTTCACATATGGTAAAACCTGAAGGCTATATCAGACATGAGTATTTATGAACTGTGTTTGATATAGCGTTCAGATGGGGGGAAATCACCCCTGGAAAAGCCAAATTTGGAAGATGCACACCAATTTACGAATGTCAACATGTGCTATCTGCCATCAGGGGGGATCAAGAGACATGTTTTGGGGGAGCAAGCCCTTCCTCAACGCTACTTTATAATTGAGGAAGGGGTTGCACCCCCAAAACGCGTCCATTGATCTCCCGTGATGGCAGATAGCACATGTTGGCACACTATGTGCATCCTCCAAATTTGGCTTTTCTAAACATTGAATACATTTTGGTACGATAAAACAGGTGATTTTGTGGGGTTTAAATTCGCCCCAAAACATCAATGATGTTATTATTTTTTTTAATAACATCACTGATTTGTTGCTGGATGTTTTGCAATTGGAGATTACACCCCATGATCTCCCCGATCAGTATCTGGGCACTTTCAGATGTAAAGCGTTCTGGATCACGATCACCTAAAAAGAGATAAAGAACAAAAAAAAGGTCTCAAAAATCTGCCACCATCCATCTCTTTTACCTGAGCCTGTGGTCGCAGACACTCACCTGTTGTGGTGCCAATCTCCACCACGTCTTCTTCTTCCTCCTGCTCTTCTTCTTGTGTTGGTATTTCCCCTTCTTCCAGAGGGGGGGTCTCTGGTCTCCTGGGATTAGGGGTGTCCGAGTCTTTTCTCCCCTATGTAAAACAAAAATGGTATAATTAGCACACAGATATTTGATGGCAAAACTAGAAATAGGAAACATTGCTCGGAAGTGGGGTACAATTGTCTATTTTAGCAGAGTTCCAAGATGTATATTTTTTATTGCCATTTGTCAAGCTGCAATACTTTACCTGTTTGGTACAAGCTTCACAGATGTAGCCCCCCCCCCTATAGTATACACTGGAGCACCTGTGTGCCCCCCCTAATAAAAATGGTGTTCTTGTGTCCCACACTAGTGCTCCAGTGTCCAGATGTGAAAACAGCTGCTCAGTGTCCTCTCCTTACACACAATCTAGTTTGCATTTCATTCTAGTAACAAACCCATCTACACAAACAAATATTTGGCATCCAAGTAGGCCCCCAAAAATGTGTGAAAATGCATATGGCCTAAACAATGGTGTTCTAGAGGCCGAAAGAAAAATGTTTGATATGAACGAATAATGTGCCCATGAACATTAAAGTTGACCTTTTTAAACGTTACAACTAATAAAAGCATATGGAGCAGAACGAACGTAATAAAGACAGAAAGAATAGGAACACAGCACAACTACTTACTTTTTTGCAGCACTCTCCGGATCTTTCGGTACTGCTCTGGCTCTCTCAACTTTAGGTCCGACCACCGCTTCCTGAGCTGATCTTTAGACCTTCGTAGCCCGAAATTCCGCTCTAGACTCCTGACCACTTTCGCCATGATCTTGGCCTTTCGGATGTTCGGGTTGGGGTAAGGCCCATATTTTCCGTCATAGTCGGACTTCCTCATGATGTCGACCATCTCCAACATCTCCCCAAACGACATATTTGTGGCCTTAAAACGTCTCCTTCTGGATCGGGACGTGCCTGGATCCGCCCTTTCCTCCTCCTCGTTGCTACAATTAGCCCGCACCTGCTGTATGTCCGCCATCATGCTCTTCCCCACTGCGCCGAACGAAAAGGGGCGGGGAATACACTAGAAAGAACGTCAGGGGCGGGCGGAGTTACACGCATGCGCAGTGTGTATAAAGCGTAACACGCGTGCGTATTACTAAATAAGATAATAAGGGAAAAAACGGCGCTGCCCTAAGTGTGATTGGGTATAGTATACTACATAATAGGTGAACCCAAATTGTGTAACAAAGGTGCAATTACACTGATTGTGCAAAAGTGACCCAAAAAGGGTCCAAACAGATCAGTAGCAAAGAGCAGATGCCGTAGTCTCAGCGCATACGACACTCCTGCTACAGTGGAAAATAAAGTTTAAATGAAGTGCTCCCAGTGAGTAAATGTAATAATAAAAATAAAAATAAAGTGAAAGAATATGTCAGTGATATAGCAAAACAAAAATAGATATATATTTCCTCAGAACTCAAAAGTTTTGGGACAAAATGGCGCCAGGGGTGTTGATAAAGTGTTAAAAAAATAATAATTAATTACAAGTGTATAAAGTATTAATCTCCGTGTAACATTATCATATGTGTATAAAATAATTCCTACAATCTCCAAAAGTATTGGGACACCATACCATATGTGAACCCCAACAGCTTATTGTGAAACATAAATAGCTTTTAGTGACACCCTGTTGACACCCTCCTCGTTAGTTAGCTGCCAGTTATATAAAAGAACGTACAGTAGCCATGAAACTACATATACACTAAACATTAGTTTCTAAAAAGTCCATGCAGGGGGTCATCCATTAACGACCATATAGAGAAGACAAAGTTCAACACTATGTATGCTGTTAATTATATTCTTATGGACACACTGCAGTGACTTCCGTGCTTTACACTTCAGGAGTGACTTTAGGTGCTCACCCCCCAATGATACCCCACTCACCAAAGATGAACACCCCTACAGGGGTAACGAGCGACAGAGTGGGCTTCCCGGGGCAGGTGATATTCACTCCAAGTCTCCTTGCGCTCCTCTGCAGCATTCAATCCTCACCGCTACTCCAGGGGATGGGTGTATTCTCATATGATCAGGGTACTGCAACGTATTACCACCTTCAGCATTTTTAAGTTCTTTAAGGAGTGATGGCAATAGGTAACCTATTGCCATCACTCCTTAAAGAACTTAAAAATGCTGAAGGTGGTAATACGTTGCAGTACCCTGATCATATGAGAATACACCCATCCCCTGGAGTAGCGGTGAGGATTGAATGCTGCAGAGGAGCGCAAGGAGACTTGGAGTGAATATCACCTGCCCCGGGAAGCCCACTCTGTCGCTCGTTACCCCTGTAGGGGTGTTCATCTTTGGTGAGTGGGGTATCATTGGGGGGTGAGCACCTAAAGTCACTCCTGAAGTGTAAAGCACGGAAGTCACTGCAGTGTGTCCATAAGAATATAATTAACAGCATACATAGTGTTGAACTTTGTCTTCTCTATATGGTCGTTAATGGATGACCCCCTGCATGGACTTTTTAGAAACTAATGTTTAGTGTATATGTAGTTTCATGGCTACTGTACGTTCTTTTATATAACTGGCAGCTAACTAACGAGGAGGGTGTCAACAGGGTGTCACTAAAAGCTATTTATGTTTCACAATAAGCTGTTGGGGTTCACATATGGTATGGTGTCCCAATACTTTTGGAGATTGTAGGAATTATTTTATACACATATGATAATGTTACACGGAGATTAATACTTTATACACTTGTAATTAATTATTATTTTTTAACACTTTATCAACACCCCTGGCGCCATTTTGTCCCAAAACTTTTGAGTTCTGAGGAAATATATATCTATTTTTGTTTTGCTATATCACTGACATATTCTTTCACTTTATTTTTATTTTTATTATTACATTTACTCACTGGGAGCACTTCATTTAAACTTTATTTTCCACTGTAGCAGGAGTGTCGTATGCGCTGAGACTACGGCATCTGCTCTTTGCTACTGATCTGTTTGGACCCTTTTTGGGTCACTTTTGCACAATCAGTGTAATTGCACCTTTGTTACACAATTTGGGTTCACCTATTATGTAGTATACTATACCCAATCACACTTAGGGCAGCGCCGTTTTTTCCCTTATTATCTTATTTACTCTTATATTGGACCCTTTTGGGGTACCAATTAGGAATAGGCAGCAGCCCTCATACTGTCCTAAGCGCGGACTTCTCCACTTACGCGTGCGTATTACGTTTGATCTGTGAGCGGAGGAAGGAGCATTGGATGCGTCGATCGTAAGAACGAAGGTAAGAGACAAACTTGTGCCTATACTGCTTCTAGATTGAGGCCTATATTGTAACAAGATTAGGAGAGTTTTGTGTGACATTAGGCTTTGTCTTGTGTTGTGTCTTGCAGTGAACATGGATATCTTAATGAAAGATAATGACTTCATTTCAGTATTCATAGAGATGCTAAGGGAGCTGCCCTGTCTGTGGGAGATTAAACACCCCATTACAAGAACCAAGCAAAGAGGAAGGCAGCACTGGAGCAATTGTGTGAAATTGTGAAGCAGGTGATCCCCACGGCAGACATCACTTATTTAAAGATTTTCATTGGTGGCCTGAGGAGCACATATCTGAGGGAGCGCAATAAAGTCCTTGATTCGCAGAGATCCGGAGCAGCAGGTGACATCTATGTCCCCAGGATGTTGTACTACGACAGGCTGCACTTTCTGGCAGGCCAGACTGAACCCAGGCCATCCCTCTCCAGTCTTCCTTCCACGCTTCCTTCCCCCCCAGCTGAGGCTTCTGACGCCCAACCTGGGCCTTCCAGGCCACATGTGGAGGAGCCCAGATTGAGCCAGGTATAGCATTCCTCTAAATATTTCTGCTTGTCCAATCAATGATGTGAACTATATGTTAGTTGGGAGTACTAATTAAGGATTGTGATTGATGATGCAAAACATTACAACTATGTCCCTTTTTCATACACAGGGAAGTCTCAGCCAGGAGGTGGCCGGGCCGAGCCGGCTGGCTGATATCAAGGTCCCTCCACCCCCCCTGAAAACAGAAAGTGGCAGTAGGAGGAGTGCCCTAGAGGAGGCTGCTATAGCATTCTTTTGGAGGGCTACAGAGGTCCTGGGAGCACCACACACCAGGCAGGAGAACATTGCTGCATTCATAGCCTATAAAATGCAGAGGATGGAGGAGGGCCAAAAAGCCATGTGTGAGGCCCTCATATCGGAGGCTCTGGAGAAAGGTATGAGGGGCCAAATTACACCTCACACACAGCTTTGGGATGGTCCTCCTCCTCCTCCTGCAGGTCCTACTCCTCCTCCAGGTCCTACTCCTCCTCCTGCCACATCTCCAACTGCACAGCCACAGCCGGGAATGAAGCGTGAAAGGAAGACCAGACAGTGAGGATCCTGGATCCAGTCTGTTGGGCAAAAAAATGCAGCCTCTTGTGGTACCACAGCCTGCGGACACACATGTCATCTGCTGCTATCCAAGTCTCTGTGAATCCCGGACCAGACTGCCCTCCCTTACATATGGACTCCTCAGGCCACCAATTTTGATGTTGAAGAATTGATGTCTGCCGTGGGGGTCCCAGGCTTCGCTAATTTCTCTTGCTGATCCAGTGTTGCCTTCCTCTTTGTTTGGTTCTGATCCCTTAATAAAGGATTTTTGTTTTGAAATATACTCTCCTATGTGTTTTACTTCAAAAAGGACAGTTTGTTTGTGAGGATTCAGGTACATTTCAAATATACAATGTGAAATGAACAAGGGACACCAACAACAAACAATCTCCTTGAGATTAAATAATAAAAGATATCAATGGTGTTGGGGTAACTTGACACACAAAACACACCCAAAAATATTCTGGAGTAAAAATAAAAATAACATTGAACAAAGATCAGCCTTGGAAAAAATCCAAACATTAAAGAAAAAAAAAGGCTTAAAATCCAAAATAAAAAAAATTAAAAAATATCAAACTGTCAGATGTGACAACTAATAACAATATATTCAGGGAATCCCACTAAAAAAACACAAATAAAAGTTTGTGAGAAGTGTGTGTGAATACGAGCAGCAAAACTACTTAATTCTTGTCACATTATAAAGAAGAAGAGAGTGCGCTGTATTAAACCATTTTTAACATTGCAGCGTGACGAAAGTGCTGTATCCATTGCGAACGCTAAGTTTACGAGAACGAGCTGTCCCGTGTTGGAATTTCTTCTGAGCATGCGTGGCACTTTGTGCGTCGGAACAGGCCACACACGGTTGGAATTGACGCGATCGGATTTTGTTGTCGGAAAATTTTATCTCCTGCTGTCCAACTTTGTGTGTCGGAAAATCCGATGGAAAATGTCCGATGGCGCCCACACATGGTCGGAATTTCCGACAACATGCTCCGATCGGACATTGTCCATCGGAAAATCCGACCGTGTGTACGGGGCATAATAGTTGATTTCCCAACCTTAAATTCAAAGTGCAAACTTCCAAAAGAATTTCCTGTTGCTATGTAACTATAAGCAAACATAAATAAAATGTATTTTAATTTTTCTTTTTTTCAGTGCACTACTTACAGACAAGGTGGCGCAGCATGCGTGATGCTTACCGCAAATATATACGCCATCTCAAAGAAGCAAGAAGTGGCTCGGGGTCAGTGCCTAGGGTACCCTATATTTGCTGGGGACTTAGAATTTCTGCAACCCATTGTGGAGATGAGGGAGTAAGTTTTCATCTATATCATCTATCTATCTGCAAACCTCTTATCTTTGATTATGCCTAGTTAAGTTACACTATTTTTTTTTAAACATGACAGAAGCTAGTTGGGAGGAACAAGACATAAGTGAGCGCCTACTTGAAATGTTGAAAAATATGTCTGAAAAGGTGGATGCTTTTTAATGTCAGGATACTATACTGGCTCTCAGTTTTGTCCCTCTAATAAAAAAAGTAAAACCTGAGCGCTACTTTGAAATGCGAAGCACTATCGAACAAGTGCTGCACTTCTTCTCACAGCCACGTGAGGAAGCTTCATTTAAAGTGCGATATGTGCCACCACCAAGACCTCCTCTTAACTACCCCAGATATGTCCACTACCCTGAACAACAACACCAACCTTACCCCTATAATCCCCCATCCTATCCTTCTAGCTTTGAAAAGGCAACCTCCAGATATGAAGTGACACACAGTAACATTCCCTATCCCATCCCATCCCCAATTCCTTCAATCAGGCCCCCCCCGCAAAATCCTGGTATGTATGTGACAAGTCAACATAGCGAGGCTAGGCCTGCTCCCAGCACTGCCAGTGATGACCAGGCTTCCGCCAGTCACTACTCCAATGAGGCCCCTTTCAAAAAAAATATCATAATCTGTGATTTATGAGGTCTGTCCAAGGTTGAGGACCAAGAGGACACCTTTTTTGATAACTATGTTTAAGAGGCCTACTTGAGAGACATGTTTATTTTTTGGTTTTGTTCAATGTTAATTTATGTTGGCTACATGTTTTATTTTTTTTACAATTTTAGGATACTTGACTAAATCATTATTACGGCAACTTTTGTCGGGTTATATATTTAGAATGACACATGTTTGAATAGTTAAAAAAAAATTAGATTGCATGCTCCAAAATTCACATGACAAAGGACATCAGTGGTGAATAGTACCTTAATGTGATCAGTAATCTTTCAGCAGGCTGGATACTTGTTCTGTAGCACGTGTTATGACGCTCCAAGCAAGGGGAGATTAATACAAGCAATTCGTCAAAACTAATTCAAAAATTAGTCTTTTATTAGATTCATGTCTGAAGCAAATTTTGGCATACACTTTTAAAAATTATAAGGTAAGTGGTTAAGAACATTATTATTTCTAAAAAGGCCTGCATCCTTAATCAAAATAAAAATGTATGTTAAAGAAGTGCCATCAAAAAGAAGATATAACGTCATTTGCAGTTGTGTCATCATTTGGACATAGATTTAGCCACTGGCAGCTGAATTTAACAATAACAATTGTCTGGTCCCAAACTGGACAACAAAGCGGCGTGGGATTCCCCCCCACAAAGCACCTTGTCCCCATCAACTTGGGGACAAGGTGTTTTTTTTGGGAGTGGCACAAAACACACTACACATGTTAAGGGCATATGGCCTGGTTTGGTCCAGGAGGGGGAGCTCACTCCCCTCCTTTTCATGGCCTTTTAGGCTGCATGCTCAGATAATGTTTCGGTATAGATTTTGGGGGGGGGGGGGGGGGGACACCACGCTTCTTTTTAAAAATATAAGACTGACATATAATCACACACATAGGTTAGAATTGATGGACTTGTGTCTTTTTAAGACCTCACTTACTATAGAAATATGCATGAAAAAAAAGTTTTGTTTGGCAGATAAATTACTCACCTAGTTATTGACATGCGCATGTAATTAAAAAAAAATTTTCATCATGCCCACGGAGGTCTTCATACAGGATCATGAACTGGCCTCTCTCCTCCCGATTTGCTATTATGGGATGAACCCAGTATCTTCTTCTTCTCCTCCTCCTTCTCCTCTTCTCTACTTCCAGCAAGATTGCTGCTGTTGCAGCAACAACTGTTGGCATTATCATGGACAGAGCAGCACACATTTTGCAAACAAAAAAAAAACACACACAATACAGATTTCTGGACAACCAGGAAGTGTCCAGAAAAATCAATCTTTTTATTAGAAGCCTCACAAATAGATAACAAGCGATTGGCCTCCTCAAAATTCACATCTCTAATTAGACACTCACGGGTTACTTCCGAATTCGCAGCTGATCCGCAGCTAAAACGCAGAGGAACCGCTGAACAACTGATTTTTCTCTTCGCAGTGAAACCGGAGCTTCAATTCGCACCACACATGTGTGAACCTGGGCTCACTGTCTTTTAAATTGTTTTTAATATAGATCTACACTATATTGTCAAAGGTATTGTGACTCCTGACTTTACACACACATTAACTTTAATGGCATCCCAGTCTTAAGCCTCGTACACACGAGTGGATTGTCTGCCAACAAAACCATGGACTTTTGTCCGAAGGGCGTTGGCCCAAACTTGTCTTGCATACAAACGGCACACAGTTGTTGGCCAACAATCCCGAACGTAGTGATGTACTAGACGTACTACAAGCCGATAAAAAGGAAGATCAATTATCATGCGCCACCCTTTGGGCTCCTTCTGCTAATCTCGTGTTAGTATAAGTTTGGTGAGTGTCAATTCGCACTTTTCAGTACATGCTTGTCAGTTCGTTTCTGATTTTCAATTCGTGCTTGTCAGTTTGTTTCTGATTTTCAGGTCGTGCTTGTCAGTTAGTTTCTGAATGGCCGTTCTTCTACTAGCCATGTGGCATTTTCGTCAGAGAGATCGTGCTATCATTGGGCTTGGAGTTATTGCTTTGACACAAGTCCAGTCCAGGAACAGGAGGAGGAGGAGTTCTTGGACCATGAATTGGTTGCTTAATCATAACCAATTCTCTTGTATGCCTTTGCTGCGGGAGCTCCAGGAGAATAATCCTGATGATTTCAGGAATTATCTCCGGATGACGGACCCCTTCTTTCACTGTCTTTTGGCATTGCTGACCCCCTATATTAAGAAGCAGGACACATGCATATGGCTTGCCATTACTCCCAAGCAAAGGCTCATAGCCACCTTGCGGTACTTGGCGACGGGGAGAAGTCTCCAGGACCTGAAGCTTACAACTGGGATCTCCCCCCAGGCTCTGGGACTCATTATTCCAGAGACCTGTTCTGCCATTCTCCAGCAGAAGGACTATATTCGGGTAAGTTTTAGCCTTTAACATCACATTCTATGTATTTAACGTTTACTAATGTATTGCATTAGTTTCTTCATTCCATAATTACCATTATTGTAATATGCTGTGAATGTCCTCTTTGTCCTCATGCATGCTGTAAGCTTTTAATGCTCTTTTTTGTCCTTCATGCATATTTTCCTTTACTAACCTCCCCAGCATACTATCCTGGGCCCATACACATCTAGCCTAGTAACTTAACAATGTATTTTGGCAGATACATTTTTGTGCTTACCCTAAACACCCCCTAAAATGTGTACAAATGTTATTGTTGTCCTCAAATTCAGGCAGAGTGCAAGAGGCCATTTTTTGGGGGCACAAACTCATTTGGATCCCTCCTCCCTCCCCCCCAAATGCTAAGTCAACTGATACCAATACTTTATCTGCTGACTTTGCAAAACCCATACACACTTACCTCTTTTGTGGTCATATTTCTGGATGAATTCACCAAAGCATGTAGTGCAAGGGCCTGCCTGAATACCTGCAAATTGTACTGTTGAAAGTTTTTGTCTCCTATTAACCTGATAGGTAAGTTATGAATGTCAAAATGTGCTTCAATTTGGACAGTGTGTACCCATATTTTTGGATTATGACTGTCGTGGTTATGCAATAGAGTTTGCTGATCAGCATACCTGTCTCCATGTGTTCATCTCTAGAGACCAGCTGACCCTCACCTGACTGCTTTTGTAACCTCTCCTCTAAGCATGGCCCCACCCCAGGCCCTATCAGGGAACCCTATATTAACCTGTGCACTGCAAGCCAGCAGTGCTGATCAACCATTGTGTGTTAGCCTCTGTGTACTTGCTGTGTTTCCTACATCTGATTCCTGTTACCGACTTTGGCCTGTTCTTAACTATTCCTGTCTGCTCGTGACCCTGACCTTTGGCGTGTTCCCGACCATCCCTGTTTGCCTGTGACCCTGAACCTTGGCGTATACTCTGTTGTCCTTGTCTGCTTGTGGCCCTGACCTTGGCTTGTCCCTTACTTTTCTTGTTGTTCCGGCCTGCTGCCTTCTTCCTCTTCTCCTGTAGTCTACCGTGAGCGTGAGCTGTGAGACCCTGGGGGCCGCGACCTGGAGCCAGACTGCAGCTCAGTCCATCCTTACCATTAAAGGCTCTGGTGAATACCTGCTGGCTCTTAGACTCCGCGCCCTGGGAATCTATGCTCTAGCTCCCAGTGGGATCTGTGTCAGTGATCCAGTAGACCTGCTTCCTGAACCTCCCAGGGTTCAATCCGCAGCAGTCAGCCGTAGGGTCCACTACCTTGCGGTGCACTCCTGATCCCAACGGTGTGCATCTGTCACCCAGCCTGTTGGTGACCTGACAATGACACTTCTTACTTGTCCACTGGGCTGCCAATAGTGTAAATAAGGAGGGGCTGGGCAAAGTATAACACATTATTTATGCACTCAGCTTTCATGGAAGTGGAGAGGGTTACCTGTCCATCTACCCATTACCCCCCACCATAACAGTTTTAGAATAGGCCACCAGAGAGGGTGAGGAATCTGATAAGTTGCCCTTATACTTTTGTCTTTAAATACTCATTTAAATGTTATACTTATGTTGGCCAAGAATGTTTGTGTCAATTCTGCTTGCAATGTTATGTGCAAAAGTAGTATTTTTTTTTCTTTTTTGATTCCACAGTTTCGTTCCAACCCACAGCAATGGCAGGATGTTGCAGCCCAGTTCCACCATCAGTGGGATTTTCCCAACTGTGGTGGGGCGATTGATGGCAAGCATGTCAGAATTGTTCCACCACCCAACTTGGGCTCCTATTATTTCAACTATAAGGGCTTTTGCAGCATAGTCATGCTAGCGGTAGTGTCTGTCAACTACGAGTTTCTGTACCTGGATGTTAGGAAGAACAGCCTCAACTCTGATGGAGGAGTTATTATGCAGACCGAATTCTACCATCGGCTCCAGAATGGCACCTTACATTTGCCACCTACTGAGGACAATGTAGAGGGCCTCAATTTTGTGTTTGTTGCAGATGAGGCCTTTGCTCTGGGGCAACATCTTCTGAAGCCCTTTCCTATGAGGAACCTCACCCGAGAGCAGAGAATCTACAATTACAGGCTCTCTCGTGCCATAAGGGTTGTGGAAAACGCCTTTGGCATACTCTCCGGTTGGTTCAGGCTTCTAACCTTGATTAAAGAAATGGTGGAAAAAACCTGCGCTAATGAGCAAAACGTGATAAAGAATAAAATTCACAAAGTGCAGCTGCAAAAAAAACTCCAAATATCCATGAAGTGATAAACATATAAATAAAACTTTTGTGCGCTAGCAATAGTATAATTAAATGAAAAGTGCCTAGGAGACACAATGTATGTGTGAATCCCAGCAAAAATGATGACAACAACAGGTGTATAGAATCATTACTCAAAAGATCCAACACAATATTAGCATAAGTTGAAAATAAGTAATCACACATCAAAAGAACTTATAATCAGTCCATAACTGGGTTCAAAAAAAATTTGTAGAAAGAGAAAGTCCACTTGATATATCTCATCACTGAATCATAAGAAATAATGAGCTGAAGAAACTCTTATCGAATGTACATTGATTGCAGAAAAAGGAGTAATAGATGTACGCTTACCCCAATCGTTGGACCTCCTCTATGGCAAGGTCGTATGGGCTTGCAGATATAACCCTCTGCAGGGACAGAATGTTGATATCCGGGTCTTGTCAGCATGTACCACCGACTCCAATGTGGTCCGGTCAATCCAACTGCTCCAACATCAGAGGGGGGACTAGGACTATTGCACACCAAGGTTTGGCAACAACCAAGTGCTGATTATTCAGAAGGTAAGAACACCTGTAATGAATAAATAATTTATCATTCGTTGACTTCAATGGGATTCAGGTTCGACATCCAAACTTCTTTGAAATTCACCAAACTCAGAGCAGTTGGGCTTAGTAAGGAAGTTACTAAGCCCAACTGCTCTGAGTTTGGTGAATTTCAAAGAAGTTTGGATGTCGAACCTGAATCCCATTGAAGTCAACAAATGATAAATTATTTATTCATTACAGGTGTTCTTACCTTCTGAATAATCAGCACTTGGTTGTTGCCAAACCTTGGTGTGCAATAGTCCTAGTCCCCCCTCTGATGTTGGAGCAGTTGGATTGACCGGACCACATTGGAGTCGGTGGTACATGCTGACAAGACCCGGATATCAACATTCTGTCCCTGCAGAGGGTTATATCTGCAAGCCCATACGACCTTGCCATAGAGGAGGTCCAACGATTGGGGTAAGCGTACATCTATTACTCCTTTTTCTGCAATCAATGTACATTCGATAAGAGTTTCTTCAGCTCATTATTTCTTATGATTCAGTGATGAGATATATCAAGTGGACTTTCTCTTTCTACAAATTTTTTTTGAACCCAGTTATGGACTGATTATAAGTTCTTTTGATGTGTGATTACTTATTTTCAACATATGCTAATATTGTGTTGGATCTTTTGAGTAATGATTCTATACACCTGTTGTTGTCATCATTTTTGCTGGGATTCACACATACATTGTGTCTCCTAGGCACTTTTCATTTAATTATACTATTGCTAGCGCACAAAAGTTCTAACCTTGATTAACCTGGCGGAATATAAAATCAACCATGTGGTATTGTGCTGCTGCATCCTCCACAATTATTTAGAGGAATGCAAGTAGCTACCTTACCTCACTGCAAAGTGAGGTTGACCTTGCAGTGTCAGGCCCAGCTGATCCTGGTGTGATGATGGCTCTTGAAACTGGCTGGGTTGCCCTCCCAAACTGTTCAAGATGTCCGGCAACAAGATATGGACTATTTTGTGGGTAGAGGGGCAGTGGCTTGGCAGAAAACTGTAGCTGATCATGAATAAATCTTTTATTTGATACTAAATTCCTATTTCATTTGAACTACTGTTTGTGTTTCTTATCTGTCTCCTTGGTTCTCAAATGGCCTTAATTTTGGCCATTTTCTACAATAGTGCAAACGTACCTTTTTTGATACATGAGGTGACAATCTATTCTTCTGGTAACTATTATGTTGTGCTGTGGGTCTGCTACATACACACAATGTTATTATTGTTAATGTATCTAATGCATTAATGTTAAAAATATTCAGCCTTTTCACCTCCTTTAATTAATTTCTTTGAGGCCCTAAAATTGTCTGAGTTTGCTACATTTTAGAGCACATTGTCACTGTAACTACACCAACTTAACAAATACACTGGTATTGAGCATTGAAACAAGAAGCCACACATTGTTAAGTATAAAACATTTTACTCCAAGCACATTCACATGTGCGTTTTAAAAGGTCCAATTCAGGAACTTACAAAGTTCGACTTTGCTAAACTGAAGGCCATATGAGACATTAGTATCCCAAGACTGTGTTGATGTTGCCTTCCTCAGATGGGGTGATCTCACCCCTCTAAAAGCAAAAATTTGAAGCCACGTACACCTAGAGGCATAACTGCTAAATGTCCCTTATGATCCCCTGCCTAAAATGTGTGTAGGTACAAACAGGTTAGTTTCTAAAGCCCCAAAACACACAATGGGGGTTATTTAGAAAAGGCAAATCCACTTTACACTACAAGTGCAAAATACAAGTGCAAAGTGCACTTGAAATTGCACCGAAAGTGCACTTGGAAGTGCAGTAGCTGTAAATCTGAGGGGTAGATCTGAAATGAGGGGAAGCTCTGCTGATTTTATTATCCAATCATGTGCAAGATAAAATTCTGTTTTTTATTCTCCTTGCATGTCCCCCTCGGATCTACAGCGACTGCACTTCCAAGTGCAGTTTGCACTTGTAGTGCAAAGTGGATTTGCCTTTAGTAAATAACCCCTAGTGTGTCAACATGTGCTGTCTCCCATCACGGGACATTAATGTACGCGTTTTGGGGGTGCAAGCCATTCCTCAAAACTAAAGTAGGTGAGGAAGGGGTTGCACCCCCAAAACCTGTCCATTGATACCCCATGATGGGAGCTAGCACATGTTGACACACTGAGGGTTATTTATGAAAGTCCATAAATCCACACAAATCCACTTTGCATAAGTGCACTGCAAGTGCATTTCTAGTGCAAAGTGTATTGGCCTTTCGGAAATAACACCCACTGTGTGTTTTGTGGCTTTAGCAAAATAGATGTAGGGAAAAACACACATTTTAGGCATGGGATCATGATGGAAATCAGAATTTTTTGGCACAATTTGTGTGCATTTTCAATTTTTGGCTTTGTGATTCTTAAAAACACATACAGATTACAATTTAAACATTATTTTGGACAGTGTTTCACAACTCTCCATCTCCAGATGCATTTCCAGGTCATGTTTTCTATATTTTTTGCTTTCTGACAGGTGATGATGTCCTTTTTCGAAGTTAGTAATTCACACAGTCGTTTTTATACTGCAGAAAATAAAGAAAACAGGACCTGGTGGTGCACCTAGAGAAGTGGAGTGGCTAAACACTGACCTCAGACATTAAAGCCTAGGTTCACATTGGAGCGATTTGTCATGTGATTTGATAGATCAAATCGCATGTCAAGTCGCAGCCTATTGGAGGCAATGGCACTGTTCCAATCGGTGCAACACTGATTTAGCGCCGCCGCAACAATTTGCAAAAGTAGTTCCTGCACTACTTTTTCCAATTTCAGGTGCGACTTCAATAGACATCTGGGCATGAAGCCACACAAATGTCTATCAAGTAGCACCTGACCTTGCTACTTAGAAATCGCGCTACTTCAACTTAGCATCAATGTGAACCAGGGCTTAAAAGTAATAAAAACAGGTGAAATATGAAAACTGCAAACAGGGGCCAACAAGTGGAAGAAAACTTCAGACCAGATGAACTTAATCACGTATTCTTCTCTGTAAAGCAGTGGCAGCCTCCTTTATTTGCTTCAGATCAATCAAAGCCTGCATTATATCTGCACTCATACGGCCAATTGTGCATCTTAGAAGTTTGTGTCCTTGTAAGAAGAGAAAAAAGTATTAAGGGAATGATGGTCAAGTGGCTGAGGCCCTACATAGTGAATTATGGTCATGTTACTAGTCAAATTGGGGAAATACCTATCCAGTCTATTGTTGCTTGCAACCTTCTTGCCCTTCAGACACCTACACTACTAGGAATGTAAACACTGCAACTACTCTGAAATCTTGGCCCTGGTGCCTGGGTCTTAAGGATGAGCCGAACACCCTCTGGTTCGGTTCGCACCAGAACTTGCGAACAGACCAAAACTTCGCAAGAACGTAGAACCCCATTGAAGTCTATGGGACTCGAATGTTCGAAATCAAAAGTGCTCATTTTAAAAGCTAATTTGCATGGTATTGTCCTAAAAAGTGTTTGGGGACCCGGGTCCTGCCCCAGGGGACATGAATAAATGCAAAAAAAAACTTTTAGAAACGTCAGTTTTTTCGGGAGCAGTGATTTTAATAATGCTTAAAGTCAAACAATAAAAGTATAATATTCCTTTAAATTTCGTACCTGGGGGGTGTCTATAGTATGCCTGTAAAGGGGCGCATGTTTCCCGTGTTTAGAACAGTCTGACAGTCAAAGGAAAAAAGTCATTTAAAACTACTCGCGGCTATTAATGAATTGCCGGTCCGACAATACACATAAAAGTTCATTGATAAAAACGGCATGGGAATTTCCCACAGGGGAACCCCAAACCAAAATTTAAAAAAAAATGACGTGGGGGTCCCCCTAAATTCAATACCAGGCCCTTCAGGTCTGGTATGGATATTAAGGGGAACCCCGCGCCAAAATTAAAAAAAAAATGACGTAGGGGTCCCCATCAAAATTCATACCAGACCCTTCAGGTCTGGTATGGATTTTAAGGGGAACCCCGCGCCAAAATTAAAAAATTGGCGTGGGGTCCCCCCAAAAATCCATACCAGACCCTTATCGCAACCTGGCAGGCCGCAGGAAAAGAGGGGGGAAAGAGAGAGCGCCCCCCCTGAACCGTACCATGCCACATGCCCTCAACATTGGGAGGGTGCTTTGGGGTCCCCCCTAAAGCACCTTGTCCCCATGTTGATGAGGACAAGGGCCTCATCCTCACAACCCTTGGCCGGTGGTTGTGGCGGCCTGCGGGCGGGGGGGGGGCTTATCAGAATCTGGAAGCCCCCTTTAACAAGGGGACCCCCAGATCCCAGCCCTCCCCCCTGTGTGAAATGGTAAGGGGGTACAAAAGTACCCCTACCATTTCACAAAAAAACTGTCAAAAATGTTAAAAATGACAAGAGACAGTTTTTGACAATTCCTTTATTTAAGTGCTTCTTCTTTCCATCTTCTTTCTTCTAACTTCTTTCTTCCTTCATCCTTCGGTTTCTTCCTCCATCTTCTTTTTCTTCTGGTTCTTCTGGTTCTTCCTCCGGTGTTCTCGTCCAGCATCTTCCTCCGGCTTCTCCTTCTCTTTATCTTCTTTTCTTCATCTTCTCCGGGCCGCTCCGCATCCATGATGGCATGGAGAGAGGCTCCCGCTGTGTGACGCTTCTCCTCCTCTGATGGTTCTTAAATAACGGAGGGCAAGGCCACCCGGTGACCCCGCCCCCCTCTGACGCACGGGGACTTGACAGGGACTTCCCTGTGGCATTCCCTGTGACATCAGAGGGGGGCGGGGTCACCCGCCCTCCATTATTTAAGAACCGTCAGAAGAGGAGAAGCATCACACAGCGGGAGCCTCCCATCCAATCGTGGATGAGGCCGGCCCGAGAAAAGAAGATGAAGAGAAGAAGGCTTCGCTGAGGAAGATGCCGGACGAGAACACCGGAGGAAGAACCAGAAGACCCAGAAGAACCAGAAGAAGAAGAAGATGGAGGAAGAAACTGAAGGAAGAAAGAAGATAGAAGAAAGAAGAAGCATTTAAATAAAGGAATTGTCAAAAACTGTCTCCTGTCATTGTTAACATTTTTGACACTTTTTTTGTGAAATGGTAGGGGTACCCCCTTACCATTTCACACAGGGGGGAGGGCCAGGATCTGGGGGTCCCCTTGTTAAAGGGGGCTTCCAGATTCCGATAAGCCCCCTGCCCGCAGACCCCCACAACCACCGGGCAAGGGTTGTGGGCATGAGGGCCTTGTCCCCGACAAAATGGGGACCAGGTGTTTTGGGGGCTACCCAAAAGCACCCTCCCAATGTTGAGGGCATGTGGCCTGATACAGTTCAGGAGGGGGGCGCTCTCTCATCCCCCCTCTTTTCCTGCGGCCTGCCAGGTTGCGTGCTCGGATAAGGGTCTGGTATGGATTTTTTGGGGTACCCCACACCATTTTTTTAAATTTTGGCACGGGGTTCCCCTTAATATCCATGCCAGACTTGAAGGGCCTGGTATGGAATTTAGGGGGACCCCCACGTCATTTTTTAAAAAAAATTTGGTCCCCTGTGGGGAATTCCCATGCCATTTTTATCACGACTATTAATGAATTGCCGGTCCGACAATACACATAACAGTTCATTGATAAAAACGGCATGGGAATTCCCCACAGGGGAACCCCACACCAAAATTTTAAAAAAAATGATGTGGGGGTCCCCCTAAATTCCATACCAGGCCCTTCAGGTCTGGTATGGATATTAAGGGGAACCCCGGCCAAAATTTAAAATAAAAATGGCGTGGGGTCCCCCTCAAAATCTATACCAGACCCTTCAGGTCTGGTATGGATTTTAAGGGGAACCCCACGCCATAATTTAAAAAAAAATTGGCGTGGGGTCAATCCATACCAGACCCTTATCCAAGCACGCAACCTGGCAGGAAAAGAGGGGGGATGAGAGAGCGGCCCCCCCTTCTGAACCGTACCAGGCCACATGCCCTCAACATTGGGAGGGTACTTTGGGGTAGCACGCCAAAACACCTTGTCCCCATGTTGATGGGAACAAGGGCCTCATCCCCACATTCCTTGCCCGGTGGTTGTGGGGGTCTGCGGGCAGGGGGCCACACGGGCCCGTGTGGACTAGACTCCAGTCTGTATAGTTGATGTGGTGTTTTATGTTTACCATTGTCTCCTCACATGCACATTGCCATTGTCCTCACCTTTTTTTGTAGCATCCTCCAGCTCCAATTCAGTATTTATATTTTTTTTTGTTATGTTCTTACATTTTTGATATTTAATAAATTATACATGTTTGTGATACATTGTTTGAAGACTGTTGCTTTTCAAAATCCCATCAGAGGAAAACCATTTTCTAGTATATAGTCTTATAGGGATGTGGGCAATTTGTCTTCTTCCACAAGGCCATCGTCACTATCCTCATTTTCAGAAAAGGAGAAGCGTCACACAGCGGGAGCCTCCCTCCATGCCATCATGGATGCGGAGCGGCCCGGAGAAGAAGATGAAGAAAAGAAGATAAAGAGATGCTGGACGAGAACACCGGAGGAAGAACCGGAAGAACCAGAAGAAGAAGAAGATGGAGGAAGAAACCGAAGGATGAAGGAAGAAAGAAGTTAGAAGAAAGAAGATGGAAAGAAGAAGCATTTAAATAAAGGAATTGTCAAAAGCTGTCTCTTGTCATTTTTAACATTTTTGACAGTTTTTTTTGTGAAATAGTAGGGGTACTTTTGTACCCCCTTACCATTTCACACAGGGGGGAGGGCCGGGATCTGGGGGTCCCCTTGTTAAAGGGGGCTTCCAGATTCCGATAAGCCCCCCCACCCGCAGACCCCCACAACCAGCGGCCAAGGGTTGTGGGGATGAGGCCCTTGTCCTCATCAACATGGGGACAAGGTGCTTTAGGGGGGACCCCAAAGCCCCCTCCCAATGTTGAGGGCATGTGGCTTGCTACTGTTCAGGAGGGGGGGTGCTCTCTCGTCCCCCCCTCTTTTCCTGCGGCCTGCCAGGTTGCATGCTCGGATAAGGGTCTGGTATGAATTTTGATGGGGACCCCTACGTCATTTTTTAAAAAAATTTTGGCGCGGGGTTCCCCTTAATATGCATACCAGACCTGAAGGGCCTGGTATTGAATTTAGGGGGACCCCCACGTCATTTTTTTTTTTTTAATTTTGGTTCGGGGTTCCCCTGTGGGGAATTCCCATGCCGTTTTTATCAATGAACTTTTATGTATATTGTCGGACCGGCAATTCATTAATAGCCCCTTTACAGGCATACTATAGACACCCCCCAGGTACAAAATTTAAAGGAATATTACACTTTTATTGTTTGACTTTAAGCATTATTAAAATCACTGCTCCCGAAAAAACAGTCATTTTTAAAACTTTTTTTGCATTGATCCATGTCCCCTGGGGCAGGACCCAGGTCCCCAAACACTTTCTATGACAATACAATGCATATAAGCCTTTAAAATTAGCACTTTTGATTTCTCCCATAGACTTTTAAAGGGTGTTCCGCGGCATTCGAATTTGCCGCGAACACCCCAAATTGTTCGCTGTTCGGCAAACTGGCGAACAGCCGATGTTCGAGTCGAACATGAGTTCGACTCGAACTCGAAGCTCATCCCTACTGGGTCTACAAAACTCGGGTACCTAGCAACACTGCCAGCTCCTTCCACTTCTTCCTTCTCCATGCTAATGTTAAACCACTACATATTTTGCTAATGTGTTGAGTGGGTGTTTGTTTTGGACATCTAAACATTTGACATGTATACACAATTGAAGCCAGATTCAAAGAATACTTGCGCAAACAAGAGGATCACAAATCTTCTGGGTCTCTTTTGCCCTCTGTTTGACTTACGTTAGGGGATGTTACATCAACAATTGTAAGGTCTGTGCTGGGTCCAGGTGTCAGATCTCGTGCCTCAAAACCAACATCCTGGTACAGCTGAACGCACTCACTTTTCTTTAAAAAGAAATAATACACCATTCATTATTCCCCCCCAAGTCACATATGTTTCTAGCATCAATTTTTCTGCATTAGTTGACCAACCTTGCACTGGGGACAATGTTTGCTCATGACTAGTGGACTACACCATGCTGCACTGTGTTTCTTTTCACCTTAAAAATGCATAGAAAAGGGAAGGTGATGTCATTTTACAGAGGGGAAACACTGGACAAGTACAAAGGTGGGGCATAGGCCCGCCTGAATTTGTAGGAGGAGCCTCGCTGTTAGAAGCCAGCCCCTGGTCCTCCCTGGCTGTCGGCTTTTCCTATCATGTTAGGGGCGATTCCTTGGTGTTAAGGGCATTCCTTGTGTCTTCAGAGGCGTTTCGTGAGGGTTGGACACTCGTACGTGTGATTTCCGGTGCGACTGCCGATGTAATTTCCGGTGTCACAACAGGGAGACGTGCGGCAGCTGAGGGGTTTCCATTCCTCTCTGCTTTTTGTGCAGGCTCAGGTATTGATGGGGGTGTTTCACTGCCGGCGGGGGGCGTCCATTTTTGTTTTGGGTCTCGTATGTTGTGCTGGGGGGGTGCTTGGGGGGTGTCACTGTTCCCAGGGTCTGTCGAGTGGTAGGGCTCTCCAGACACTGTTGTCACCGCCTGGCAGTGTCATGTGCCCTGTTTTATGGATAATTTATGCATGTTTTTGGAAAAAAGGAAACACATACTGTTATCAGGGTCAGATCAAACGGCTGGCAACTTGCTTAATGTTTTCATAAACTGGTTCTCTACTCATTTATTTTAAATGTTCGGTTTCCTACAAGTTGTTTCCCACCTAATACATGTCAAAGCAAGTCTTAGTTCTGCTATGTTTAAACATATTCCCATGCGGTGCTCTGTGTAGCTGGTGTGTCTGTTTAAGGGTATTCATTTTATTGAATCTGCAAACATGGATGGCTGTAGATATGTTTCTGATGCCGCAAACTTACTTTTGTCTGAGGTTTATTCAGCTGCAGTTGTGGCTTGGAGTTCCCCTCTCTGTACAAGTTCAGCAAAGCCAGTGCAGCTGTGCAGCCTCATCTGTGCTTATCACGGGTATTATACTGGTATCAGCAACCAGACCTGTTTGTGTCAGAAGGGTCATGCATAACATGACTCGAACATGACTCGAACTCGAAGCTCATCCCTACTGGGTCTACAAAGGGTGCTCTTACAAGCTCTCCCAACAAGAGCAGACATGGAAGCCATCGTCAGCAGGCTAGAGGCTTCACACCGACAGGAGATAGCGGGGGTGAGACAAGAAATGCAAACCCTGTCAGACCGCATGGAAGTGGGAGAGACATCTGTGGCCACGATAGAACGACGTTTAGTGGTGGTTGAGGCGGCACAGACTACTCAGGCCTCAGTGATCCTCGCTCAACAGCTGCAATTAGGGGAGGTCGAGGATCGGAGCAGACGAAACAACCTGCGCCTGAGAGGAATACCGGAGGCAACGGGGATAGAAGATCTGGCGGAATCCACACTAGCTATTTTCAGGGACCTGTTAGGAGAACACTATCCATCCAGCCTGTCCTTCGATCGTATACACCAAGCACTGGGCCCCCGCTTGACCGATCTGGACAGACTGAGAGACGTCATCTGTCGTATACACCAACATACGCACAAGGAAATGGTGCTGCGAGTGGCTTGGGGGAAAGGAGATGTCACATTTGATGGAGCCATCATTCGGATCCTCCCAGACCTATCGAAATCGACATTGCAACGAAGGGCTCTATTAAAACCAGTGCTGGAGGTGGCGAGAAACGCAGGCACCACTTACAGGTGGGGTTTCCCCATCTCAGTGACATTTCGGAAAGCTCGGCATTCTTTTACTCTGCGGACCCCTGCTGACCTCCCTATTTGCATTCCTGGGTGTGGATCCTATCGAAGTCCCAGACTGGCTACAGTCACTGCAAGGCTCCAACTACTGGCCCGGACCATCTAGCAGGCGGAGATCCCGATCACCGAAACCGAAGCGGAGACGACGCAGGTCTCACTACTCTTCAGCAGAAGCACCGAGAGAAGATTGAGAAGGACACTTTGACCAGTGAGCTGATAGAAGCTGATCCCCATCCCCACTGATGCTCTTCTAAGTTGTTTTATACATATTTATACTTTTTTTTTTTTTTTTCCTCTTTCGGGCATTCCCCCTTCATGTTTTTTCTATACTCCCCCTGCATTTGGGTGGATCACCCCTTCCCCTGCTTCTATGGGTATCCCACCTTTACTGAACTGTCCCACAAAATGGCCCGAAGGAAGAGCAACTATTAGCACAGACTGCTACTGGAGTAGCCTGTGGGGCTAGCTTGACCCCCAATGGCGATTTGAGGATATGCTGTCCTCTCTGTTATACCCGACATCCTCTCCCAAGGTTTGGCAGGACTCTTCCTGGGGGGTCAGGGGAACAGGACAAACCCACCACAGGAACTTTCAGCTACATTTGCTGCTGACACCCCCGACCTTTTAAGGATGGCTGGAAGGTATATACATATCTCAGGTCCAGGTTATTAATTGCTGCACATTATTATTTTAACGTTTTCGTTGGCTTATTTTTTATGTTACTATATGCATTACCAGTCAATTGTGATAGATTATTGACCAGGGGATCTTGATATTGCCTATAACATTGCTATTATCTCTTCGGCCATTATTTCAATGTTAGAGCTAGACTTAACAGGGGCAGGGTCGCTTACCTTCCGCTAGTCCCCATACATATCCTGAGACGGAGCTTGGAAGATCTTTTGCGGAAGCATGGGATACTGTGGGGCAGCCTAGTTTGAGGGGGGGAGGGGAGGAGGACGTTCAACCACATTAACAGGGGGAGCTGAATAGAACCACATACAAACCTGCATACCACGGTGATGACCTGGGAGGTCCCAGACTTTAATTTAAGCACACCCCCCCTTTTTTACTTATAGTTACGACCTCCCACATTGGAGGACACAGTGGTCATGGGAGGGTTGGATGGTTTAAGAGGGGGGACATGGCAGTAGCGCAGGGGCCTGATTGGGTGGTGGTGTTGCTGCCCTTCCCCTCCCCCCTTCTCATATATGTTTATGTTCCATTGTCGGTTATTAGTCTACAGTTAGTAGCTATACAGCAAGACAGGATGCTCTGTGTTTTATGCCGTATATCTAAGGTTTTTTGCTTTGTTTTTGATGGGTTACTTTGAGTTTTTTGTTTTATTCGATGTCTTACGTTGAAAGATTTCAAGCTGGATGGAGGGGAGCAGACCGGGAGCACCTTCACTGGTCTACTCTTACCTCTCCCCCCATAGGACGGAGCAAGTCCCCTGGTAAGATCCAGGACGTGCTCTTTTGTAAAGTATTTTACTTAATTCAACATAGTAAACAGACGGTACTCTCTCTTTGAAATAAAAATTTATATTTGAAAAAAAAAAAACAGGGACCATAGGCTCAGTCGCAAACTCTCCATTCCTGACTTCATTCTGGCATTTAGCATCTTCAGGGATGTTATTTGTTCAGTTAATCCTCAAGGGAGGGAGGAGCTTAATCTCTATCTGTATGCTGTAGTCGAGTTGGGTCAAAAATATGGTGGTTCGGCCTTCTATGACTACCATTGGTCCTTTGCTGCTAAAGTTGCGGCTGTGTTTGCTCAGCACCAGGTGATGACTGACTGGAATAACGTGGATACTGAGCTTTTTTGTCACCATTTTGCCGGTTTAAGGTCTCCTGTTTGCACCACATGCCAGTCTTCTACACATACATCTTACTGGTGCCCTCTCATGGGACCCCCTGCTGTGCCAGGTACCTCCAGGGCGCCCTCTAGTTTTTTGCTAATCCTAGCCCTTTCAACTCCCTTTGATAAACTTGGCCGCCCTATTTAATTTCTGGGTAAATCACAGATATGTAATAATTTCAACCATGGTTCATGCAATTACAGCCAGTGTTGCCTCCTGCTAGGGATGAGCTTCGAGTTCGAGTCGAACTCATGTTCGACTCGAACATTGGCTGTTCGCAAGTTCGCCGAACAGCGAACAATTTGGGGTGTTCGCGGCAAAATCGAATGCCGCGGAACACCCTTTAAAAGTCTATGAGAGAAATCAAAAGTGCTAATTTTAAAGGCTTATATGCAAGTTATTGTCATAAAAAGTGTTTGGGGACCCGGGTCCTGCCCCAGGGGACATGGATCAATGCAAAAAAAGTTTTAAAAACGGCCGTTTTTTCAGGAGCAGTGATTTTAATAATGCTTAAAGTCAAACAATAAAAGTGTAATATCCCTTTAAATTTCGTAGCTGGGGGGGGTGTCTATAGTATGCCTGTAAAGGGGCGCATGTTTCCCGTGTTTAGAACAGTCTGGCAGCAAAATGACATTTCGAAGGAAAAAACCCATTTAAAACTACTCGCGGCTATTGCATTGCCGACAATACACATAAAAGTTCATTGATAAAAACGGCATGGGAATTCCCCACAGGGGAACCCTGAACCAAAATTTTTAAAAAATGACGTGGAAGTCCCCCTAAATTCCATACCAGGCCCTTCAGGTCTGGTATGGATATTAAGGGGAACCCCGCGCCAAAAAAAAAAAAACGGTGTGGGGTCCCCCCAAAAATCCATACCAGACCCTTATCCAAGCACGCAACCTGGCAGGCCGCAGGAAAAGAGGGGAGGACGAGAGTGCGGCCCCCTCCCCTCCTGAACCATAGCAGGCCACATGCCCTCAACATTGGGAGGGTGCTTTGGGGTAGCCCCCCAAAACACCTTGTCCCCATGTTGATGAGGACAAGGGCCTCATCCCCACAACCCTGGCCTGTGGTTGTGGGGGTCTGCGGGTGGGGGGCTTATCGGAATCTGGAAGCCGACCCCCAGATCCCGCCCCCCCCCGTGTGAAATGTTAAGGGGGTAATTACCCCTACCATTTCACTAAAAAACTGTCAAAAATGTTAAAAATGACAAGAGACAGTTTTTGACAACTCCTTTATTTAAATGCTTCTTTTTTCTTCTATCTTCCTTCATCTTCTTCTTCTTCTGGTTCTTCCTCCGGCGTTCTCGTCCAGCATCTCCTCCGCGGCATCTTCTATCTTCTTCTCCTCGGGCCGCTCCGCACCCATGGCATGGGGGGAGGCTCCCGCTCTTCTCTTCATCTTCTTCTATATCTTCTTCCTTCTTCTCTTCTTCTCTTCTTCATTTTCTTCTCCGGGCCGCTCTGCATCCATGCTGGCATGGAGGGAGGCTCCCGCTGTGTGACGGCGTCTCCTCGTCTGATGGTTCTTAAATAACGGGGGGCCACCCGGTGACCCCGCCCCCACTGATGCACGGGACATGACGGGACTTCCCTGTGGCATTCCCCGTGACGTCACAGGGAAGTCCCGTCAAGTCACCATGCATCAGAGGGGGGCGGGGTCACCTGGTGGCCCCGCCCCGTTATTTAAGAACCGTCAGACGAGGAGACCCTGTCACACAGTGGGAGCCTTCCTCCATGCCAGCATGGGTGCAGAGTGGCCTGGAGAAGAAAATGAAGAAGAGAAGAAGAGAAGAAGAAGAGAAGAAGATGAAGAGAAGAGCGGGAGCCTCCCCCCATGCCATGGGTGCGGAGCGGCCCGAGGAGAAGATAGAAGACGCCGCGGAGGAAATGCTGGACGAGAACGCCGGAGGAAGAACCAGAAGAGCCAGAAGAACCAGAAGAAGAAGATGAAGGAAGATAGAAGAAAGAAGAAGCATTTAAATAAAGGAATTGTCAAAAACTGTCTCTTGTCATTTTTAACATTTTTGACAGTTTTTTAGTGAAATGTTTTTTTGGTTTTTTTTGGCGCAGCGTTCCCCTTAAAATCCATACCAGACCTGAAGGGTCTGGTATGGAATTTAGGGGGAACCCCACGTCATTTTTTTTTTAAATTTTGGCCGGGGTTCCCCTTAATATCCATACCAGACCTGAAGGGCCTGGTATGGAATTTAGGGGGACTCCCACGTCATTTTTTTTTTAAATTTTGGTTCGGGGTTCCCCTGTGGGGAATTCCCATGCCATTTTTATCAATGAACTTCTATGTGTATTGTCGCAATGCAATAGCCGCGAGTAGTTTTAAATGGGTTTTTTCCTTCGAAATGTCATTTTGCTGTCAGACTGTTCTAAACACGGGAAACATGCGCCCCTTTACAGGCATACTATAGACACCCCCCAGGTACGAAATTTAAAGGGATATTACACTTTTATTGTTTGACTTTAAGCATTATTAAAATCACTGCTCCTGAAAAAACGTCAGTTTTTAAAACTTTTTTTTGCATTGATCCATATCCCCTGGGGCAGGACCCAGGTCCCCAAACACTTTTTATGACAATAACTTGCATATAAGCCTTTAAAATTAGCACTTTTGATTATTCATGTTCGTGTCTCATAGCCTTTAACGGTGTTCGCGTGTTCGAACAAACTTTTTTCCTGTTCGCATGTTCTGGTGCGAACCGAACAGGGGGGTGTTCGGCTCATCCCTACCTCCTGCATGTCTGTGCCGGCTGCTATAGGGCGCATCCCAAATCAGCTTGTTCACTTAAACAGGGGAAGTCCTCATGATTAAGCCACGTCAATGTTTCTTTCTTACAGGCCTGTTTGGCGTCCCATCCTTCCCCCACATTATGTCAATTTTTGGTGGAGGGTTTCATGCAAGGTTTTCATACAGGCTTCATCACATTACCTCAGGGCACTTTTGAGTGTAAAAATGTGCTGTCCTCAGGCACAGACATGGAGGATGTGGATCATTTGCTTCAATCCAATCTGGATAAGGGCTTTGTCATTGGGCCTTTCTCCACACCTCCTTTTCATAAATGGAGGGTCAACCCCCTTGGCTTGGTCAAAGGAAAATTTTCGAATAAATTATGATTGATTTATGATTTGTCAGCTCCTCATTGTTCACATGTGCCTAGCTTAAATTCCTTAATTCCATCTGAGGAATTTTCGCTCCAATATGCATCTGTGGATCAAGCGCATCATCTGCATAGGTAGGAATGCTTGGTTGTCCAAAGCCGACATTTCGGGTGCTTTCAAGCTTCTCCCTATTCGGCCTTCTCTTTGGCAGATGCACGGGATTAAGTGGAGGGGGTGTATTATTTCGCTACTAAACTCACATTTGGGTCCAAATGTAGTCCTTGGCTTTTTAATGTTTTTGCTGATGCGCTCAATTGGATCCTCACACATAGGGTACTTTGTCAGGAGGTCATACATTATTTAGAGGATTACCACCTGATTGAGAGTTCAGGCCGTGCAACCTCGGATTTACAGAAACTGGTGGCTGTGTTTTCTGCTCTTGATGTCCCTTTGGCAAGTGAGAAGATGGAAGGCCCAGCTACCACTCTGACCTTTTTGGGAATCATGCTAGATTCTTGGATTATGCAGGCTAGCCTGCCGGCAGATATGTTGGCCAGAAACAGGGAGCGGATCCATGTGTTTTTAGTTTCTCAGGCCACTTCCAGGAAAGATTTGCAGTCACTACTGGGCATGTTAAACTTCACCATGAGGATAATTCCTCAGGGCAGGTCTTTCATTTCCCGGTTGCTGGCTTTGCTACCCACAGCCCCTGACTCTGATTCCAGGGTCAAGTTAGATTCAGCAGCTTTGTCTGACCTACGCATGTGGGATGAGTTCCTCCAGCACTGGAACGGCATTTCCATGTTTATTCCAGCAGTTTTAGTGTCTTCTCTACAGGTTGTTACTGATGCCGCAGCCACCAGAGGCTATTCGGCCATCTTTGGCACACATTAGCTGGCAGGTCCATGGCTGGACGAATGTTATGCGATTCCCAGGTTTTTTCTGACAACTGCGTTATTTGAGGTCTACCCCATAGTAGCTGCAGCCCAGGTGTGGGGGCATTTATGGACGGGTAACATCATAATGTTTTTCACGGACAATCAGGCAACCACAGAAATCATTAATAAGGGTAGATTTGGTTCGCTGCACATAATGTTTTTCATACGTAGGCTCATCTGGTTATCACTACAGTTTAGGTTCCACGTACACTGCAGATTTATTAGTGGTGTGCAGAATTGTGCAGCAGACGCTCTATCCCGTTTTGATTTCTCATCCTTTTTCCAGCAGGTTCTGGACGCAGATGTCTCTGCCACCCCATCCCTGCATTTCTTGCTCCTGATGGATTAAATACATATTGAGCAGGCGCATTAGGGTTTATCGACAGGTCGTTGTCTGTCAACACTGGGAGGGCTTACAGCACAGCCTGGAATACTTTTCAAACTCTGTACCCTAGATCCAATTGTTTTGATAGTCAATACATTTTGGCTTTTGTGGCGTACTGTCATTCTCAACTTAAACTGTCTCACAGTACAATCAAGGGTTACTTGGCAGGTGCCCAACATTTCATTTCTCTACAATATCCCAGTAGACCTTCAGTGTTCGCAGCTCATTCTGTCAAAGCTATCCTTAGGGATTTTCAGAAAAGCAACCCTCCAAGCCCCAATAACAGGCTTCCAATCACAGGGCACATTTTCCGAGCCATGTTGGAAGTGTTGTCTAGGTCTCCTTTTGGGCAGCTACCTAGTCTGGTGCTGAAAGCAGCAATATATTTAGCCTTTTATGGTTTTCCTAGACCGGGGGAGTTTGCTTGTACTGGAGCAAAGTCCCGTACACTTTCCATCAGTCATTTAATCAGGTACCCTGACCATTTCCTGTTACACCTGGATGCATGGAAAACGCAGCAAACTGGGACTGGTAATGATATCAGGTATTTCAAAGTCGAGGTTGGTTGGTGCCCGGTTTGAGTCTTGGATCTAATCATGGCCCAGTTGTCAGATAGACCCAGGGATAGTCCTCTTTTGCCATTTAACGGGGCCCCTCTCACCTCAGCACTTTTCATTAATCACTGCCGCACCTCTTAGGGAATCTGGGGTTGAATCCCAAGTCTTACTCAGGTCATTCTTTCAGGATAGGGGCAGCTTCTGTGGCCTCATGCCAGGAGGTCCCTGTTCACGTCATAAAAAGGTTAGGCCAGTGGAGGTCATCATGCTACTCCAGGTACATCCTGGAGCCATTCATGGAGATGTCTCAAGCATTTGTATATTCAATATTTCAATCGCACACGTTCCTGGTAAAATGGCACATAAATAGTGGGTGCTGCAGCGATTACCAGTTGGGTTCTGGAAGCATCAGACAAATGTACATCTTCACCAGCACACAATGGATCAGCAAGAAGTTGTCCAAGAAGGTTTTTAATGAAAAGAAGTTACATCACAAAAGAGGTGCAACGTTTTGGGGCCTTGCAGGACCCCTTCGTCAGGCATGTCATCACACTGTGATGACTGTGTAACGGGGGATTGTACGCCACCCACCAATTCAAAGAGGGATTTCTACACTAATGCCCCGTACACATGGTCGGATTTTCCGACTGAAAATGTGTGATAGGACCTTGTTGTCGGAAATTACGACCATGTGTAGGCTCAATCACACATTTTCCATCGGATTTTCCGACACACAAAGTTTGAGAGCAGGCTATAAAATTTTCCGACAACAAAATCCGTTGTCGGAATTTCCGATCGTGTGTACACAAATCCGAAGCACAAAGTGCCACGCATGCTCAGAATAAATAAAGAGATGAAAGCTATTGGCTACTGCCCCGTTTATAGTCCCGACGTACATGTTTTACGTCACCGCGTTCATAATGATCGGATTTTCCGACAACTTTGTGTGACCGTGTGTATGCAAGACAAGTTTGAGCCAACATCCGTCGGAAAAAATCCTAGGATTTTGTTGTAGGAATGTCCGATCAATGTCCGACCGTGTGTACGGGGCATAACACCAATGTAATAGGAGCATTTACACCAACCACCAGTGTAAGGGGGAATATACAATGACCTCCATGTAAGGGGAAATTTACACTGACAACCATTGTCAAGGAGATTTGACCACCAATGTAAGGTAACACTTCTACACTGACCACCAATGTTTGGGGGGGATTTACACTGACCACCATTGTAGAGGGGGATTTACACAGACCACCAGCGTAAAGGGCAATTCTGCACTTACCGCCAATGTAAAGGGAAATGTACACTGATCACCAATTTAATGAAGAATTTACACTGACAACCAATGTAAGGGGGACCTTCACACTGGCCACTAGTGTGAATGAAAGGATTGTACACCATGTCCCAATGTAATGTGAAGATTTACACTGACCACCAATGTAACAGACATTTAGCCTCCGTTCACATTTCTTTGTGTCAGGAATGCATGCAAAATCGATTTTCTGACACCGCAGAAACATGCTGCCCTTTAGCAGATACACAGCAGTGGCATTAATTGTTAATGACACCCTCACGTATCTGCTGAGATGTGCGTATTCACATCCACCAAAATTCATGGTGCTGTGGCACCATGCTATTTTGAAAAAGGGTTCCACCTCCAGTTTACTTACCTTTACAGAACAGGCTGATGATAGACTTAATGACCACAGTTGAAGGCAGCATTCAGCAGAAGTGATGGTGCATATGACCTCAGGGGGGCATGATATACATGTGAATGCTGCCTCTATTTGCATATCAATGCCAGAGGTCCGCAGCTATTTACATATAAATGGCGTTGCTATTTACATATCAATTCATGTTATGTACATGTAAACACAGGGTCTGCAGGCGAGTCATCTGTACATGGCAATAGGCAGAGCTGGGCAGCATTAGTAACAGAACTTCACACTGAGATATCAGGACACAGCACGGAATGAAAACTTCAAGGGACAAGGCAATTTAAACTGAGATAGTTGGCAACTGGCAAGTATGAGGAAGCTGCTTTGGGCCCCACAACAATAATGGGGCCCAGGACAGCTGGCCCTTTTGCCCTGCCTTAAAGACAGCCCTGGTGCTTCTCAAGGATGCGCACCATCTCCACCATCTCACCCTTGCTCATGGGGGTGGCTTTGTGCCTCCTATAAGCTCCACCACTGTGGACCTGCCTCGAATTCTCGGGATCCGCCATGCTGTCACACTCCTGAATTTTCCGCCATGTGTGTCGCATGCAGAAGAGAGATGGTCACGCCCCAGGGTCATGACGCATTGAGAGCAGAGTTTCACGCATGCGCAGTGTATATAAAGCCATAACGCGTGGTCGAAGTACCGGCCGTAGGAACGATCTGGGAGTGGAGGAAGAACGATCAACATCGCCAAAAGGAAACATAAAACAAAGGTACAATTGTAAATTGGGGCATCAGTAGTTATTGGCCTATACTGCTTAGATTCAGGCCTATATTGGGATCAGATTATTTATGAGTTGACATTATGGTTTGTCTTGTGTTCTGTCTTGCAGGCATCTGCTAATTGAATTTACAATGGTGGATAAATTCACAGCGCCAGACTTTTTGCCTGAATTTATAGAGCAGTACCGGGAGCTGCCGTGTCTATGGAAAGTGAAGAGTAGAGATTACTCAAATAAAATCAAGAGGAAGGCAGCGATGAAGAAACTCTTGGAACTGGTGAAGCCTCTGTACCCCACGGCAGACATCAATTATTTGAAGGCCAAAATTGGTAGCCTGTGTAATACATATAATAGGGAGCGCAAAAAGGTCCTGGAATCCCAGAGATCGGGAGCATCAGCATATTACATATATGTCCCCAGGCTGTGGTACTACAACAGCCTGCGTTTTTTGTCTGACCAAACCGAACCATGCCCAAAACTCGCAATGCTTCCTTCCACATCAGCTGAGGCCACAGCTCCTGATGTCCAAGATGTCAAGATGTGGAGGAGCCCAGCTTGGCCCACTCTGCCTTAACAAAGTGGTTTCCATATCAATAGACAGTAGTGGGCAAAAATGATTGGGACAAGAATGAAAAATGCTGGGGTCAGAATGATAGTGTCAGGAAGATCCTGCCAGAAACAGGCGTCCTGAACTTGCTGTTGAGCGATCGCTCGCACCAATGCGCATGTGCCCATTAACACCAGGTGGGCTATTTAAACCAGACTATCACACTGGGACTTTGCTGTCTGCTCTACAGCGTTACGTGTGTCTTGATTCCTGAAAACCTGTTCTAGTACTTTACCCGGCTTGCCCCCGACCATCCCTGTCATCCGCCTGCATCCGACACCTGGCTTGTCTGACTTCTCTCCTGCCTGCTCCTCCTGTACCTTCACCGTCTACCTGATTACCGACCCGGCTTGTTTGACTCTCCAATAGGGATGGGCCGAACACCCCCGGTTCGGTTCACATCCAGAACATGTGAACAGACTGAAAGTTTGCGCGCACATTCAAACACCGTTAAAGTCTATAGGACTCGAATGTGAGGAATCAAAAGTGCAAATTTTAAAGGTTAATATGCAAGTTATTGTCCTAAAAATGGTTTGGGGACCCGGGTCCTGCCTTAGCGGACATGTATCAATGCAAAAGAAAGTTTTAAAAACTTCCGTTTATTCGGGAGCAGTGATTTTAATGATGTTTAAAGTGAAAAAAATAAAAGTGAAATATTCCTTAAAATATCGTACCTGGGGGGTGTCTATAGTATGCCTGTAAAGTGTGGCACCTGTTTCCCATGCTTAGAACAGTCCCTGAACAAAATGACATTTTTAAAGGAATAAAAGTCATTTAAAACTGCTTGTGGCTTTAATGTAATGTCGGGTCCCGGCAATATGGATGAAAATCAGTAAGACAAACGGCATGGGTACCCCCCCAGTCCATTACCAGGCCCTTTGGGTCTTGCATGGATATTAAGGGGAACCACGCACCTAAATTAGAAAAAGAAAAGGCGTTGGGCCCCCCTGTAACATTTGTTTTGCTGTCTGTGCCCCTGTTCAGAAGATTTCACCTCACTTTCTGTCCCAATGACAATTGGATTTTGAAAATTTGGGGCAAACAAGGATTGGTGATAAATCAGTGGAGGAGACACCTTTTTCCCATATTAACTCTTACAGGAGAGAATTTCCCTTCCTAGGGGTAGATTTCCTCTCACTTCCTGTTGTCTTCCTCCATTTGTAAGTAGGAGTCGTTTGTAAGTAGGAATCATTTGTAAGTCGGATGGTTGAAAGTAGGGGCCTGCCCTATATACTCTGCAGAAAATGGGGCCTTAGGTGTTGGTGGTACCAGAATACTGTAAGCCCTTACAGTTACTCTTGTTGGGCGCTGGAACGGGCCCTGCTGTGAAATATTATATCAAGAATTGTAATTATATTCCCCTGTTGAACAGGGTCAGAAAAATTGGGCCTTTGGTGGTGTGGTGGTTTTGCCACAACACTGTAAGCCCTCACAGTTACTCTTGGTGGGCGCTGGAACGGGCCCTGCTGTGAAATATTATATCAAGAATTGTAATTACACAACCCTGTTAAACAGGAGCAGAAAAATTGGGCTTTAGGCACTGGTGCTGGTGCCACAACACTGTAACCCCTCACAGATTCTGTTGTTGAACGCAGGAACGAGCCCTGCTGTGAAGTATTAGATTTAAAAATTGTAATTACGCACCCCTGTTAAACAGGGGCAGAAAAATTGGGCTTTAGGCACTGGTGCTGGTGCAAAAAAACAATAAATAATTGCGCTTCAAAAATCCTACGAAATAAATAACATAAAGCTGCGATGTCCTAGATTGTGACACAAACACAACAAAAGTGAAGGAGAGAAAAATTATTGACTCGCCCTTAGCAAACTAGTGAATATGTGGCTGAAAAATGCCATACCAAAGAAAGTACAATATATACATGAATAAAATGTTGTACCAAACTATAACACACACAATATAAGAAAGTATAAGGGAATACATAAACCCCTCTGGTGAGCAGTGCGGTAATATAACACAACCAGTGCAATCAAACTTCAAATGAGTCCATATGTGCTGGATGTAAACCAGGGAGTAGATCATTAAGGTCCATATGGGAGGAAACCCAAAAGATGATACTTTTGGGTTTCAAATTATGTAAGGTCAAAAATGTGTGGGTCCACCGCCAAAAGAGGGAGCCTGGCCGCTTACCAGAACCCCATGACCCCCCTGTTACAGAGGGTCTAGATGGGCATTGAGATCCTGCTAGTCCGGAACTCCCAGGGATGAGGGTAGAAATTGGAAGGACGTCAGGGACTGTGGTGGAAATGGATGGATCCTCAAGGAGGCTCAACTCTCAGCATAGTGTAGTCATCATGGGAAAAAAGAAAGGGAGGGCTCCCATAGTGTAAAATCAAAAAGGTAATTTATTGAAGTAAAAAACATAAACACTCACATGTAGATATGGAAATCGTCATCAATAGAAGAACAACCTGTGGCACCGGCCGGATGACCACAGGTAGCCCATCCTGCTGGGTATACAGCGACAGTGGGAGGTGGCGCGATGATGCCGCTCAGCCCTACGCTGCGTTTCGCAACAAAATTGCGTCTTCCAGGGGCACGAGCTGCTCATCGCATCACCTCCCTTAAATAAAAAAACATAAGCCTCACTCTGGGGTCACCCAGGCCCATATCCGCATTAGCCTAAAACGCACCTGATATTAATGCGCAGACGCGCCGAGACTCTACTTCCGCACTAGCCTGGAACACATAAGACCACGGCGCTAGTGCGCATGTGCGCCCCAGGGCTCGGTCAGCATCTCCCGATATTGAATCAAATGATTGGTTCAACGGCCGGGATCTCGTGCACGTGCGCGCCCCCTATGTCCATCCCCTTCATGTGTTACATATTCAGGATGCCAAAGGTGAGCGTGGTGACAGTGAAAAAGCAAATGGCCAATAGTAAATGTGAAATGAGAATGACTAATGCTGTAGATATAAGGACCTGTGGCCCCAACCATCAGAAATAATAAAGAAGGCCATCACCCATATTAGACAATCACCCACAGAGGCGATCGTTGCCCGCAATATATTGCATTAACTATTAATGCCCAATAAAGCGGGGGGAGTGTATGCCTTCCAGATGTGTGCTATATCAAACCAGGTGCATCAAATAAATGGATGCACCGAATTTGAGCCGACAACATATAAAAACCAGAATGTACAATGTTGATAGGTCTGAGTGGTGACACACAAAGGTCAAAATCAAGGGGAAGCATCATAGGGGGACATAAAATAGATGATTCAGTGCGACCCCTAGTGGCCTTCCTAAAAGTGCACACACGTTATGACCGATCACCGTCTTGTTGTAAACAGTCAGGCTGCGGCATAGGAGTGCGCACATAATGATTGAATAAAAATAAGGTAAAAAACAAAATGAACAATAAAAAAGTTAAAATGCTAATTACTATAGTGTGTTTAAGCGCATATAACTATGGCGATCAAATATAGTCAAAACTAATGCATACACAAAATGGTAATGTTAACATAAGGTGCATGGTTGGACTAAAGGGGTCATACGCTTAAGAATCTTATTCCCCCAAGTTGGATATGTCAAAAAAAGGGAGGGGCAGCCCACCTAATATTAGACTATTTCCAGTCTTGGACCATGTTGGGCATGTCTAGTGGCACATGAAGGCCAGATCTAAAAATTGTGTCATAAGGGGACACAAAAATGTGTAATGGTAAAAAACGACCCCCAGTGGCCAACTTTAGAAAATACATGTGCTCATTGAGTTAGGCAATATATGAATAAATAAAAAATATAAAATTTAAAAAATAATATATGGAAACTATTGAAAAATAAGTAAAATGATAAACACCCTCAGTGATGAACATTAATCGTAGGGCTTATCCGGTGCTCCGGGCGTGGGGATCCAGAGAGAAGCAACAGTAAATTATACACAAAAATTTTTTTTGTTTAAACTGTAGGCAAAAAACATCCTCAACATCATCCCATGAACTAGGCATTATTGATAAAGGCATTAATATCTGTGTCGACATTCATGCCATACGGCACGTAACTTTTGACCCTATATATCCAAGACATCTCCAACTTGGAAATTTCCCTGACAAGTGAGCTACCTCGCCAATGGGGTTTATATTTATCTATGCCCACGAATAAGGTCTTAGAGGGATCTCTATCATGAAATTGATCGTAGTGTCTGGAAACGGGATGTTTATCATATCCTCTTCTGATGTTTCCTATGTGTTCGTTTAAACGGACACGTAGGGCCCTTTTGGTCCTCCCTATATATTGGAGCCCGCAAGGGCATTGCAAGAGATAATCCACCCCTTCAGAGCCACAAGTGATGAATGGTTCAATGTCGTGTGAACACCCAGTACTAGTGGATAAGAATGTTGTGATGCGTCTGGATCTATTCACATTTAGAGAACACACCTGACATCTCCCGCATTTGCAGAACCCCGTCAGATTTTGAAGAAAGGATCTATTTTCCCGTGGAGGGTCTTGGACTGTGGGTGCTATCTTATTACCCAAGGAGGCTGCTCCCTTAAAAATCACCCTAGGTCGTGTTGGTAGAATGGCATTAAGAGTCGAGTCACTACTGAGAACATGCCAATGTTTTTGTATTAGCTGTTTAATGGCCCGATGTTGCACTGAATAGGTAGTGACAAAAGGAACGGTGTCCAGAACCTCATTCCTAGGTCTGGGGGCCTCAGTCAGCAAATCTGCTCTATCCCTGTCTCTTGCCGATTTCACGGCCTGGGAAAGGGAAAGGCTGGTGCTGGTGCCACAACACTGTAACCCCTCACAGGTTCTGTTGTTGAGCGCAGGAACAAGCCCTGCTGTGAAATATTAGATTTAAAAATTTGTAATTATGTGCCCCTGTTAAACAGGGGCAGAAAAATTGGGCTTTAGGCACTGGTGCCCAGAACCAAAAATGTTCTTAGTAGCTATCAACATGAACATTGAAGAGGAATAGGATAGTCACTCGGCATAACAGGATAGTCACTCAGCATCAGCATGGGCAGTCTTCAAGGGATCTCGCATTCATAAAAAAATTAGTAGGTTACATCAGCATCAGGTGCTTGGTAGCTGGTGATCCAAGACTGATTCATTTTTTTGAAGGTGAGCCGATTAACCGAGTCGGTGGACAGGCGCACTCTGATCGGTTACAAACCCTCCAGCGGCACTGAATGTGCGTTCCGAAAAAACGCTGGATGCAGGACAGGCCAGTAGCTCAATTGCATACTGTGCAAGCTCTGGCCAGTGATCCATCCTCAAGACCCAGTAACCCTGTGGATTTTCAGTTGGAAAGGTCTCCAAGTCTGATCTTGCCCCTAGATATTCCTGCACCATGTACAACAGACGCTGGCGATGGTTGCTGGAACCGATCAGACCCTGGGGCTGCGGACTAAAAAAATTGTCTGAACACATCGGTCAGACGGTCACCTTCTCCACCGCTCCTTCTGTGACTGACCGAAGCCTCAGCAACACGTTGTCCAGGACCAGGAATTTGTACCCTCCCAGGCTCTGGAAATGCATTGCACAAACCTTTCTCCAAGGCCTCCCGAAGATGTTTCATCCTCTGCTCCCTCTGCGATGGCTGGATAAGTTCCGCAACCTTACCCTTGTAATGTGGATCAAGAAGGGTTGCCAGCCAGTAGTGATCCCTCTCCTTGATCACACGAATCCGAGGGACTTTTCGCAGGCTTTGCAGGATCAGGGAGGCCATGCAGTGTAGGTTTGCTGAGGCATTCGATCCAGAGTCCTCTGGGTCACTAAGGATGACCTGATCAGCAGCCACCTCCTCCGTACAAGTTCATGGGTTTCTGGGGACTGTAAACGATCCCTTGAAGACTGCTGCTGATGCTGAGTGCTAAGCTCCACCTCTAGGCTGACACAATCCTCCTCCTCTTCCTGTGAGATTGGCGGGCCAGCAGGAATATTGTCTGGATAAAGGGGGACTTGAGAGGTAAGGAAGTCCTCCTCTTACTCCCTCTGTTCTGCCTCAAGTTCCCTGTCCATTATTCCATGCAGCGTGTGCTCCAACAGGTAGACAAGAGGGACAGTATCACTGATGCATGCACTGTCACTGCTCACCATCCTTGTGGCCTCCTCAAATGATGACAGGACAGTGCATGCATCCTTGATCATGAGCCACTGGCATGGCGAAAAAAAGCCAAGCTCCCCTGACTCTGTCCTGGTGCAATACTCGCACAGGTACTCGTTGATGGCCATCTGCTGCATGTGCAGCCGCTGCAGCATTGCCAACATTGAGTTCCACCTGGTGGGCATGTCACAGATGAGGCGGCTCTTGGGCAGGTTGCATTCCTTTTGAAGGTCAGCCAGCCGAGCACTGGCATTATATGACCGTCGGAAATGCCCACAGACTTTCCTGGCCTGCCTCAGGATATCCTGTAAGCCCGGGTACCTGCACAAGAACTGCTGCACCACCAAATTAAGGATGTGAGCTAAACAGGGAACATGGGTGATGTGTCCCTGTCGGAGGGCAGAGAGGAGGTTGGTGCCATTGTCCCAAACCACCATCCCTGGCTGAAGCTGGCGTGGCGTCAACCATCTCTGAGCCTGCCCCTGCGGAGCTGACAGAATCTCTGCCCCAGTATGGCTCCTGTCCCCTAAGCAGACCAACTCAAGCACCGCATGGCATCTTTTTTCTTGCATAGCCTCTAGAACGCCTACGGAGCATCGCTGGTTCTGAGGACAAATCTGCACAGGAAGCGGCCATAGAGGAAGAACAAGAGGAGGGGGTGGAGGAGAGAGGTGTGGCAGAATCACCACTACTAGCATTTTGGAGGCATGGTGGTGGAACAAGCTCCAACAATACTGCACCCTGTCCTGCATCCTTCCCAGCTGCCAGCAGGGTTACCCAGTGCGCCATGAAAGAAAGGTAACGTCCCTGTCCATGTCTGCTGGACCATGAGTCATAGTGGGGTTGGAGATCACAGCTGATGAGGAGCAAGGAGAGGTCCGCCTTGTTCTTTGGTGTGGGTCTTTTAATAAGTACTCTTGCCAACAGACTGCATGGGAGCCCGACATATGTCTGGTCAAGCATGTGGTGCCCAACCAGCTGCTGTTTGGCCACGCTTGATACGCTTCAGACATATGTTGCAAACAGCAACAGTGCGATCTGCTGCACACGTCTCAAAAAAGGCCCACACCAAAGAACTTTTGGAAAAACGTGCAGAGGTAGCAGCGCCCTGCACATGCGGAGCTTTGCGGTGTGATGCAGTCGGTTGGCTGCCCTTAAGCTGGTCCCTGGAGGGCATCCTGCCTCGTTGGAGATGTGCCTCCTCCTCCTCCCTTCTATCAGGCACCCACGTAGAGTCAGTGACCTCATCATCCCCTCCCTCCTCGCCACTGGAGCAAACCTGGCAGTATGCTGCAGCTGGGGGAACATGACTGCCAGTTTCTTGCCCTTCTTGGGCACCCCCATTTCTCTCTGGGCTCACGTTACTGCCTTTATCCTCAACCCGGGTACCATCATCAGAGCCTTCAAAATGCTGCGCATCCTCCTGCAGCATGTACCCTACACTGTGGTCGAACAGTTCGGGGGACTCCTCAGGGCATGATGGTGGGGCTAGGGAAGGAGTGACTGATGACATTGAGCCAATGGAAGAGGCCGCTTTGGCAGCTGAATTGGCAGACAAAGTACCCTGAGCCTGGGTGACAGAGGATGAGGAGGATGAGGACGGCTTGGTCATCCACTCTACCAACTCTTCTGCATGTTGTGGCTCAACACAGCCAGCTGCTGAAAAAAAGGACAAGCGTGCCCTACGGCCACATGCTGAGGATGCACCGTGTCCACGACCAGCACTGTTTGCTGTAGACACAGAGCCTGCTTGCCCTCTTTTAGTGGCCTGTGAGCGTCTGCCTCTCCTTGGTGGCCTTCCAGACATACTGTACAATTAGATTAGCAAAACAATGCCTGAAGTTTACTAAAAACAGTACACCAGGAATGGCCTACAGTAAGGTATAGGCTTGGCTGGACTACAATGCAGTGGATATATATTAAATGAACTGCAGCTCAGTGAGTCACCTGCCTGGCTGAAAGTGTCTTTGAACACGCACTCAAAGAATGGCCTACAGTCAGGTATAGGCTTGGCTGGAATGCAATGCAGTGGATATATATTTTATGAACTGCAGCTCATTGATTCACCTCCCTGGCTGAAAGTGTCTTTGAACACGCACTCAGACAATGGCCTACAGTCAGGTATAGGCTTGGCTAGACTAAATATATACAAGCCTATATATATATATATATATATATATATATATATTAAATGAACTGCAGCTCATTGAGTCACCTGCCTGACTGAAGTATATTAGAAACAATACACCAGGAATGGTCTGCAGTGAGATGAAGCTAAACTGTATATATATATATATATATATATATATATACACACACACACATATACACATACATACACACATACACAAAACCGGGATGCATATATATATATATATATATATATACACACACACACACAAAATACACTGCAGCTATCTAACTGTGACGAAAAACAAACACCGATGCAGCAAAGGGCAGCAAGGTGTAAATAACAAGGGTGGGACTTTATATGAAGCTCATGATGACAAAATGAACAATATGGTGGGCCCAATGCCTCGTGTCGTGTGCCGTTGGGGGCGTGTCCATGGTGGCATGTATTTAAGGACGGCGGCCCTGGCGTGGTCCGGGATTCATCGGGCTCTCTGTCAGATTGGCTTCACAACCATGGTTGGACTGGTCCTCTCCTTCCCTTTCAATACAGGTACACCTCACGTATTTTTCTTGTCACTCCATTCCTCCTCCCTTACATTGGGTGTCTTGGTGATGATCCTTCACTATGGTCTTTCACCTGCACTCCCGGATGACCACCATCCATCTTTTCACTCTATCACTCATCACTTTCCCCACCAGTCCACCCTCACCTTTACACTTATGTTATTTACACATTATTTCATTTATCACTCCATTTTTTATATATTTATATTCATTCCTTTTCTTATATTGTCCCAACATTGTTTCAGATCACTCACCTATTACATTTCAATTACATTGACACCAGGTGAGCACGGGGAGCCCTGACCTGCCGGGACCGTTGCCTGTGGTGGGTGCCGCCCTTGGACACGCCCTCTCGGCTCCCGTTACCGATGCTTTTCGGCTGGCCTTGACATCTATCTGTCCAGTGCATACGTATCCGTAAGTTTGATTGTCCCAAATGGGTCTTCTGGGGGGATTTTTACCAATATTCCTCCTACCTTGTCATAGCACACTTACGCAAATCATTCCTTTATTGCAGATGATTCACATGTCTGCTCCTGAAGAGCGGTTTTAAGCCGTGAAACGCATCAAGCTAATAGATATTGTGAACAATTTATACACCCATTATGATATGTATTGATATTATTTTTACTTTGACAAGGATTCTAAGAACTATTGATCGTGCAGTTGTTATCTCTTCAACATATATACCTCTTATGAATTTTGGTGGACCCTTTAATTTTACCATTAATATATTATTGTAAACATGTTATTACCAGTCTTTGCCGGTTTAGAATTTGGCACCTGGTTTGGGTGCATTTCTATGTATGTGCAATTCTATGTATGTCAAACATGTTTTCATGCATTATTAAACAATTTTTCTCCCACCATAATTTGTCATCACGAGCTTCATATAAAGTCCCACCCTCCTTATTTACACCTTGCTGCCCTTTGCTGCATCAGTGTTTGTTTTTCGTCACAATTGACAGGGATGGAGGCACATGGCTCTACCCACCAATGGCTTCATTTAAAGTCACAATTTCCCCCCTTATTATCTAGCTGTCTCGCCTGCCTGCCTGAAGTATGTTAGCAACAGTGCACCAGGAATGGTCTGCTGTGAGATCTAGCTAAACTGTATACAGTGTATATATATATATATATATATATATATATACACACACACAAAACCGGGATGCATATATATACAAAATATACTGCATCTAACTGTCTCGCCTGCCTGCTCAAACTAAATGAAATTACACTCTCTCTCTCTCGGAACACACTACACACGGTTGATGTGCAGGCGGCCCTATATAGTGTGGGGCGTGTACTTAACACCCTGAGCCATATATGGCCACAGGCACCCTGCCTGTGGCCAATTATGGCTCTCTTCGCTGACGGTGCTGTGATTGGCCAAAGCATGCAGGTCATAGTGCATGCTTGGCCAATCATCAGCCAGCAATGCACTGCGATGACGCAGTGCATTATGGGCCGTGACGTGCCTCTCGAATTTGGCGCGAACGGCCCATAATGTTCAAAATTCAGCGAACGGCTGACTCGAACAGACAGCCCATCCCTACTCTCCAGTTCCAGCATCCTGGTTCCAGCTTCCAGCCTGCTGTCCAGCTCCTGTCTGTGGTCCGGTTCCAGTATCCTGGGTACAGCTTCCAGCCTGCTGTCCAGCTCCTGTCTGAGGTCCTTCTATACAGTGTTTCCTGAACTCCAGACTAACCTCCTGCTGTTGATCCTGTAAGGTACTCATGCCACTCTTGACTCCTGTGCTTCCTGTTCACCCTATCAGGGGCCACTAGTCGGAGCCGCAAGAGAGGCCCTGCAAATCGGGCTCGTCCACTAGGTATGTGACAGTAGCAGACAGCCATAACCGAGTCCGAGCAGGGAGCCTCTCCTATGGAGAACTTTGTATGCACCTGGCAGGCCTTACCCAAGCCGTTAAGAGTCTACAGGAAGGATATACACGTCTGCAAGAACGGGTCCAAGTACTTTCTTCCCCCACTGCTACCCAGGGGCCTTCTCATTCGTCTACTCCATCAGCCAGTGCTGCCTCTCCCACCAGGGGTGGATCCAGAGCCTAGTCTCAGGAGGGGCACTGCCAGAAAATACTTTTTTTGGGGTAAATTTAATGGGGAAATGGTTGGTGTTAGTGCTTCAATCATCACGGCACCATGGTTGTTATGGTGTCAGGATGATTGAAGCGCATTATTACTATTATTACATTGTTATAAAAAAAGAAATAGTTCAACTCACCATAATGCAGAATCAGTGGGAGCCCCGAGCGTCACTTGTCACTGTCACCTGCCACACGTTGCGGATTGCCACTTGCCATGTCGCCTGTCACTAGATGCAGATTGCCACTTGCCATGTTGCCTGTCACTAGATGCAGATTGTCACTTGCTATGTCCCATGCCACACGTTGCAGATTGTCACTTGCCACGTCCCATGCCACATGTTGCAGATTGTCACTTGCCACGTCCCATGCCACACGTTGCGGATTGTCACTTGCCACGTCCCATGCCACACATTGCGGATTGTCACTTGCCACGTCCCATGCCACACGTTGCAGATTGTCACTTGCCACGTCCCATGCCACACGTTGCGGATTGTCACTTGCCACGTCCCATGCCACACGTTGCGGATTGTTACTTGCCACGTCCCATGCCAGGGATGCAGGGCGGGCGCTGGACGGTGAGGGATGATGTTATCTCTCTGCTCCTCCGCCCGCCGGCTCCCTGATTGGCCAGCAGCCGCTCACGTTGCCTGTCACCGAGCCGCACAGCTGTCTCTCCCCAGTCCCCACCAGAGCCACCCGAGACCCGCTGTCTCTCCCCACCACTGTCTTTCAGCCGCGGAGCCGCCCGCCGGCTCTCTTACCCACAGAGACGCCTGCCAGTGCCAGCACATTTACTGACCCACATTCTCGGAGGGGGCAATTGTCCCCCCCTGGATCCGCCCCTGTCTCCCACAGTGGTTATGCTGCCACCCAAACCAAGAGTGCCCACTCCAGAAAAATTCTCCGGGGAACGAAGCAAATTTGGGGCATTCCGGAACTCGTGTGAACTATACTTTGCCTTGCAACCCCGCACCTTTTCCCTAGAAACCACTAAAGTGGACTTTGTTTTTTCTTTACTCCTGGGTGAACCCCAAACGTGGGCCCACCACCTTCTAGAACAGAAAGCCGAGGTATTAACCAACTTGACTACTTTTTTTGATACCATGGCCCAACTCTATGAAGACCCGCAGCTCTCTGCAACTGCAGAGGCTGCCTTGCATACCCTTCAACAAGGGCATAGGGCAGTAGATGACTATGTCGCTGAATTCCGGCGATGGGGTGCAGATACTGACTGGAATGATGCTGCCCTCTGTTACCAGTTCCGCATAGGACTCTCCGACCCCTTAAAAGATGAACTGGCTTGAGTAGGAATTCCCCAGACCCTGGACACCCTAATCAACCTCGCTATACAAATTGACCGACGGTTGAAAGAGCGAAGAGCAGAAAGAGGCGCTGGGGTCACCCGTCCTACCTGGATGTTGCCCAGAGTCCCCAATTACTCTCACCCAGCACCTACCGCTAGACCAGCCTCTACACCCAATACTTCCAAGCCCATGCAGCTTGGAGTCCTACGTCCTTCTCTTACGATGGAAGAACAACAACCTGTGCCTGTACTGTAGGGAACCTGGGCACTAAGTCAGGAACTATCCTACCAAGCTCAGTAAGTGCCTGTCTGTCCCTTTTGATCATGCGACTACTTGGCTCAAGACTACCCCTCACTTTGCTCTATCTATCTTGTTGCAGCTTCCAGGGAAGACTCTACAAATCCCCGCTATTACACCAGAAACACCAGATTCCTCTACTATACAAGGCCTAATGACTTTCTATTCACCTGGCTGATGGGTCTGTGATAAAATTTGGGCCAGTCATACAGGAGACTTCTCCTCTTTCAGTCATCATCGCCAATCTGCACCAAGAACTCCTCCGTTTGGACATAATTTCTTCACCATTATTCCCTATTATCCTCAGTATGCTGTGGCTACAAGCCCATAATCCTTCCATCAATTGGGTCACCGGAGGAGTCACGTTCCCCTCTCTGTACTGCCAGCAGTCCTGTATTCCTAAGAGCCCCTGTGAACCTCCTGCCCTGTTATGTTTGAACACTGACTCTGAGCTACGCCAGTCTGTTCCTAAGGCCTACCATGACTTCTTAGACGTATTTAGCAAAAAAGGGGCAGAAACCCTTCCACCTCATCGGGCCTATAACTGCCCAATTGAGCTCCTTCCTGGAGCTGAAGTTCCCTTTGGCAGGATCTTTCTATTGACTGAGCATGAGCATGAAACACTGAAAGTGTATATTGAAGAGAATCTGAAAAAAGGGTTCATTTGGCCATCCACATTCCCAGCAGGTGCAGGTATCTTTTTTGTGGAAAAAAAGGACCATTCCCTTCACCCATGCATAGACTACTGTGAGCTTAACAAAATTACAGTTAAAAATCTCTACCCTCTCACCTTGCTACCAGAATTTTTCCAGAGACTGAGGGCCACTACCATTTTTACCAAGCTAGATCTACGAGGGACGCACAACCTGGTTCGTATCAGAAAAGGGGATGAGTGGAAAACTGGTACTTCGAGTACATGGTAATGCCCTTCGTGCTGTGTAATGCCTAGCTACTTTCAGTACTTCATAAATGATGTCTTCCGGGATTACTTGGATTTGTTCGTCATTGTCTATTTAGACAACATCCTCATCTTCTCTTCCTCTCTGGACTCTCACCGCAAACACGTCAGATGCGTGTTAGCCCAGCTCCGGCAACATGGCCTGTACGCAAGGTCTGAAAAGTTCGAGTTCGAGCAGGAGAGTATTCCATTCCTGGGACTAATTATTTCTGTAGAGGAAACCAAGATGGGTCCCCAGAAGATTGCTGCAATTCTTGAATGGCCAGCCCCCACTGACAAGAAAGGAATCCGTTTTGTTGGTTTCACCAATTTCTATAGAAAATGTATTAAAGGCTTTTCAGCCATCATTTGCCCTATCACCCAGTTAACCAAACAAGGAGTCTGCTTTTATTGGTCCCCAGAGGCCCAAACCGCCTTTGAGTCCCTCAAAAGACTGTTTACCTCCGCTCCTGTCTTGAAACATCCTGACTCCACTCTACCGTTTGTCCTGGAAGTAGACGCCTCTGAAATCGCTGTTGGAGCAATTATCTCCCAACGACAAGGGACCAAAGCCTTGCTACACCCAGTAGCTTTCTTTTCTCGCAAACTATCAACTGCAGAAAGAAATTACGACATGGGTGACCGGGAACTATTGGCCATAAAATCCGCTCTAGAAGAATGGTGATATCTTTTGGAGGGAGCTGCCCATCCAATCCTGATCTATACAGATTACAAAAACCTGGGAGTACCTGAAGTCTGCAAAAAGGCTAAGACCACGAAAGCCAGGTGGGTGCTATTCTTTTCCAGGTTTTCTTTCCATGTTGCCTATCGGCCAGGCTCTAAGAACATAAAACCTGATGCCCTGTCTAGGATGTTCCATAAGTCTAAAGAAACCTCTCCCCCAGACACCATTCTCTCCCCTGGAAATTTTCTTCTGATACAAGAAGACCTGCTTTTGCGGATCAAGCAAGCCTCAGAAGGGTCGGAACCTACCATAGGAACAGAATTACAAGCAAAAGACGGACTGTTCTGGTTCAGGAGCAAGATTTTCGTACCTGAAGGCATATGGTTCACGAATCTGGGTGTCAGAGAACTCACAGCACTAGCTTCCGTCTTCATGCAGCAGCGTCTAACGGCCATGCGCGGTGTCCCCGACAGATACGAGCGAGTTCCGGATCGAACGTGCACACCCGCGCATCCGTACGAACGTGTGCACGCACGCGCACAGCCATACGAGCGGGTGTACGTTCGCACGCACGTTCATGTCCACCAATCCCGGCGTTCGGCTCCACATATAAACAAGGTCCTTGCCTGACACTAGTGCTGGATCGTCTTCAGCTAGTTCCTGATTTCCTGATATCTGTGTGACCTGTTAACTTGCTCCTGACTACCCGGCTTCCTGACTCCTCTCTCGGATCTCCCTTATCTGCTACCTACCTTGCTGATTATACCGACTCTGGCCTGGACTATCTACTTCGGCTCTGCCTCCTGACTTTGTACTTCGCTGCCTGCCCATTGCCGACCTCTGCCTGACCTTGACCACGAACTTGCCTTCTGTTTTGGATACCTCGCTGCCAGCCAGTTGCCAACCTTTGCCTGACCTGACGTTGCAGTTGTTCCTGAATCCACACCTGCCCGGCTCCTACTAACAGTTCTGGTGACCTATCTTCCATCAGTCTCCGGAGGATCCCGAATCTCCGAGTTTTAGTTCTCCAGCCGCAGGCACCTGCACCCTTACGTGCCCCGGCACTCCCTGTCCTCACTACCAGGGGTGTCAGGACCGGAACCGTGCGAGAGGCCTCCCTCAACATTCAGACTCTGCTATAAGGTAGGTGACAGTACGATCCAGCCAAGATGGAGTCTGAAAGGGGGACCTCACCTCTAGACACTTTGTGCCAACAGATTTCGGCCCTTACCCAGGCAGTCCAGGGCCTACAAGATGGCTACCGGCAACTTGAGCAAAGAGTGGAGTCATTGTCTCCAAATCCCTCAACTCACCAGGTGGCTACAGCATCTCGGTCTCCCGGTCCAGCGGCCTCAGCAGCAGAACCTGCAATAATGGTGCCACCCCCAGAGCCTCGAGTCCCCACTCCAGAGAGGTTTTTCGGAGATCGTAGCAAGTTCCGTGCCTTTAAAAATGCCTGCCAGCTATACTTCCTACTACAGCCTCGTACCTTCTCTTTGGAGAGCACCAAGGTGGGGTTGATCGTCTCACTACTCCAGGGGGAACCTCAAACCTGGGCTCACCGCTTATTGGAGCAAGCCAGTCCACTATTAGACACCATGGACTCTTTCCTGAATAAGATGGCCAAATTGTATGACGACCCTCAACGTGCTACCACTGCAGAGGCCAGTCTTCATGCTCTCCAGCAAGGACGTAGGCCAGCGGAAGATTACGTAACGGACTTTAGGCGATGGAGTTCCGATACTCAGTGGAACAACGCCACCCTCCGCTATCAGTTCCGCATGGGACTCTCTGAGGCACTGAAAGATGAGTTGGCCCGAGTTGGACTCCCAGACTCTTTGGAGGACCTGATCCAATTGTCCATCCAGATAGACCGTCGCCTACGAGAACAGAGATCTGAAAGAACCAGTCAGATGCGACCCACCTGGATGTTGCCCAAAGTTCCTAGCAACCCTCCTATGTCCACCTCCCTTGTACCTGCTGCCACCTCCGAAGCTCCGAAGCCAATGCAGATAGGGCTGCTCCGCTCACCACTGCCACCCGAAGAAAAACAGCGTCGACGTCAGAACAACCTCTGCCTCTATTGTGGGGAAGCTGGCCACTACGCAAATATGTGCCCAAATAAAACTCGTAAGTTTAACTATCTGCCTCATGAACCTAGAACACTAATGCCCCGTACACACGGTCGGATTTTCCGATGGAAAATGTCCGATCGGAGCGTGTTGTCGGAAATTCCGACCGTGTGTGGGCTCCATCGGACATTTTCCATCAGATTTTCCGACACACAAAGTTGGACAGCAGGAGATAAAATTTTCTGACAACAAAATCCGATCGCGTCAATTCCGACCGCGTGTGGCCTGTTCCGACGCACAAAGTGCCACGCATGCTCAGAAGAAATTCCGAGACGGGACAGCTCGTTCTGGTAAACTTAGCGTTCGCAATGGATACAGCACTTTCGTCACGCTGCAATGGTAAAAATGGTTTAATACAGCGCACTCTCTTCTTCTTTATAATGTGACAAGAATTAAGTAGTTTTGCTGCTCGTATTCACACACACTTCTCACAAACTTTTATTTGTGTTTTTTTAGTGGGATTCCCTGAATATATTGTTATTAGTTGTCACATCTGACAGTTTTAGATTTATTTATTTATTTATTTTTTGGATTTTCAGCCTTTTTTTTTCTTTAATGTTTGGATTTTTTCAAAGGCTGATCTTTGTTCAATGTTATTTTTATTTTTACTCCAGAATATTTTTGTGTGTGTTTTGTGTGTCAAGTTACCCCAACACCATTGATATCTTTTATTATTTAATCTCCAGGAGATTGTTTGGTGTTGGTGTCCCTTGTTCATTTCACATTGTATATTTGAAATGTACCGGAATCCTCACAAACAAACTGTCCTTTTTGAAGTAAAACACATAGGAGAGTATAATTCCAAACAAAAATCCTTTATTAAGGGATCAGAACCAAACAAAGAGGAAGGCAACACTGGATCAACATGAGAAATTAGCGAAGCCTGGGACCCCCACGGCAGACATCAATTCTGGAACATCAAAATTGGTGGCCTGAGGAGTCCATATGTAAGGGAGGGCAGTCTGGTCCAGAATTCGCAGAGATCCGGATAGCAGCAGATGACATGTGTGTCCCCAGGCTGTGGTACCACAAGAGGCTGCATCTTTTGGCTGACCAGACTGAACCCAGGCCAATCACTGTCTGGTCTTCCTTCCACGCTTCCTTCCGGGCTGTGGCTGTGCAGTTGGAGATGTGGCAGGAGGAGGAGTAGGACCTGGAGGAGGAGGAGGACTGGGAGGACCTGGAGGAGGACTGGGGGGACCTGGAGGAGAGAGAGGACGAGGAGGAGGACCTGCAGGAGGAGGAGGAGGACCATCACAAAGGTGTGTCTGAGGTGTCATTTGGCCCCTCATACCTTTCTCAAGAGCCTCCAATATGAGGGCCTCACACATGACTTGTTGGCCCTCCTCCATCCTCTGCATTTTATATGCAATGAAGGAAGCAATGTTCTCCTCCATGGTGTGGGGTGCTCCCAGGACCTCTGTAGCCCTCCAAAAGAATCCTATAGCAGCCTCCTCTAGGGCACTCCTCCTACTGCCACTTTCTCTTTTCAGGGGGGGTGGAGGGACCTGCAGATCAGCCAGCCGGCTCGGCCCGGCCACCTCCTGGCTAAGACCTTCCCTGTGTATGAAAAAGGGACATGGTTTTAGTTTTTGCATCATCAATCACAATCCTAAATTAGTACTCCCAACTAACATCTAGTTAACATCATTGATTGGACAAGCAGAAATATTTCAAGGAATGCTATACCTGGCTCAATCTGGGCTCCTCCACATGTGGCCTGGAAGGCCCAGGTTGGGCGTCAGAAGCCTCAGCCGGGGGGGAAGGAAGCGTGGAAGGAAGACTGGAGAGGGATGGCCTGGGTTCAGTCTGGCCTGCCAGAAAGTGCAGCCTGTCGTAGTACAACATCCTGGGGACATAGATGTCATCTGCTGCTCCGGATCTCTGTGAATCCAGGACCTTCTTGCGCTCCCTTAGATATGTGCTCCTCAGGCAACCAATTAATATCTTTAAATAGGTGATGTCTGCCGTGGGGATCACCTGCTTTACAATTTCACACAATTGCTCCAATGCTGCCTTCCTCTTTGCTTGGTTCTTGAAATGGGGGTGGTTAATCTCCCACAGACAGGGCAGCTCCCTTAGCATCTCTAGGAATACTGACATGAAGTCATTATCTTTGAGTAGCATATCCATGTTCACTGCAAGACACAACACAAGACAAAGCCTAATGTCAGACAAAAAACTCTCCTAATCTTGTTACAATATAGGCCTCAATCTAGAAGCAGTATAGGCACAAGTTTGTCTCTTACCTTCGTTCTTACGATCAGCGCGTCCAATGCTCCTTCCTCCGCTCACAGATTGTACGTAATACGCACGCGTGTTACGCTTTATACACTCTGCGCATGCGTGTAACTCCGCCCGCCCCTGACGTTCTTTCTAGTCTATTCCCCGCCCCTTTTCGTTCGGCGCAGTGGGTGAAGAGCATGATGGCGGAGTTCGAGCAGGTGTGTGCTAATTATAGCAACGAGGAGGAGGAGGAGGAAAGCCCGGATCCAGGCACGTCCCGATCCAGAAGGAGACGTTTTAAGGCCACAAATATGTCCTTTGGGGAGATGTTGGAGATGGTCGACATCATGAGGAAGTCCGACTATGACGGAAAGTATGGGCCTTACCCCAACCCCAACATCAGAAAGGCCAAAATCATTGCTAAAGTGGTCAAAAGCCTTCACAGGAATTTCGGGGTGCGAAGATCTAAGGATCAGCTCAGGAAGCAGTGGTAGGACCTGAAGTTGAGAGAGCCAGAGCAGTACCGAAAGATCCGGAGAGTGCTGCAAAAAAGTAAGTAGTTGTGCTGTGTTCCTATTCTTTCTGTCTTTATTACGTTCGTGCTGCTCCATATGCTTTTATTAATTGTAACGTTTAAAAGGGCAACTTTAATGTTCATGGGCCCATTATTCGTTCGTATCAAACATTTTTCTTTCGGCCTCTAGAACACCATTGTTTAGGCCATATGCATTTTCCCACTTTTTTTTGGGCCTACTTGGATGCCAAATATTTGTTTGTGTAGATGGGTTTGTTACTAGAATGAAATGCCAACTAGATTGTGTGTAACGAGAGGACACTGAGCAGCTGTTTTCACATCTAGACACTGGAGCACTAGTGTGGGACACAAGAACACCCTTTTTATTAGGGGGGGCACACAGGTACTCCAGTGTATAATATAGGGGGGTCTCCATCTGTGAAGCTTGTACTAAACAGGTAAAGTATTGCAGCTTGACAAAGGGCAATAAAAAAAATACATCTTGGAACTCGGCTAAAATAGACAATTGTACCCCACTTCCAAGCAATGTTTCCTATTTCTAGTTCTGCCATCAAATATCTGTGTGCTAATTATACCATTTTTGTTTTACATAGGGGAGAAAAGACTCGGAGGACCCCCCTCATCCGAGGAGACCACAGACCCCCCACCTATGGAAGAAGGTGAAATACCCCCAAATGAAGCTGAGCAGGAGGAAGAAGAAGATATGGTGGAGATTGGCACCACAACAGGCGAATGTCTGCGACCACAGGCTCAGGTAAGAGATGGATGCTGGCAGATTTTTGAGACCTTTTTTTTTTTTTTTTTTTTTTATTTATCTCTTTTTAGGTGATCGTGAGGTTGTGGATCCCGAACGCTTTACTTCTGAAAGTGCCCAGATCCTGATCGGGGAGATCATGGGGTGTAATGCCGAACTGCAAAACATCCAGCAAAAAATCCATGATGTTATTAAAAAAAATAATAACATCATTGATGTTTTGGGGCGAATTTAAACCCCACAAAATCACTTTTTGTATTGTGGTCCAATCTTTTATATTTTTTGGCAATGTTTTGAAAAGCCAAATTTGGAGGATGCACACAGTGTGCCAACATGTGCTATCTGCCATCACGGGAGATCAATGGACACGTTTTGGGGGTGCAACCCCTTCCTCAATTATAAAGTCGCGTTGAGGAAGGGCTTGCTCCCCCAAAACACGTCCCTTGATCCCCCCTGATGGCAGATAGCACATGTTGACATTCGTAAATTGGTGTGCATCTTCCAAATTTGGCTTTTCCAGGGGTGATTTCCCCCCATCTGAACGCTATATCAAACCCAGTTCCTAAATACTGATGTCTGATATAGCCTTCAGGTTTTACCTAATGTGAACTTTGTAAGTTCAAGTTTTTTGGCTTTCTTGTTGGTTTTACACAGGCCTGTTTTATCTGAAATGGACATTTCGAATTTTGCTAATGCTACTGCAAAAATTGTTATACAACAAACATGTTGGTTTGTTTTAAAAACCTTTGGTAAATGCACATGTGATTGTGCAGGTATTAAAAAGTGGCTTACTCAAGAATGTGTGGATTATTGTCTCAACACTACAACACTTTTGGGGTGATGTAATAGCTGTTTGATGCAAAAGTGGGGGTTATTTCCTAAGGGCAAATCCTCTTTGCACTACAAGTGCAGTTTCAGTGCAGTTGCAAGTGCACTTGTAGTGAAATGTGTTTTTGCATTTAGGAAATAACAGCCAACAGTGCTTTGTATAAGGTTACCGAATCACGACATTTTCTCAACTCAAAACATTTCTGTCAGGGTCAGCTAAAACAAACACAAGCAGTAAATGTCCACAAAGATTTTCTTTTTTTCATCAGGTGGTCCCCCAGCGCAAATGCTTCATCAGCAACAAACACAAATGGGAGTCCTTCCACATTGTCCTCTGGAGCTGGCAAGTCCAAGCTGCCATTCTGGAGACGCCTGTAGAACTCCGTCTGGGCGATGACTCCACCATTGGACATCCGGCCATTCTTCCCCACGTCCACATACAAGAAGTCGTAATTAGCCGATACCACCGCCAACATCACTATACTACTAAACCCCTTGTAATTATAATAGTACGACCCCGAGTTGGGTGGTGGGACGATGTGGACGTGTTTCCCATCAATTGCCCCTCCGCAGTTAGGAAAGTCCCACCGCTGGGCAAAGTGGGAGGCCACAGTCTGCCATTCCTGTGGAAACTGTTGAGGAAAAAACAATAAACATTACTATTTTTACTCTGAAACATGGCAAGCAGATTAGACACAAACATTATGGGGCAACCTCCAGATAGCATTTATTAAGGGGAATTTAACAAGGCCAAAGTATAAGGTACACCTATCATATTCCCCCTCCCCCCCCTCATGGGCCATTTCTAACATTATGGGGTGTGTGGAAATCTTGGACAGGTAACCCTCTTCACTTCATTGAGAGATGAATGCCTAAATAATGGGTATTACTTGGAACAGCCCCTCCTTAGTTACACTATTGGCAGACCACTGGACAGGTAAGAAGTGTCAGAATACAAAGATATAAATACACATTGTACACATTTGAGGACATTTGGACATTCTGCTAGTACCTATCAAGATAATAATAGGATACAAAAACTTTAAACATTACCATTGGAAAGTATACAGGCAGGCCCTTGCACTACATGCTTTGTGGAATTCATCCATACATCTGACCAGTAAAGAGATGGGTATAGTGTGTATGGGTTTGGCAAAGTCAGCAGATAGATGATTGAGGATAGATAGAGAATTGGGATCAGCTGACTTAGCAGTTGGGGGAGGGAGGGTTACTAAAAATTATTTGGGGACACCACAAAAAAAAAGCCTCTGGCACTCTGCCTGAATTTAAATCAAAAATAACATTTCCAAACATTTTAGGGGGTGTTTGGGGTAAAGCACTACTATGGAGCTGATAAAATACATTGTTAAGTGACTATATGAGGTGAATATAGGGCAGGAGACACCATGCTGGGGAGGTTATTGAAGGGCATGCATGAGGACAAAGGGGACATTCACAGCATATTACAATCATGGTAATTAGGGAATGAGGAAAGAAATACAATATATTATCAAACATTCAATACAATAAAATGTGATATTAAAGGATAAAAATCTTACCTTCATATACTCCTTCTGCAGGACCTGTATGATGGCAGAACAGGTCTCTGGGATAATGATCCCCAGAGCCTGGGGGGAGATGCCTGTCGAGAACTTCAAGTCCTGCAGGCTTCTCCCTGTCGCCAAATACCGCAGGGTAGCGACCAACCTCTGCTCCGGAGTGATGGCTTGCCTCATGCAGATATCCTGCCTGCTGATATAGGGGGTCAGCGAAGCCAACAAACGGTGAAACACGGGGTCCGTCATCCTGAGAAAGTTCCTGAAATCATCAGGATTATTCTCACGGATCTCACGGAGCAAAGGCATATGAGAGAACTGGTCACGCTGAAGCAACCAATTCTTGGTCCATGAACTCCTCCCCACCCTGTTCATGGACTGGACTTGTGTCAAGGTCAGGACCCCAACACCAAGCCCCCGCACAGCACGAACTCTACGAGGAGTACGCATACGAAACATGGCTAGAAAACGGTCGGCTGCTCAGAACGAAGTAACAGAACGCACTGAAGAACAGCAAGGCCTGTGAAGAGCGACCTGAAAAACAGCAACGAGCAGGCAAGATCACACAGAAAACTCAGATACGAACTGACTGCACGCACTGAAGAGCAGATACAAACCCACAAGCACAAACTGAACGGCAGAAAACGATCTGAAAGCCACGAGTCTGAAAAAGCACGAATCGTCTCTCACCAAACTTTTACTAACACGAGATTAGCAAAAGGAGCCCAAAGGGTGCCGCACTTGGTTCTGAACTGGCCTTTTCTAGTCTCGTCATACGTGGTGTACGTGACCGCGTGGTTGGCGATCGGAAATTCCGACAACTTTGTGCGACCGTGTGTAGGCAAAACAAGTTTGAGCCAACATCCGTCGGAAAAAATCCTAGGATTTTGTTGTCGGAATGTCCGAACAAAGTCCGACCGTGTGTACGCCCTATAACTGTAACAAGATCTGCTCACATTGCTGTTCCTCTTTCCTTGCAGCTTCCAGAAGGAACACTCTGGGTCCGGGCCATAATTGACTCTGGCGCCTGCAGCTGCTTCATAGATCGTGCCTTTGCCCTGCAACATGACATTCCGTTAACACCCAAGCAACAACAACAACTTTCCATACAACTAGAAGATGGGTCAAGTATTAAATCCGGGCCCATTACGCACGAAACCCAACCACTGCTCGCCAGCATATTACCCAACCATCAGGAACTGTTGTGCCTGGACGTCATCTCATCCCCATTGTTTCCAATTATTCTGGGAATGCCGTGGCTACAAGCTCATAATCCTCAAATCAATTGGGTTACTGGCGAAGTAGTGTTCCAGTCCAGCTATTGTCTCCAGAACTGCCTTAAGGTCCTCCACCATGTAACCCCAGTCCTCGGCTGTTTAAAATCTACGTCGGAATCCCAAGAACTGGTTCCATCTGTGTACCATAGTTTCCTGGATGTGTTTGATAAGCAGAAAGCAGATACTCTTCCTCCCCATCAGGTTTATGATTGCCCAATTGAACTGTTACCAGGGGCAGAAATCCCGTTTGGAAGAATCTTTCCCCTGTCGGAACCCGAACTCCTTGCCCTTAAGGAGTACATTGATGAAAACTTCAAAAAAGGTTTCATCAGACATTCCTCTTCTCCAGCTGGTGCTGGAATATTCTTCGTCGAGAAGAAAGATCATTCCCTCCGCCCATGTGTGGACTACAGAGACTTAAATAAAATAACAATTAAGAATCGCTATCCTCTTCCTTTGATCCAAGAACTGCTTCAGAGACTTCGCTCGGCCCGGATATTAACAAAATTGGATTTGCGAGGTGCCTATAATTTGATTCGAATCCGTGAGGGGGATGAGTGGAAGACAGCTTTCCGGACACGCTTCGGCCACTTTGAGTATTTAGTTATGCCATTCGGACTCTGCAATGCACCAGCTACCTTCCAACATTTCGTGAACAACATTTTTAGAGATTTTCTGGACTCATTCGTAATTGTCTACTTGGATGATATCCTGATATTCTCAAACTCCTTAGAAACACATCGTGACCATGTGAGACAAGTTCTTCAGAGATTCAGACAAAACGGACTCTTTGCCAAAGCCGAGAAATGTGAGTTTGAACGCCAGACCATTCACTTTCTCGGCTTGGTAATATCAACTGGGGGTGTGGCAATGGATCCCCAGAAGGTCTCAGCCATCGTGTCCTGGCCACCCCCAACCGATAAGAAAGGAGTGCAACGTTTTATTGGATTCTCTAACTTTTACAGAAAATTTATTAAAAATTTCTCCAGTATTATAGCACCCATCACACATCTTACAAAGAAGCAAAGCCGGTTTCAATGGACCGCAGCAACCCAAGCTGCGTTCGACAAATTAAAGGAGCTATTTACCTCTGCCCCGGTGTTGAAACACCCTGATCCTGCCTTACCTTATACCCTGGAAGTGGATGCGTCAGAGAGCGCTGTGGGGGCCATCCTGTCCCAGCGCCAAGGGCCAAAATCTTTAATGCACCCTGTGGCTTTCTTCTCCAAGAAATTAGGTGCCTCAGAGAAAAATTATGACGTTGGGGACCGAGAGCTCTTGGCGATAAAAGCAGCCTTGGAAGAATGGCGGTATCTCCTAGAGGGAACAGCACATCCCATCTTGATCTTCACAGATCATAAAAATCTCGAGTATCTCAGGACTGCCAAGCGCCTCAGACCCAGACAGGCAAGATGGGCTATCTTCTTTTCCCGTTTCAATTTTCATCTTACCTACCGACCAGGGTCTAAAAACATCAAACCCGATGCGCTATCCTGCATGTTCACGGAGACCGCGGGTTCTTCACCCCCAGATACGATCCTGCAAGCTGAAAATTTCTTACTAACCCAATCCAGTGTTATATCACAGATCCGTCAGGCATCTTTAGGGACAACGATACCCCCAGGAACTAACCTCCAGGAAAAAGATGCGCTCTTCTGGCAAGGAAATAAGATTTTTGTTCCCCAAGATCTACGTACCACCATTCTACAGGTCTGTCATGATTATCCCTTAGCGGGCCATTTTGGGGGTCACAAGACCATGGACTTAATTTAAAGGCATTTTTGGTGGCCCAACCTTGCAAAGGACTGTAGGAATTATGTAAACTCTTGCTTGACCTGCCTTAGGAATAAAAGTAGCAAGAACAAAGCATGGGGACTATTGAGATCACTGCCCTTCCCTGAAAGACCTTGGGATAAAATTGCAATGGACTTCATTGTTGAGCTTCCTCCTTCTGATAGATTTTCATCTGTCTTTGTGGTAGTTGACCGTTTTTCCAGGATGGCACATTTTATCCCTATGAAAGGGACTTCGTCGGCAACCGAGACTGCCAGAATTTTTATTAAGGAGATTGTTAGACTCCACGGAATTCCCAGTGACATTGTTTCTGATCGTGGAGTACAATTCACATCTAAATTTTGGAAGTCATTGTGTGAGGCACTAGGCATCAAACTGAGCTTTTCTTCAGCATATCACCCCCAGACCAACGGGCAGACTGAACGCACCAACCAAACGTTGGAACAGTACCTACGCTGCTTCTCTTCTTTTTCTCAGGAAGATTGGGCCTCATTGCTACCCTTGGCGGAATTTGCATTCAGCAATGCTACGCACTCTACCACAAACCAGTCACCATTCTTCTCCAACTACGGGTTTCACCCTTCCTTTTTGCCAGTACTCGTACCAGATTCTCCTGTACCTGCTGTCCAGGACAGACTCAATTTCTTTGCTGCAAACAATCAGTTGCTTAAAGAAACCTCTAAAGCACAGGAAGACAATAAAAGATTCTTCGACAAGAAAAAAAGGGGAGAGTTGGATTTAAAGGTTGGTGATCATGTGTGGCTGGCTACTAAGAACCTGAAATTGACATGCCCTTTTAAAAAACTGGGACCTAGATACTTAGGGCCCTTCCCAGTCAAGAAGAAGATAAATTCAGTCACCTACGAACTCAAACTTCCCAATTCATTCAGGATCCACCCTGTTTTCCATGTTTTACTACTCAAGGTCGATGTACCAAATTCCTTTCCAGATCGGGAGGTAGGACCCCCTGAAGCTATAATCGTGGATGGGGAAGAAGAATTTGAAGTTGAAGCCATTTTGGACCATAGGAAACGGCAAGGGCAAAATCAGTATTTAATCAAATGGAGAGGCTTTGGCCCAGAAGAGAATTCCTGGGAACCCGAAAAAAATCTCCATGCTCAAAGACTCATACAGGCTTTTCACCGCTCCCGTTCAGAAGGTTCGGTGTCTAGAGGCATCCAGAGGCTGCCCTTAAGGAGTGAGCAATGTCAGAGAACTCACAGCACTAGCTTCCGTCTCCATGCAGCAGCGTCTAACGGCCATGCGCGGTGTCCCCGACAGATACGAGCGATTTCCGGATCGAACGTGCACACCCGCACGAACGTGTGCACGCACCCGCACAGCCATACGAGCGGGTGTACGTTCTCACGCACGCACGTTCACGTCCACCAATCCTGGCGTTCGGCGCCACATATAAACAAGGTCCTTGCCTGACACTAGTGCTGGATCGTCTTCAGCTAGTTCCTGATTTCCTGATATCTGTGTGACCTGTTACCTTGCTCCTGACTACCCGGCTTCCTGACTCCTCTCTCGGATCTCCCTTGTCTGCTACCTACCTTGCTGATTATACCGACTCTGGCCTGGACTATCTACTACGGCTCTGCCTCCTGACTTTGTACCTCACTGCCTGCCCGTTGCCGACCTCTGCCTGACCTTAACCACGAACTTGCCTTCTGTTTGGATACCTCGCTGCCAGCCAGCTGCCAACCTTTGCCTGACCTGACGTTGCAGTTGTTCCTGAATCCACACCTGCCCGGCTCCTACTAACAGTTCTGGTGACCTATCTTCCATCAGTCTCGGGAGGATCCCGAATCTCCGAGTTCCAGTTCTCCAGCCGCAGGCACCTGCACCCTTACGTGCCCCGGCACTCCCTGTCCTCACTACCAGGGGTGTCAGTACCGGAACCTTGCGAGAGGCCTCCCTCAACATTCAGACTCTGCTGTAAGGTACGTGACACTGGGACTTTGCCATGACCATGCACTGGCGGGACATTTCGGTGTCACTAAGACTGCAGATCTTCGGGGCGTGACCAAGATGGCTCTGTGAGCGGCTGCCTTCCAGAGAGCTCCGCTCTTTCTTCTAATACAACCTGGATCCAGACCTAATTTGAGGACAGATTTTTACTACATTTGCCCGGGAGAGTGTGAGGACTCACTTGCTGCTGTGTGGGGTGAAGAAATCTGGCCCCAGTCCCGTGTGCGGCAATCCCCACGGATATCCCCAGCCTACCTCGTGTGACTAGGCCACAACCGCGGACTTTCCTGCCGGGCCTCGGAGCGGGACGGCGGCTCCTCAAGTGCTCTAATCTGGAGGACGGTCCATTTCGGCTCAAGGGGGCGATTGGTGGTGACAGGTGAGCCCGATTTCCAGTGCCAACAAGCCACACAAGCGGGTACATCTCCCCCCCGAGACCAACTAGGCCACAGCCTTTCCTGATAACTCGCGGATCTGGACCGGGCGGGAGGGGCTATGCGACCTCTGCCGGGGGGCGGGTGCTCTGTGCGGCCCACGAGACAAGGCCTGAGGAGTGTGAGAGGGTCTGGAGCTTCGCCAACACGGTCCCCGGCCTGCTTGCTGAGATAGGCCACAAAGGAGACAGACACACCTGAAGGACCCTGAACCCCCCTGAGGAGGACTGCTGCTGCATTCCAAAACTGCAGGTGAGGGGTAAGATTGCCTGGGGGTCCTAACCTTATCAAGCCATATCCCTGGACACTCTCTGACCCCACTATCCGGCTCTCCTCGTTGCCCATTTGCCCATATTTGAATGAGGCGCAGGAGCTCAAGTGCAAAGTTTGGCAACTGTTTGACTTGTGCAGTCCTCCTCTTCATTCATATGTAGACGCCGCACTTTCTGGACAAGTCCTGTCTCCAGCACCTCAAGGTACTATATCATGACCATTTTTTTGAAGCTCCTAGTTTTTCCACCTTTTGTGCATAACAATTTTGGTTCATCTTAGTGGATTTATTTATCCATTTCAGATATACTCCCCATCCATTGAGGATCATTGGTCACCTTATGGAGGAGTTGACTAGCACTGAGTGGAGGTTGCCTGTTTTGCGTCTGTCGTGTGTTGGATCCCTTGTCGCCTCAGCTCCGGAGGGGGACAATGCCTTTGACCCAGTACCTGTACCTCACCATAGCTTGGCCACGTATGTTAATATCCAGAAATTGACGTGCTGTCCTTTCTGGTTACCAGCTAGTCTATTTCCTGATGTTCACTATACTTTGTTATTTCAGAAATCCTAGAGCATCCGCCCCTGAAGAAGTGTATTTCACAGAAACGCGTCGGGCAGTTTGGATGCAGCCACTGTGCGCTCTTTAGGATTCTACTTTTATGAACTATTTATGCATCAATTTTTAGACTCACTTTTATATTTTGATGTTGTGTGGTTCCTAGTTTCAACATGTACAATCTCCACATGATATATGTGTCAGTTACTCATTGCTGGAATTCTGTATTGTTTTTGTTTTTATGCATGTATGTATATAGGATAGACTTGGTGCACATGCACAGGTAACCTTCCACATGTAAGACATATCAGTACGAATCACACGCAATAAATTGCATTTCATTCTCAACCCCAACCTGTCAGCTGTCTCATTTAAAGTCCCACCGCCCTTTCTTGTTTTCTCTGAATCCGGGATGGAGGCGCTGCCCCGCGCCTCATTTAAAGTCCCAAACCTTCCAGTGACACAAAGTTTGGCAAAGGGGGCAAAAAATTGACTTTTCCACCACAACCAGATCCCCCTCAAACACCTACCGACCCCTGTGCGGCGGTTCACAATACTCACAGTGCCCACAGAGCTTCACAGACGGGCCCCATGGACTCGGAGGAGTCCCGACCCCCCTGGCTGGCGGACGTCATGGCGGCCATCGCCACTTGCCAATCTACATTACCAACAAAAATTGAGGCTGTCCAGCTTCATATGGGCCTAATCCGCCAAGACATAGACAAACTAAGGTCGAGAGTCACTGAGACAGAGCAAAGATTGAGTAGTAATGAAGACACAACGGCAGAACACGGAGCAGCACTCCGCACCATTCAAACCAAAGTAAAAGCCTTGGAGTACAGAGCCAAAGATGCCGAAAATAGAAGACAGCGTAATAACCTCCGTATTGTTGGCCTACCTGAGGGAGCAGAAGGAAACAGCCCCACCTCCTTCATAGAAGGTATGTTACATGACCTCCTACCTGAGGCTTGTTGGTCACCTCACTACACGGTGGAAAGGGCACACCACGTACCACCTAAACCGGGGCCTCCTGGATCCCCCCGCGCACCTTCATTCTTTATCTCCTTAACTTCAGGGACAGAGATGAAGTCCTCCGTGCCTCTAGGACTGTTGGGGATCTCCGATATCAAAATGCCAGGTTAACGATCTTCCCTGACTATTTGGTGGAGACCCAAAAGCTCAGAAAATCCTTCGATCAAGTCAAAGCGGCACTGAGAACGCGCAACATCAGCTACAGCGTGCTTTTCCCTGCCCGTCTGAGAGTCCAAGATGGTGAGAAGACCCGATTCTTCAGTATACCTAGAGAGGCATCTGCCTGGCTGGATTCGCTACCACAGATCAGCTGATCGTCTAAATGGTATGTGCCACACGACACCCTCAATTTTGCTCAAATTAATCCGGGCCCAGGCCTGGATTGCGCCACAAAATACCCCTTGGTCGAACTATCTTTGTTGCACCTGTTGTGCCCTGTTTGCATCCATGGTATGTGCGGATTTGACAGCGCTAGTTAATCACTCCTGCTGATGACATTTAAGTTAGTGCCCCAGACAAAAGGACATGGTCAGGAGACTGTTGTGATATACCATTCCTCTATACTTGTTTGCTCCCCTCCTGGAGTATTAGACTTCATACTATATATGCCCAACTAATACTGGATCGAATTCACTGTGGGGACACCCTTTTGTTTTTCTTTCCTCTTTTGACTCTTTGTCCCTTACAGCCTGCTACATTAAATCAGCGGTAATCTCACTTTGGAAGGCTGCTTGAACTGCTGCTTACCCCCCCCAAGAAGTTCAGGGCGGCTAAGCTCACCTCTTACACGGACCCCCAGTTGCAGCCGGCGAGCTGAATCAGTTTGGGATACATACCCGCCTCAGTTTGGGGCGGTTGGGTGGGGTGGGTGGTGGGATAAAGTTCCCCTAACGGGGCCAGTTTATTTTATTTCAGTTATTGGGTCCTTATAAATGTTTTTAGTTTGTTTTTGTTCTATAAGTGCACTAAAATAATAGATTTGTCAGCACTGCATTGTTTTCAGATGTGTCCGTTTTGGGTCCAGAGGTCCACTTCAGGAGCCGAGATCTATATTGATCCTGATATTTTTATTGCCCCTAGAACCCATGTCCACACTTAACATCCTTTCATGGAACACCAGGGGGTTAAACTCTCCGGTCAAACGCTCCCTAGTGTTTTAATCCATTAAAGCTTATAACCCACATATATGTGTGCTCCAAGAAACGCACCTCATAGGGAGCAGGGTACTTGCCCATAAAAAACCATGGGTGAGTTATCATTACCACTCCACGCATTCCAGTTTTTCCAGGGGTGTTAGCACTCTGGTTTTGAAGTCTCTCCCTTTCCGGCTCTTGGATTTGGCCCTGGACCCGGACGGTAGGTATGTCATCATTCACGCTAATGCCCCGTACACACGGTCGCATTTTCCGACGGAAAATGTGTGATAGGACCTTGTTGTCGGAAATTCCGACCGTGTGTAGGCTCCATCACACATTTTCCATCGGATTTTCCGACACACAAAGTTTGAGAGCAGGATATAAAATTTTCCAAAAACAAAATCCATTGTCAATCCAACGAACAAAGTGCCACGCATGCTCAGAATAAATAAAGAGATGATAGCTATTGGCCACTGCCCTGTTTATAGTCCCGACGTACGTGTTTTATGTCACCGCGTTTATAGGGCGTACACACGGTCGGACTTTGTTCGGACATTCCGACAACAAAATCCTAGGATTTTTTCCGACGGATGTTGGCTCAAACTTGTTTTGTCTACACACGGTCGCACAAAGTTGTCGGAAAATCCGATCGTTCTAAACGCGGTGACGTAAAACACGTACGTCGGGACTATAAATGGGGCAGTGGCCAATAGCTTTCATCTCTTTATTTATTCTGAGCATGCGTGGCACTTTGTCCGTCGGATTTGTGTACACACGATCGGAATTTCCGACAACGGATTTTGTTGTCGGAAAATTTTATCTCCTGCTGTCCAACTTTGTGTGTCGGGAAATCCGATGGAAAATGTCCGATGGAGCCCACACACGGTCGGAAATTCCGACAACACGCTCCGATCGGACATTTTCCATCAGAAAATCCGACCGTGTGTACGGGGCATTAGAACGATCGGATTTTCCGACAACTTTGTGTGACCGTGTGTATGCAAGACAAGTTTGAGCCAACATCCGTCGGAAAAAATCCTAGGGTTTTGTTGTCGGAATGTCCGAACAAAGTCCGACCGTGTGAACGGGGCATAAGATTCACTCTTTGACATGGACCATTGTGGGTTTATATTTACCTCCCCCGGCATCCTTGCTAGTGCTAAATCAAATCACCAGCAAGATAGCCGAGTTTGCCTCTGACAACGCTATCATCCTAGGTGATTTTAATCTAGTCCCTGATCCAGATCTGGACAGACTGACGACTGCGGGACATCATTGTCCTGGGTTGGCTGAATGGGCAGATACCTATGGCCTGACAGATGTCTGGAGGTGGAGACACCCCCAGACCCGGGCATATACATGTCACTCGGCCTCCCATAGAACATTTTCCCGCATAGATCTGGTTTTTGCTGGGAGCCCGGTTCTTCCAAGGGTCACGGACATACAAATATTGCCTAGGGGAATTTCAGACCATGCACCCTTGTTCTTGTCATTAGACCTCCCCCTGGGCTCAGTTGATAGGTTATGGAGGCTATCTAGATTTTGGATTTCGGATACTGCTGTGGACGCTCAATTCAGAACTGAATTGATTGGCTACTGGGCGGTTAACGGTGGCTCAGCGGAGCCCATGGTTGTGTGGGATGCCTTCAAAGCCACGACGAGGGGACACTACCAGACCATCATTGCCAGAGTTCGCAGGGAGCACAGGGCGGATTTGATAGAGGCAGAGAGGGAGGCGACTAGCGCTGAGGTTCTCTTTGTTTGTGCCCGTGATCCCCTACACTACTCACATTTACAGCTTTTGACTAAGGAGGTTGTACGCCTCTGTACCTCTCTTACCCAGAAGAAAATGCTAGCACAGTCCCAACGGATCTTTGAGCAGGGGGAGAGATCGGGGAGACTGTTGGCTTGGCTCTCCAGAGAACAGTCAGGAGGGATGAGCATCTCAAATATCAGGGAGGCCTCGGGACGGCTGATTCATACCCCAGATGGAATCAATTGCTGCTTTGCAGAATTTTACAAATCCCTTTATACCTCTAGGGCAGATTACAGTAAGGAAGACTTGATGGCATACCTAGCTGATATTGACATTCCGACCCTTACCGAAACATATCGTAACAAACTTGACGCCCCTATTACGACTTGAGATATTGCAAGCGCTTAAATCAATGCAGGCCGGGAAAACCCCGGGACCGGATGGTAGCCCAGTGGAGTTCTACAAACAGTATGCCACAGAACTTGTTGATAAACTACATAGTCTCTTCTCTGCATTGACGCGCCTTGAGAAACTTCCTGACACAATGAGTGAAGCGATTATAGTCGTGATCCCCAAGCCGGGAAAGGACCCCACATTATGTTCCTCGTATCGTCCCATACCCCTACTAAATGTCGATGCAAAAATATTGGCAAAAGTTTTGGCTAATAGGCTCAATTTGGTCATTATTGCCCTTGTCCACAGGGATCAAACGGGCTTCATGCCTGGAAGCGGTACGGATGTTAATATCAGATGCCTTTTTACTCACATAGAGCAGATGAGACGACAATGGGAATGGTGGCCTCACTCGACGCGGAGAAAGCTTTTGACTCTGTCGAGTGGGGTTACTTATGGGAGGTGCTCTCACACTTTGGGTTTGGTCCAGGTTTCACGAACTGGCTTCGTATGTTATACCATGGCCCCTCAGCTAGAATCCGTACCAACGGTTGCCTATCGGGAAGGTTTCATTTAACTCGGGGCACGAGACAGGGTTGCCCTCTCTCTCCGAGCCTATTTGCTCTTGCAATGGAGCCCTTGGCTATATTGCTGAGAGCGGATCCTGGTGTAAGGGGACTTCAGGTAGACCCAATTGAGGAAAAGTTGTCGCTGTTCGCGGATGACGCTCTGCTTTATTCATCCTCTTTACAGACTGCATTGGAACTAATTAATCGATTCAGTCGATACTCGGGGATTCGTATTAATTGGGACAAATTGGTTCTCTTCCCGCTCCATCTCTCGACCCCCAGAGTGCCACATCCGCAGCTTAAATGGGTAGATGATTTTAAATACCTGGGGATTAAAATTAGCTGTAAAGTGCAGGACTATATGGAAAATAATTTGTGACCACTTATGACACATTTAGCGGCTAGATGTGCAGCATGGCGTTCCCTCCCTTTGACCCCGGTGGGCAGAGTTAATCTGCTAAAAATGATTTATCTTCCCAAATACTTGTATTTCTTCCGTAATACCCCCACGCACATCCCCAGGACTTTTTTTCAAAGGTTGGAGAGTCTGCTGATATCCTTTGTCTGGGCTGGGAGACCCCCTAGGGTGGCCAAACAGATATTATATCTCCCACTTTATATCTTCCACTTCCCGAACTTTCAACTTTATTATTGGGCGGCCATCCTGGTCACGGTTCGCTGGTGGTTCTCTCAGCCCACACAGAATCCAGCGGTCACTCTAGAAGCTGCCATCCTGGGCTCTTTTGCAGCCCTGAGCAACTTGCCATTCCGTGGACTTAGGGCAAGTTCGTCTATGACAGTTTTGATGCGAACTACAGTGAGGGTCTGGCAGGAGGCTAGAAAGATTTATGGGAAACCCAACTGCATTTCACCACACATGCCCCTCTGGGGAAACCCTATGCTCTCCCACCTCTACAGTATCCCGGACCCTTCTTTATGGAGGAAAAAGGGAATTATTACCTTAAAGCACATAGTGCAGGATGGTAGGATTATGACTTTCCAGGCGATGAGACAAGCATACACACTTCCGTTCTCTTTTCAGTTCAGATACTGGCAGTTGAAGCACGCCTTTGAGGCCCAGTTCCCTGCCCCTCTCACTTTGGAGTCGGACTCCATTGAGCGTGTCTTGATCTCCAGTGTGATGGGGAAGCCTCTCTCGACATTATACTTTTATCTTACAGTAGAGTATGACACCAAACTAACCAAAACCTGGGAAAAATGGAGGATGGATATCCCTTCCCTCGATGAAGAGGAATGGAAGGAGTGTTTAATTTAATTCATTCCTTCGATGATTGCTGCTAAAGACAGGTTCATGCAATTTAAGTTCTTACACAGGGCGTACTTCACCCCACAGAGATTGGCGCGCATTTACCATCAAAGAGACCCGAACTGTCAGAGATGCAAACAGGAGGTGGGAACCTTCTGGCACATGGTCTGGTCCTGTCCCAAACTCCAACCTTACGGCAGTGGCTTCTACACTTAGCAATGTAACAGGATTGAATATACAGGTTGATCCTCAAATACTACTACTGAGACATTTGGAAGATGTTGAGGGAGACAGGTATTCTATGTTGTGTCTTACCTTCACATTATATTATGCAATACGTGAAATTCTACTGAAGTGGAAACTAGAGGAACACCCTACTCTGGCCTCATGGAGGAGATCGGTGACCTCGGTACTTCCTCTGTATAGAATGACTTATGAAAGTAGACAATGCCCAAAAAAATTTGATAAAATCTGGTCCTCTTGGATAGACGCCTCTGATGACCCTGAACCCCCTTCCCCCTAATTATAACTTGAATTACACTAGCGGATACTCTCTGTCTCATGCCTTTTCCCTCGTACCTTGTTTCTCCCCCTCCCCTCCTGCGCTGACCCCCCTCTCCTCCTTCCCCCCCACTTCCTTTACTTACTCAGGGTATTCCTTGCTTTGCTACATCTTTCCCCTCTTTCTCCCCCTCCCCCTTCTTCCTATCCCCCCCCCCGGCCCACTTGAATATTGGATATTTACATAATATTTGTGAGGTTTTACTGATGATTTCGTGCTCTGATGTGTAATGATAACTGATGCTTATGACACCTGCATTGCTGGAACGCTTGCTAAATTATGACTGAAGGATGAAGGTAGTTTTTCCTGCCTATGTCCTTATTTTTCTGAATATATTGTATTAATTTGTATTGTAATGCTGATTTGTCTAAAAAAAAAAAAAAATTTCCTGTAAAAAAAAAAAAAAGACTGCAGATCTTGTCCAATGCACCTTCTGGTGGCCCAGGTACTTAGTGACTGCAAAAGATACGTGGAGTCCTGCACCACCCGTGCTCGGAACAAGACCAGTAGAACCAGGGCCTGGGAACTGTTGAAACCTTTGCCTATTCCAGACAGGCCATGGAAGATGTTATCTATAGACTTTATTGTTGAGCTGCCTCCGGCAAAGGGCCACACTGCCATTTTTGTGGTGGTGGACCGGTTATCTAAAATGGCTCACTCTATCCCGATGAAAGGTACTCCCTCTGCTCCTGAAATAGCGCAAATGTTCATCAGAAAAGTGGTGAAACTTCATGGAATACCTGCTAATATCGTGTCTGATCAGGGAGTACAATTTGCTTCCCAATTCTGGAGAGCTCTGTGTAAAGCCCTGGGAATTGAGCTGTCATTCTCCACCGCCTATCACCCCCAGACCAACAGTCAAACTGAGAGGACTAATCAGACCCTCGAGCAATATATACGCTGCTTTTCTTCCTTTTCTCAGGATGAATGGTTCGCTCTGCTTCCGTTTGCCGAATTCGCCTACCATAATTCCATCCACTCCGCCACTAAACAAAGTCCGTTTTTTGCTAACTACGGTTTTCACCCATCCTTTTTGCCCAATTCCATTCCCAAATGCTCTGTACCAGCGGTTCATGAAACAATTAATTTTTTAGTCTCTAATAACCAATTATTAGAGGAAACCATGACAAAAACTCAGGAGCATAATAAAGAAGCCTTTGACAGGAAGAAACGAGGCGAATTGGTACTTAAACCTGGTAGCTTTGTATGGCTATCCACTGTAAATCTAAAATAGGCTTGTCCATCTAGGAAATTGGGTCCTACTTTCATGGGTCTTTTCCCTTTTAAGAGGAAGATCAATGAGGTAGCTTATGAGTTGGAACTCCTGGACTCACTCAGGATTCACCCTGTCTTTCATGTTTCCTTGTTGAAACCTTCTGTCCCCAACTCTTTCACTGACCGAAATTTGGATCCTCCCGATCCTGTAATAGTGGACGGGGAGGAAGAATTTGAAATAGAAGCCATCTTGGACTGCAGGAAGAGGAATAATCAAATCCAATTTCTGATTAAATGGAAGGGATATGGGCCTGAAGAAAACTCTTGGGAGCCTGAAAAGAACATTCATGCTAAAAACTTAATCCAATCCTTTAAAAGATCTCATCCTGAAAAATGGGCCCGGATGGGCATCCGGAGGCTACCCCTTGGGAGGGGGCAATGTCAGGAAGATCCTGCCAGAGACAGGCGTCCTGAACTTGCCGTTGTGCGATCACGCGTGTGCACGCGTGCGCCCATTAACACCAGGTGGGCTATTTAAACCAGATTATCACAATGGGACTTTGCTGTCTGCTCTACAGCATTACATGTGTCTTGATTCCTGAAAACCTATTACAGTACTTTACCCGGCTTGCCTCCAATCACTCCTGTCATCTGCCTGCATCTGACCCCGGATTGTCTGACTTCTCTCCTGCCTGCTCCTCCTGTACCTTCACTGTCTGCCTGATTACCGACCCAGCTTGTTTGACTCTCCTGTTCCAGTATCCTGGTTCCAGCTTCCAGCCTGCTGTCCAGCACCTGTCTGTGGTCCAGTTTCAGTATCCTGGGTACAGCTTCCAGCCTGCTGTCCAGCTCCTGTCTGAGGTCCTTCTATACAGTGTTTCCTGAACTCCAGACTAACCTCCTGCTGTTGATCCTGCCAGGCACTCGTGCCACTCTTGACACCTGTGCCTCCTGTTCACCCTATCAGGGGCCACGAGTCAGAGCCGCAAGAGAGGCCATCCCCTGCAGATCGGGCTCGTCCACTAGGTATGTGACAGATAGTCTTTTCTATTTCTCCACATTCAAATTTGCAACAGTCATGAGCTCAAAATTGTGTGTGATTGATGACCCAAAAAACAAAAATATGTCCCATTTTCATACACATGAAAGTCTCAGTCAGGAGGAGCCCGTGCCCAGAAGCCAGACGGAGTCGCAGATCCCTCCCCTATGCCCTCCTACTAAAAGGGCCAGGAAGAGCAGGAACCTGGACGAGGCCATGGCTGCCTTCCTCAGCCACGCAACAACGGCCATCAGTACGGCCCCGGATGCACAGGAGGCATTTGGCTGTATGACAGGGAATAAGCTGCGAGATATGGAGGAGGAGCAAAGAAGTATACGCCAGGAACTAATCCCGCAGCTCCTCAACAAGGGGAGGAGGGGGCAAATTTCAACCAAAATACACATCTGTGATTTGGATGACACACCTCCACCACTTCCACCGACACCACAGCAACCCCACCCACCACAGCAGCATGGCGGAACGTGGCAAATCCAGCCCCAACATCCCCAACAAGCCCGCTGGCCTGGGGATTTTCACCCCTACAATTTATGAGTCTCTTTTTGTTTATTTTTTAAATTATGATTTGAGTTGTTATACTTTATTTATTTTTGTGTGTAGAGAATGCACTTTTTCTTTAAATTAGTTGATTTTTATTTGGAGGCCAGATAACATGGATAATTTAGTTTATTTTATTTGCTAAAGAATGCACAAGCAAACAAATGGCCTCAGCCGATGTGGACGGAAGCGTTGACAGCAATGGCCTGGGTTTGGTCTGGTCTGGCAAAAAACGCAGGCTGTTGCAAGACCACAGCCTGGGGACATATATGTCATCTGCTGCTGCTCCCGATCTCTCGGAGTCCATTGTATTGAGTATTGTGCTCCCTATTAAATGTACTCCTCAGGTTCCCAATTTTGCTGTTCACATAATTGAAGTCTGCCCTGGGGTACAAAGACTTCACCAATTCCAACAGTTCCTCCATCACTGCCTTCCTCTTGATTTATATATGACCTTCTTGTGCTCCCTATTAAATAAAAAATAATTATTTTCAAAAATACTTGGTTTTGTGTTTTACTTAAAAGGACAGTTTGTTTGTGAGGAGGCAGGCACATTTCAAAAATACAATGTCAAATTAACAAGAGACACCAACACAGTTGTATCTTTGAGCTTAAAAACTATGAGATAATAATGGTGTTGTGCAGGGCTCAAAATTTCAAGTCCTGAACTATTAGCCAGGCCTTAAGGGTTACCCACCACCAGTTGCCCCAGCCCCCCCCCGTCCCTAATTTCGCCCCTAAACACACCCTCATAAATTCTCATGAAATTACACTTAAATGTTTTATGCAGAATTAAGTTAAAAAAATAAATATTAACAACAACAACTTTATCCGTGCCCACCAATGTAGGCTGCCTGTACCCACCAATGCAGCCTGTGTCCACCAATGCAGCCTTTTGCCCACCAATGCAGCCATGTGCCCACCAATGCAGCCATGTGCCCACCAATGCAGCCTACCTGTGCAGGGGAGGAGAGGAACAGGAGAGTCGCCCAGTTGATCGGAGCGCAGCGCAGGGAACACAGCAATATGAGCTTTCCTTTCCATTGCTGTGTTCCCGCCACTCTACGTCATATACAGCCCTGCCCCCTGGCCGGGGAACTTTGATTGACAGATCAACCATCACCGGGATTGGACGGGTGATCTGTCTATCAAAGTTACGGCACCAGGAGGAGGGGCTGTATCTGATAGCGAGCGGTGGGGAACACAGCAATTGAAATGAAAACTTATCGCTGTGTTCCCTGTGCTGCGCTCTGATCACCTGTGCATCTCTCTCTCTCTTCCCCTCCGCGATCGCTGGGAGAAGAAGGATTCCCATTCCACCCAAGCTTCTGGCGGTGCTCGCCTCCCCGCTCCCAGGCAGCCATATAGCTCGCCAGCCCTCAAAATCAACTTGTAAAATGCGAGCAGGCGAGTGGATTTTTTGAGGGCTGGTGTTGTGGTAACTTGACCCAAAAACAAAAAAAAAAACATTTTTCTGGATACCACTAGAAAGACAAAGCCTTTTTAAATACGTTTGGCAGAACTCTGTCAATATCTCCACCAAAGCAGCTTCATTATTATCCCATTAAAGAAGAAGAGAATGTGCGCTGTAGTTGGAGATTTCCTAATTTGCCACGTCACAAATGTGATTTCTCCATTACGAACGCAAGTTTTACAAGACCGACCGCTTCCAACTCAGCCTTGCTTCCAAGCATGCGTGTTTGTACTTTGGACTTTTGTCCGACAGACTTGTTTACACACAATTGGAAAATCAGACATTTGTCTGCAAAAAATTTTAAAACCTGCCATCCAACATTTGTTGGAGCATACAAGCGGTTGTATTTTCCGCCAACAGCCTGTCATCACACATTTCTCATCGGAAAATCCAATCGTGTGTACGAGGCTTTAGTGAGTAGAGATCCACACATTCAATTTGAACAGAGTCAAACATCCACTTTCTCGCTTCTGCCATAGCCACTTCCCAGCAGCAAGCTACTATCCGCTAAGGCTGACACATCTGGCCAGTTTGATAAACTGCTTCTGAGGTAGAGGTTGCCTTTAAATAAACGCAGCTGCTTGATTAGGCTTAGCATGGGACCATTAGCACTATAGCATTTTGCAGTCTCTGCCTCACCTTTTGCTGTTGCCTCTGGCATGCAACTTGGCATCACATTTTGGCAGGTAAGCCAGCTAGCTACCACAAGCCCAGGACAATTATTGTAGTGGGATTTCCTTATGCTGGCCATACACTATACAGAAAATCGGCCGAACCCATTTTCGAAAAACGAACGTTCGACCGTGACCGCAAACGATCGTGCCATCATATAATGTCCGATAATCTGTTCAGTGGACATGAATAAATAATTTTGTGTTCGTTTTTTTACATATACCTAGTGCAGGCAGTTCGGACGGGAAACACATTAACCTTGCAATTTATCGTACGTTCGGCAGAAATTTTCCAAACATGCCGTTCGTTTTTTTTCCACAAAAACGTCACAAACGATTATCGATTTGTACCCACTAACTTGCCGAAAAACGAACGAAGTGTCCATACGAACGATTTTTCGGCCGATTTTTCGTATAGTGTATGGCCAGCATAAGTCTCAGCCTTGTGTGTCCCGCAGTGAATACAGGCTTCCCTGCTGCCCCCTCCTTCCAACACGTATGAGAACGCTTTACAGCTGCTGGACTGCTCTACACTGCTCTCTACCACCATGCTGAGGAAGGACACATGCCACAGATGAGGACTGATTTTATCATGTCTTTTAACACTCAACAATCTTGTAAGTGCTTTTAACCCTTTGTGCACTTTCTTTTCCTTTTTTTAACCCCTTTAATACACAGTAAGACCTGCCTGCAGAGCCAGGCCTTGCTGAGGTAATAGGAAAGGCTTAAGCTCAGCACACCTGCTATCAGCCTAAGCATAGCAGTACTGCAGACACAAATCACAAGTTAACAGCATATACCTGCAGAGAACTTCTAAACCCATCTAACTGAACACTGTAGACTTGTGCACCATGCAGTTCCTTACCACAGCACGCCACATGGCCACAGGAAGTCCAATTAATGTTCATCCATGGAGTCATGATGAAGGAGCAATCCCTTACAGACCAGCCGTCTGCAACCCCAATACCTGGAATATTGGGGGAGACCTCCCCCATATAGGAGTTTTACAGTGTGTACAGCAGGGAGCATAGCTACAGGAGAGCCTTGAACCTGTGCGGCTTGGCCAGATACATCCAGCAAGGTGAGGGGTAAAAATAAAAATTTTGCTTAAAACAGTAGCGCACTTGGCTGAGCACTGAGGGGAAAAAAAAAGAAAAAATGCTGCCTGGTGTGAGGTCTCTTTTTTTTTTTTTATAATATACACGGTCCTAGAATTGGGCATGGGGACGGAGCCTGCCCACACATATATGCTGTCACGCTCATGTCAGGAAAATTGAGATACTAGTTCCCCCAGTGATCAGAGTGGATTGATGCCAGAAGATTCTCAGGCAGAGGAAACCAATCTTGGAGTACTAGGTGTTTTCTGCAAAGGACTTTCATTTCATATGTCTTGATTGCAACACCTGATTGTAACACTTGGTTTCTTGTTTTGAATACAGGAATTTTACTTTTACTTTTGTTTTGATTGTAACACTTTGTTTCATTTTTAACATTTAGTTTATGTTGTGATGCTGCAAGTTTTTCCTTTTTGGCTGGATTTACACCTCAGCATTGTGTTTTTGCCCATTTTCACGTGTTTTTGTGCACATTATGGGGCATCTTGTTACAGCGTTTTAAGTGAATAAAAGATAAAAAAGAAATTGGGTTCCAGAACAAACTGATGACACTGAATAGTTTTATGATGGGTTTACAAAACCAGCACATGACCTTCAGTTGTGCTTCCTTTGGGCAGTGAAGACTGGTGATATACTGGGTCTAAAGCCAACTAGTCTTGTTGCGGTCCCTTGTTGAGAGGTCTTCAATTTTCCACTGATGTCTGTGGGGACCCACCTATGAACAGACAATTGTAAGTCTGCACGGAATGCCTTCAGCACTCGTCCGAGGACACGGGAAAAGGATGCCTCAGACATGCCGATAACATCCCCAGCCACCATTTGGTATGAAGTCTTCCCAAGGAAATGGAGCATAGCCAGCAACTTCATCATGCCTGGGATCGCATGACTACTCTGGGTGGGGGTCTCCAGAACCAACCGCAGCCTCATGTAGAGCATCAGGATTGGAGATTCTGGTGTGCTGGTGACACTTCCTTCTCATTGTAAAATGCTGCGGTGCCATCACCACAACCCTCCTCCTCCGATGCTTTCTGAGCAGGTTGAATTGCAAAAGACCTCCATAGCTGTGAATCTGTTCTGTGAATTCTGTTCCATTTGTGTACAATTTTTTTTTTGCAATATTTACTGCCATTTTTTTTTTTTTACATTGGTTACCACAAAATTATTTTTCTTAATGAATTGGACTTCATTTACCCCTTGCAATCATTTATGCAAATGAGTCATGTGACCACATTATCGCATGTGGTAAAGGTTAGTGACTTGACCCCTATGTCACTGATTAGTGATGTGGATACCAAAAGAAGGATCCTCCTCTTTGTACTCCAGAAGAGAGAAGGCACAGGATTCACTGCATTATGGTATCCTTTTATGAAACTGAAATTAGCGGCGATCCCGAGTCTCACCGCTGATCTCAGTTCATTACCAGTTTATGAAACTGAGATAATCAGCGGAGAACATGTTCTCCGCTGATTATCTCAGCACAGTGAGAATTTGTAACTGACTGTCACAGAAACAGCCAGTTTATGAAGGTGCGATCTCAGCACCTCACTGGCGATCTGTGACAGAATTCTCACTTTCTGATTCACCATTTCAGAAGTGGAGAATCAGAGTGAGAAGCCTGAAACTGGCTGATATTCTGGAGAAAGCAAGAAGTCTTTTGACTTCTTTCTTTCACCAAACAGTCAGAGCACACCTTCCCCACCATTACACACCCCAAAACCAGCAGGATAGGGATAGATAGATTAGATAGATAGATAGATAGATTAGATAGATAGATAGATAGATAGATAGATAGATAGATAGATAGATAGATAGATAGATAGATAGATAGATAGATAGAATATATCTATTCATAGATATATAGCTATATATGTATATATTTTTTTAGATGTTCACGTCTCTGGCTGGGTTCACACTTGTGCGATGCGTGATTCCTGTGCGGGCTTTCACATCACACCTACATTGACATCTGCGCACCACTGCGGGTGTCAATGTAAAGTTAATGACACCCCAGATCATTTCACAGATCGCAGTGCGAACTATGTAATGGTGCAGGAATCGGATCGCATGGGTGTTCACACCCATGCGATCCGATTCCAGTGCGGACCAAATAAAGGGTCCTGTACCATTTTGGTGCAAATGCAATATGATTTAGGGTCAGTTCCCACTGCTGCGGTGTCCGAGATCGGATGTGATTCGCACCGCACTGCAGTGCAAAATCACATCCGATCTCTGTGCGATGCGATTTCAGCCATACAGATAGTATTGCTAAATTTGCATTGCACTCGGACCAAACTCTTACAGGACCCTTTTTTTGGTCCACAGCAGAATCGGATCGCATGGGTGTTCACACCCATGCGATTCGATTACTGTCCGAGTTTGCAGATCACACTGCGATATGCGAACTGATTCGGGGGTGTTGTTAACTTTTAGGCCCAGTTCACACTTGTGCGATGCCGAACATCGCACAGGCATCGCATGTATTTCGCAGCACACTGCCATTCACATTACATGCGATGTCTGTGCGGTGCGATATCAGCTGTACAGATAGTATGGCTGATATCGCACCGCATTCGGTGCAAACACGCACAGGACCCTTTTTTCTGTTCGGACCAGAATCGGATCGCATGTGTGTTCACCCATATGCGATCCGATTCATGTCCGAACTGTCAGTTCGCAGTGCGATATGCAAGCTGAACTGGGGGTGTCGTTAACAATGTATTGACACTCCCCAGTGATTCGCATATGGCAGTGCGAACTGACATGCGAGTCGGTGCGATGCGGGAACCCGCAGTGGATTTGCAGTGTTCTCGCATTGCACCAGTTTATCAATTTTTATGTTTATCAATTATGAAATATATTTTATTTTAATTTATTAATAAATATTTATACTTGTATACTTTATTAAAATTATTTTTTTAATGGTTATAAATGTATTTTGCATTTATATGAATGGTGTATAGCTGCATTACATATGTGCATTACATTCATTTACTATACACCATTCACATTTAAATAGGGACATGTATGATCTTTAAATATTGATAAAAACAATTTTTTTTTATAATTAGGTTAATGTATATTGTGTAGGGGGAATTTAACTTTATTATTTTATTAATATGTTGGGAAATAATGTGTGCTGATTTGTGTTACACTTTCTATTTTATGGTTCCTCATACTGTAATCCCGCTATATCACGCGAGATTATAGTGAGAGGAGCCATTCTCAGGAGTTCCTGGCATTTGTAGATCGCTCCTCAATTCAGCATGAGAAGCAATCTACATACCTTCATAAACAGGCACTCAGAGGAGACCGATCTCCTCTGAGAATGCCTGAGAACTGAAAAGCGGTATTTTACCGCACTTTCATAAAAGGACACCTATGTGATCATTGATTTAGTTAAGTATTTACTTTATTTTTGTTTAGTGTGAAATTACCTGAAGGGGTAGAGTTTGATGTCTAGCACTATGGCATTGCTGTGTTGGGGTTCTGTGTTCAATTCCCACCAAAGACAATATCAATATATAATATATATTTTTTAATATGTATAACAATTCATAACACTTTCATATGTTTTAAATATCCAATGATGACAGCAGGTCCATTCATAGTGCAGTGGCTTGTGGGAAATTCTGCAAACCCTGTCAAATCACAGAGCATGCTTTACTAAATGGCTTTCAATTGGCAGGATTAGTAATAAACTGAATGCTCAGATTAGGAGTAAATTCACAAATGTAACCCCTTCAATACCAGGCATTTTCACCTCCTTCCCTCCCAGGCCAATTTTCAGCTTTCAGCGCTGTCAAATTTTGAATGACATTTGTACAGTCATGCAACACTGTACCCAAACTAAATTTTTATTATATTTTTCCCACAAATAGAGCTTTCTTTTGGTGGTACTTGATCACCACAGGGGTTTATTTTTTGCACTATAAATAAAAAAGATAGAAAATTAAAAAAAAAACAAAAATTCTTGTTTTCTGTTACAAATCTTTGTAAATAAGTATGTTTTCTCCTTCACTGATGGGCACTGATGAGGCTGCACTAACGGACACTGATGAGGCACTTATATGCAGCACTGATGGGCACTGATAGACGGCACTAATGGGCACTTATAGATGTCACTGATCCAGAGGCACTGGCAGGCTTTACTGATGGGCACAGAGTGCCATCCCTCATAGGCACTGATTGGCATCCCTGGTGGTCTCCAGTGGGCATCCTGCATGGGTCTACACTGTGCTGACACCCCCCCCAGTCAGGACAGCAGCTGATTGGCTCTCCTCTACTCACACCTGTCAGCACGAATAGAGGAAAAGCCGATAAACAGCACTTTCTGGTTGCCATGTGATGAGCTGTGATTGGACACAGCTCATCACATGGTAAAGAGCCTACGTCATAGGCTCTTTACCTAGATTGGAGATGCGGTGTGTCAGACTGATACACCACACCACAGATTGCTGCACTGCGCGCCCCCGCAAAGCGGGATAATACAACCGCTTTGCACCCATCATTTTGTTAATGGTGGGCGGGAAGTGGTTAAGGCCCCTTTCACACAGGCTGGATCCAGTTTCTCTAAGTGATTTGTCTGCTGGAGCAAAGTTGCTGGATGGCAGGTTCATGTCTGCTCTGTTTCGCAGAGCGGACACGGACACAGGACACCTGGGCAATCAGAAGTAAATGGAAAAAATGTGGTATATATCGTGCTAACACCACAAAAGATAATCTAATAGCAGCCAGCACAACTAACAAGTGTAAATAAGAAATATGTATATAAAATAATGGGCAGCGCTCAGAAAAATATATACAAAATCATTGAAGTGAAATGTGAATGACCAAAAAAATATGATTAAAAATGAAATTATGTGCTTCTACAATGTAAATAGCCATATACAAAACATGGAATAGTGGTGTGAAAAGACAATGTTGACATGTCTATAACTACAAACAGTAAGTGCAATTATATAAAAATAGTGACATGAATTCCAAGAAAACATCCAGTGTTCAGTGAGTCCATATGTAATCATGAAAAAAAATGTATGACATGAAAAAGTCAATGAAGGAGTGATGAAAACAAAGGAAGAATAACTTCTAGACCAAAAAAGTATATCCACATGACAGCATTTTTTAAATTAAATAACTGTGAAAAAACCACCACTGGTTGTTAGAAGGCTTACCGGAGTAAGAGGGCTCAAATGGGCTTACGCTCAATGAGGTGATGGAGCTTGTGGTGTAAGACACTATTATATGAAGCATCTAGATATGTAGTCAGGATCAGAGTGGAAGATGGTCCATCCGTCCAGAGATCAACACAAGGCAGTAATCTTTACAAATGGCCAGCGTAATGTGCTGGATCCTCTCATGCAGTCAAACAGTGTAGCCAAAAAAACTCCACAGAGTGTCAACCAGTAAAAGATATAATGCATTTAATAAAAGATAGATGGAACACTCACATTTAGTAGGTGTATAAAAACGCTTAAAAATGTACTATATGACCAACGCAATGGAATCCGCAGGGCTCGTCCGACTCGTTTTGTCTAAAGAGACATCATCTGGGGCGTGAGACCCCCAATCTTGTAAAAACCCACCTGTGATTGCAATCAGTGTTTCTGGTTTGGTAACAACGCACTAGCAATAGAAAGCACTATTTTCTATTAATGTGCTTTGATACAGCACTTTGGAAACATCCAGCTTCTTTTGCTACCTTTTGAGGCGTTCCCTCATTAGGCTGGATTCACACCTATTCATGTTGCTTTTGAGCTTTTCTGCAGTGTTTTTTGTGATGCTTGCCATGTTTTTGAGCCGCGTTTTTGCTGCGTTTTGTTTTTTTTTTACAGTTTTTTTATACTGTATACATTTAAAAAAAAAACCCGCCAAAAATGCAAAACGCAACAAAAACGCTGCACAAAAGTCCCTCACCCTTTCCAAAACGCAGAGGTACAAAAAGGCATTGATGTGAACATGTTCCATAGAAACCCATGTTAAAAAATTCCCATGCATTTCTGCAAAATGCAAAATGCATCAAAAAACGCGCTAGTGTGAATGGAGCCTTATGGAGAGTGTCAATGATGGTTTTCTGCACAATTGTCAGGTCAGCAGTCTTTCCCATGATTGTGATTCCTACTGAACCAGACTGAGAGACCATTTATAGGCTCAGGAACCCTTTGCAGGTGTTATGGTTTAATTAGATGATTACAGTGGGACACTTTGAGCCTAGAATATTGCACCTTTTCACAATATTCTAATTTTCTGAGATTGTGGATTTGGGATTTTCATGAGCTGTAAGCCATAATCATCACAATTATGACAAATCACGGCTTGAACTATCTTGCTTTGCACGTAATGAGTCTATCTCATATATTAGTTTCACCTTTTAAGTTGCATTAGTGAAATAAATGAACTTTTGCACGATATTCAAATTTTTCGAGTATCACCTGTATACAACATATTGGATAGTAAAGAGGTATAACCACCTATTAACCCTTACATATAGCAAATTCTTGCTTATAAAAAAGGGACGCTTAATTTGCATATATTGCAATACATCTTCCAGCTGGCAAACTGTGTAAGTGCCAGTTCACACTTGTGCGATGTCAGACATCACATGCAATATCTGTGCGATGCAAATTCAGCCAAGCAGATTGTATGGCTGAGTTTGCATCGCATTCGCACCAAAAATCTTGCAGGACCCTTTTTTGTCCACGTCCATTCGATCCTATTTCTGTCCAAATTATAGTTTGCATTGCGATATGCAAACTGATCTGGGGGTGTCATTAACTTTTTATTGACACCCGCAGCGGTTCACAGATGTCAGTGTGAACTGCCTAGGCCTAGGGGAACCAGCACTGGAATCGTGCTGGTGTGAACTGAGTCAAAGTGATCCCTCTCTGGTGGCCAGTCCCTATCTCTATCTTGCAGATTTTCTATCCTCTTATCCACACTCTCAAGAGTACACTGTTTTAGTAAATAAGATAATAGGTAAGATCACAGAGCAAACAAGAATCACAAGTGCAGGTTTATAGATCAGGCTGTGTGTTTTATTGCTACATGTGATTTTGTTTCAAAGTGCAACAGTGTTTTTAGTGCAGTTACACTTATGCCGCGTACACGCGGTCGGACTTTCTGGCATACTTGGTCCGGCACACTTTCTGATGGACTTTGTCCGCCAGGTGCGCCGGACTTTAAAACGGACGGACTTGCCCATACACGACCGGACTTTCCGGTGGGCTAAGTCCGCCCGTCTTTCCGACGGACTTTCGCGGGATTTACGGCGGACTTTCAGAATGAACGGACTTGCCCACACACGGACAAGTCCGTTCATTTTGAACGTGACTCAGGTGCGACGGGACTAGAAAAGGAAGTCAATCTTGCCGCTTCTATCGGCGAGATTGACACCTTGCGAGCCCCGTCGCGGGACATACCGGGCCCTTAGGTCTGGTATGGATTATAAAGGGAAACTCCTACGCCGAAAAAACGGCGTGGGGCCCCCCTAAAATCCATACCAGACCCCGATCCGAGCACGCAGCCTGGCCAGTCAGGAAAGGGGGTGGGGACGAGCGAGCGCCCCCCCTCCTGAACCGTACCAGGCCGCATGCCCTCAACATGGGGTGTCAGTGCTTTGGGGGAGGGGGGCGCCCTGCGGGCCCCCCCACCTCAAAGCACCTTGTCCCCATGTTGATTAGGACAAGGGCCTCTTCCCGACAACCTTGGCCGTTGGTTGTCGGGGTCTGCGGGCGGGGGGCTTATCGGAATCCCGGAGCCCCCTATAAGAGGGCCCCCAGATCCCGGCCCCCCCACCCTATGTGAATGAGTATGGGGTACATGGTACCCCTACCCATTCACCTAGGGAAAAAGTGTCAATAATAAAACACACTACACAGATTTTTAAAATTATTTATTAAACAGCTCCGGGGGGAATCTTCCTCCGACTTCGGGGGTCTATTTCTGGCTTCGGGGGTCCCTCCAGTTCCTCTTCTCCCGGCGTCCGGTTGGTTCTTCTCCGCTCTCTCCGGCCTCTTCTCCCGGTGTTCCAGTTCTTTGGCCGGCCCCTCCGCTGTCTTCAGGTAGCTCTCTTGCCAGCGGAGGTCCGGACTTCTGGGCTTCTTGTCTTCTCTTCTCCAGATGTTGACACGTCGCTTTCTCCGGCTGGACTGCTCCCTGTGGGCTCTGTTGTGACTTATATAGGCGGAGACCCCGCCCCCATATGATGTCACAGTCCCTGGGCATGCTGGGACTGTGACATTTTAGGGGGCATGGTCAAACTCAGCCAGTGACCACGCCCCCTAAAACGTCACAGTCCCAGCATGCCCAGGGACTGTGACATCATATGGGGGCGGGGTCTCCACCTATATAAGTCACAACGGAGCCCGCAGGGAGCAGTCCAGCCGGAGAGAGTGACGTGTCAACATCTGGGGAAGAGAAGAGAAGACAAGAAGCCCAGAAGTCCAGACCTCCGCTGGCAAGAGAGCTACCTGAAGACAGCGGAGGGGGCGCCTGAAGAACTGGAACACCGGGAGAAGAGGCCAGAGAGAGCGGAGAAGAACCAACCGGACACCGGGAGAGAAGGAACTGGAGGGACCCCGGAAGCCGGAAGAAGACCCCCAAAGTTGGAGGAAGATCCCTCCGGAGCTGTTTAATAAATTATTTAAAAAACCTGTGTAGTGTGTTTTATTATTGACACTTTTTCCCTAGGTGAATGGGTAGGGGTACCATGTACCCCATACTCATTCACATAGGGTCGGGGGGCCGGGATCTGGGGGCCCTCTTATAAGGGGCTCCCGGATTCCGATAAGCCCCCAGCCCACAGACCCCGACAACCAACGGCCAGGGTTGTCGGGAAGAGGCCCTTGTCCTCATCAACATGGGGACAAGGTGCTTTGAGGTGGGGGGGCCCGCAGGGCGCCCCCCTCCCCCAAAGCACCGACACCCCATTTTGAGGGCATGCGGCCTGGTACGGTTCAGAAGGGGGGGCGCTCGCTCGTCCCCACCCCCTTTCCTGACCGGCCAGGCAGCGTGCTCGGATTGGGGTCTGGTATGGATTTTAGGGGGGACCCCACGCTGTGTTTTTGGCATACGGGTTTCCCTTTATAATCCATACCAGACCTAAGGGCCTGGTATGCACCGCGCTCGCCGCAATAGGAAAATTTGTTTTTCCTACTGCAGCGAGCGCGAGATGCAATACCCTGCCCTCGCGTCGTATCTGGTCCGTTGGACCAGCATACACACGAGCGGGCTTTCCGTCGGACCAGCACACAGATGAGTGGACTTTCCGCCCGAAACTGAGTCCGACGGAGCCTACACACGAGCGGATTGTCCGGCACACTCTGGTCCGCCGGACCAAGTATGCCGGAAAGTCCGACCGTGTGTACGCGGCATTAGGCCCCCTTTCACACGTGCGGACAGTATGTCCGTATTTCATCCATCCGTTTTTGGATGAAATACGGATATACATGCATCCCTATGGGATTGCGGGTGTCAGCGGATGAACATCCGCTGACACCCGATATCATCCGTCCCCGCTATGGTCCGATTCTGCAGACGGAGGAAAATCCTATTTTTCTATCCGTCTGCAGAGCGGATCAGATGAACAAGAACAGACGGTCCGTATTCATCCAAACCCCCCATAGGGGAGAGCGGAGACCTGACAGGGTGGTCCCTGCACACTGTGCAGAGACCGTCCTGTCATCCGTCGGCTCAGCGGGGATCAACGGAGCGATCCCCGCTGAGCAAGCGGATGTTCACGGGGCAGATCATGACGGACCTGTCCCGTTTGAAAGGACCCTTATTCATAGCGCGTCTCCAAGTTCTCTACTAACCCATCCCAGCTCTACTGAGCTTACACAAGACTTGGGAGTATCAATCACCAAGCACCAAGGGAGTGAGTGTGTTCTAGGTAGATTTTAGGCTCCCCTCTTGGCTAAAGAGAGAAGTGGGGGAGTGAAAGAAAGGTGAGTCTATACGGCTAGCAAGAGAAATATTAAATGTAACCATCTGTTGCTTGGCTGTGGAATCTGGGTGCTATACCCCAATGATGTTATGTCCTGGGCTGCCTCCTGAGATCACAGCATCTATCTTTTTTGAGTTACTGAGCATGCAAACTATTGAAAATAAGGTATTAGGCTAGGTTCACACCTATGCAGGATCGCAGTTGATGTGTTTTCCCAGTGTGTTTTGCGATTATGACATACCATTTTTTTACACATTTTTAATGCATTTTTGATGAGTTTTGCAATTTTGGGAAGTGTCTTGTCATGTGGAAGAAACAAACAAAAACTCTGTGGAAACGCATAAAAAACACAATATTTGCACGCTCCCTACACGCTGTGATCACCAAGTCATGGAGACTGACAGCGTGAGGAGAAAAAAAAAACAGATCAATGGCTTATCTGCAAGGGACATCAGTCCCGAAGAGGAAGAGGCAATTATGCTTCATCTGTGCCCACGGTACCCCCTGCCACTGCCACCTGCCAGTGCCCACCAGTGCCACCTATCAATGCCCATGAGTGCCACCTATCAATGCCCACGAGTGCCACCTATCAATGCCCACCAGTGGTGCCAATCAGTGCCACCTTGCAGTGCTGCCTATTAGTGTAACCAATCAGTGCCCATTATTGCCACACATCAGTGCCCATCACTGCCACCTATCAGTGCCCATCAGTGCCGCCTCATCAGCGTACATCAATGAACAAGTAAAATTACCTGTTTGCAAAATTTTATAACAAAATATAATTTTTTTTTTTTTAAATTCGGTCTTTTAAAAAAAAAAATTTAAATAAAAATCGCAGAGGTGATCAAATACCACCAAAATAAAGCTTTATTTGTGGGGAAAAAATGATAACAATTTCATTTGGGTACAGTGTAGCATGACTGCGCAATTGTCATTCAAAATGCATCAGCGCTGAAAGCTGAAAATTGGTCTGGACAGGAGGGGGGTTTAAGTGCCCAGTAAGCAAGTGGTTAAAGTATCTACTGATCTCTACAATTTCTTGCTTCAATTTTGGCAGAAATATGGTACAACATTCTGAGGAAGGTTATACGCATTTTCAGCAATTTAACCACTTCAGCCCCGGAAGGATTTATCCCCTTCTTGACCAAGCCCTTTTTGCGATACGGCACTGCGTCGCTTTAACTGACAATTGCGCGGTCATGCAACATTGTACCCTAACAAAATTAACATCCTTTTTTTCCCACAAATAGAGCTTTCTTTTGGTGGTATTTGATTACCTCTGTGGCTTTTATTTTTTGTGCTATAAACAAAAAAAGAGCGAACATTTGGAAAAAAAAAGCAATATTTTTTACTTTTTGCTATAATAAATATCCCCCAAAAAATATAAAAAATACAAATGTCTTCCTCAGTTTAGGCCAATATGTATTCTTCTACATATTTTTGGTAAAAAAAAAAAAAAAAATCGCAATAAGCGTATATTGATTGGTTTGCGCAAAAGTTATCGCGTCTACAAAATAGGGGATAGATTTATGGCATTTTTATTATTTTTTTATTAGTAATGGCGGCCATCTGCGTTTTTTGCGACATTGCGGCGGACAGATCGGACACTTTTGACACTATTTTGGGACCATTGGCATTTATACAGTGATCAGTGCTATAAAAATGCACTGATTGCTGTGTAAATGTCACTAGCAGGGAAGGGGTTAAACACTAGGGGGCGATCAAGGGGTTAAGTGTGTTCCCTGAGCGTGTTCTAAGAGCCCTTTCACACTGAGGCGCTTTACAGGTGCTACAGAACTAAAAATAGCGCCTGTAAAGAGCCTCTTCTGTCTCTCCAGTGTGAAAGCCCAAGGGCTTTCACACTGGAGCGGTTTGCTTGCAGGACAGTAAGAAAAGTCCTGCAAGCTGCATCTTTGCAGCGCTGTAGGAGTGGTGTATACACTACTACTAAAGTTCCCATGCCCATTGAAAACAATGAGGCAGTGCCGGCGCTGCAGCGGCCCTTTGTGGGCAGTTTTAACCCTTTTTGGCCACTTGCGGGGGTTAAAACCGTCACGCTAGTGGCCGAATAGCACCGCTAAAACGACAGTAAAGCGGTGCTAAAAATATCAAGAGCCAGGATCGCGGGCCACCGGCAGACATCGAGTCTGCGGGACCCACAGGCAAGCTCCTGCTGCGTGTGGCGGTCAAGCTGTGGACGCGCTCGCGCCAGCCAGCTGCCTATGACGCAGCAGTGTATGGGCATGTTGTTTTGCGCACCCGTGCCACTTTACCGACATATATTGGCACGAGCCAGTCAGCAATTGGTTAATCTATTTTTGTTTATTCATCACAGGACTTGGCTCATAAACACCTACACCTGCCAACAATGCAGACTGGCTACATATGAGTGGAGCAGCTGGGCAGAAAGGGTGGCATAGTTGGATTGTTTTGATGAGAGGCTGTGGCAGCCTCTTAGCTGTATTTACTCCAGTCACACCAAAAGATTATAGCAGCACCAGAAGGGGTGGGGAGACATGGACGGAGGTGGATTTCTATTAACAAAAGAGGAATCAGCACTAGGGACACATCCCACTGAGCATAAATTTTCGTCTCTTGTGCTGATTTTTCTGTTTTCATTTTAGTTAAAGATTTTGCAGATGCTAACTGCAGGAAGAAAGACTTTTTGTAAATATTGGTGCAATATATGTGGTGCACAAGGGCCCTGAGGGGGGGTGGGTCCCACTGTGTCCTCATACACTGCACCCATGAAGGAGCTGCTTCTACTCCACCTGTCCTCTAATATGCCACCTCCACCCTGTATCCATGATCCCCTGTGGCTCCCCTGCAGCTTTCGGCTTCTCCAACTCTCCCCTCCTGCAAGCTTCCAGTGCTGTAGGAGAGCCACCGGGGATTTAATATAGCATAGCTCCCACCAGCTGCTTCAACCCCCTCCCTCTCTGATCTCAGTGCCCCATCCCTGCAGCGCTGCTGGCCGGCATCCCTCCTCCCCCTCTTGCTAAAGTTAGCTAATTCATGGGAACCTTGTAGTGTGTACTGCCCCCCACCGCAGCACCAATCACTGGCTCCTCCTGCAGGGCTGTTGGTCGGCTTCCCCTCCTCCCGCTGACTCCAGTTGCTGCTGGAGACAGAAATCGCTGTTGGGATGGTGAACGGGAATAACCTCAGTCCCTTTCTCTATATCAAAAAAGAGACATCAGGGGTCTGTTTAAACCCCTGATGTGTCACCAAAGCCCCACCCCCACCAAAACAAACAGTAAAAGATATTAAAAATATCATTGAAAAAAAATAAAAACTATAAAAACATAGCAAGGCGTTGTTCAAATGGGGAATACTACAGCGTACACCCATGCAAGGCCATGTTTACACGCACAGGGATGCACAGGTGTTCCATTCATCCCCGTTCAAGTAGTCTCATTGATGTCAATTGGGAAACAACAGCTGCATAGCCGCTGCTCTCATTTGAAATATGTGTGGATGTGGGTGCATGTCACTTAACTCATTAACTCACACTGTCTGCATTCAGGGCAGTGCACTTTGACTTTGGGGGGCTGTACTGGGGTCAGACTGACCTGGGTGGGGATTATACTGGAGGATGTTTTTGGACCTGGGGGGAAAAATTATACTGGGGGACAGATTGACCTGGGGGGAGTATACTGGGGGAATTGTTTTATTTAACTATTCTCTTTAAGCCCCTCCCACTGTTAACCCAATTTGGCCACCCCCACTGATTGCCATGGTGTGCTATGCATGCCGCATTACTCTTCAACTTGGTGTGTCCAGAGGTGCCCTAGGTCTTGTACAATCTTAGCAACACCCTTGGCACAATGAAAACCATTCCCACTCTTCACTGTGGCATACTAAGCACACCACATTGTTTTTTTTATAATGAAAAATGGGGCCAACCATATGATCTTGTACACAGGCCCAATGATTTCATAAAATGCCCCTGACTCTGATGTATATTTTGCCAGTTTCAGTTACCTGTGTATTCCTACAGTCAATAAAATTGAGGAAAAATGTCTTCTTCAAAAGCTAACTAATATTTTTTTAGAACAAATGCAGTCTATCAACCATTTCAGTTCACTTTTTGATTTGTCATATAATCCAATTTCTATGTTGAGGGGCCCCTCAACTTGAAGTCCCCCGGGCCCCACAAGGTCAAAAATTCATCACTGCATAGATGAATCAAAATGTGTCAAAATGGTTCAGCAGGGACCGGCCAAATTTAGATCATGGTACGGGCTAGTTGTACAGAAATCGATACTCTGATCGAATTTGGTACAACCAGCCTGTCAGGTTTTTCCTTTTGGTTCAGTGCCTCTGGCTAAGGAATACCATATATCAACAGCAGTGTTAATTAATTACTGTTTTAGTCAACTAAAACTAAAACAATTCAGATGACTAAAAAACAACTAAAACTAAAATGGCATTTTAGTCAAAAGACTAAATTAAATTTAGACGTCAAAATGAACATTGCACTGCCACATAAGAATATGTCTTTCTTAAAGCGGAGTTCCACCCAAAAATGGAACTTCCGCTTTAAGTGAAGGTGACCCCCCGACATGCCACATTTGGTATGTCATTTTTTTGGGGGGGGAGCAGGTACCCTCTTTTTAGGGGCATCCAGCTCCCACTTCCTCCCGGGGCTCTGCAGTGCCGGAGGGAAGATCACCTCTCCACCTCCCTCCGTGCATTCTTCTGGGACATGTCACAGGTCACAGCACACAGCGTGGCTCGCGAATGCGAAGTGTGTGCCCAGCTGTGAAGACACAGCCGGGCATCCACAGTAAGAATGCTGGTGCCGCAGAGAGGAGGGGAAGACGGTCGAAGCTTCGTTCGCCCACATCGCTGGATTGTGGAACAGGTGAGTGTCTGATTATTAAAAGTCAGCAGCTACACTTTTTGTAGCTGCTGCTATGGGTGGAACTCCACTTTATTATTTAATGTTGGTAATATATTCAGGTAATATGTGCAAATGTTTACAGTTTTTTTTTTTTTATATTTTCAACTTGTACTTCTGCTTGTCAAAAAGCAATATTTGTTTATGAAGCTTGTTTTTTTTTTTATAAAGATGTTCTTTATCACAACGGCTGTGTCTCTAGTTTGTTTAAACCTTAAAGTGGTGTTCCACCCAAAAAAAAAAAAATTCATGAATGTGCCTAAAAAAATCCAAAAAAAACATTTTGAAAAAAAAATTTTTTTACTCACCTCTAAATGCCTGTTGCTAGGGGGTCCCCCGTAGTCTGCCTCTTTCAGTGCCTGGGCTCTTGACGTCACTTCCCCTTGGCGCAGGAAGGGCTCAGCTCTGCCCCCTCCCTCTTGTCAATCAGATGGGACACGTGACAAGCCCCAGATGATTGCGCAGGCCAATCACAGCGTGCGGCACCGCTCGCGCATGTACAGTGGGTGCCCGGCTATGAAGCCACAGCCGGGCGCCCACAGTTACAATACTGGCGCCACAGAACGGAGGCGGAGACAAGTGGGGCTTCGATCCCTCGCATCGCTGGACCCCGGAACAGGTAAGTGTCCGCTTTTTAAAAGTCAGCAGCTGCAGTATTTGTAGCTGCTGACTTTTATTTATTTTTTTTTTTTAGTGGGAACTCCTCTTTAATATCATAAATAATAACATGTTAGATTTTTACTTCAGGATGAGTATATAATAAGTTTGGCAATTCTAAAGAAATAATGTATTAAAATTTAGTCGACTAAAACTAAAACAATTCAGATAACTAAAATACAACAAAAAATAAAATGGCATTTTAGTCAAAAGACTATACCTACAACTAAATCAAAATGACAGTATGGGGGTAAAAACATGCAGATGAACCATGTTTTTATTGCTACATTGAGCTGCAAAGACAGATATTAGGGGTTCTCACAATGCTTTGAAAAAAATATTCCTCACAATGCTTTGGAAAAAATATTCCCTCAGGCATGTTCGGTGTGCAGTACTGCCACAAAATGAGACCCATTCAAGTGAAGGAGACTGTGTAACCACAAGCAATGCATCATGCATGTGGCAGTGGTGCAACATTTACAGGGTTAAAACATGCAGTGAGGAGGTGAGTCTGTCATTGCCTGTCAAATGCCTTTGAAAAGCAATCCGCAATCCTGCCGCACATCTAAATGTAGCCTATGTTTAAGGCTGGGTTCACACCTATGCGAATTGGATGTGGATTTTCCGCATCCAATTCTTTTGCATAGCAGGAGATTATGACCAGCTCTTTATGGAGTGTGAATTGCACAGGAGTCCTGTCCATCTTTTGATCAGTTTCAGGTCCGAATTCAGCAAAAAATTCAGGCTGAAATTGGATCTAAAACAGTAAATGGGGATGTGCCGGACTCCTGCTGTGAAGCCAGAGCGTGCTGCAGTGTGAACCCAGCCTAAAGCCTCGTACACACAATCGGATTTTCGGCAGGGAATTGTGTGATGACAGACTGCCTAAAATCTGACCATATGCTCCATCAGACAATTGTTGTCCAACTTTCAGACAACAAATGTTGGATGACATGCTAATAAATTTTCAGCGGACAGCGGTCTGTTGTCGGATTTTCCTATCGTGTGTACACAAGTCCATCACACAAAATTCAAACACGCATGCTCGCAATCAATGCTCACCAAACACGACATTAGCAGAAGGTGCCCAAAGGGTGGCGCTCAAGAGCTGAAATTACTTGTAGGACGTCTCTATGTTCGCGTTTGTTGTCCGACAATTGTATGCCGTTTGTATGCAAGACAAGTTCCCGGCACACGCCCTTTTGACAATGTCTGACGCTCTGTTGGCCAACAATCCGATCGTGTATACGAGGCTTAAGGGTTTAGTAAGATTTCAACATTAGTGTGCGGCTAAGTTTACATGTGTGGCAGTCTCTACCTTCCCTTTGAAATGAAATCCTTGGTGAATAGTGTTTCAGAGTGCAGCAGCTTGTTTATGTTCAGGAGGCGATCCTGCCAGCTCCTGAATACCTCTTTTTTTGGCTTTTGGTGTTTTTGCCAAAAGGGGATTTTAAATGGGATAACTGTGTGATGCTATTCAAACTCAACATATCTTGTTAGTGTGGCCACAAAGCAAAGCATCAAGTTTGCAGAATGTATTCAGCCCCTCTGGCTGTATGTTATCTTTAGGTGGGAGGTTTGGGAGTGATAAAACTGCAGCTCAAATATATGTTTTTACCGCCCTTACCACGTTTGTAAATGAGGCCCATTGGGTAGGGACAGAATAGGTGTAGTGCAGGGAGAGGTTCCTGAGGGGAATGGACTAAATAGTAGACATGTGCAATTCAATTTGTTCCGAATTCGTTTTTCAACTACATTAGACAAATTCCTTAATTTGGAAATATTCAAATTAACAAAAAACCTGTTTAACTAATTTTTATGAAATTCGAAACTACAAAAATTCGGAAATTCGAAAATCCAAAAATAAGAATGAAAATTCAAAAGAACGAAAATCCGAAAATTAGCAGACCTGAAAATTTGAAAATCTGAAATAATAACTAACTAATAATAACTATTACTAACTATTAAATTATAGGTATTGTAATTTCCTTTCAAATTTGGCTGTTAGTGAATGCATTGAATACGAATTTATCCGAAGTTGCGAACTATCCGAAATAACGAATGCTGCATCTAAACGAATGGAAGGTAACAAAATAATAATAATAAAGAATAATAATAAACTTTTTTCGTAACTTTGGATAAATTCGTATTAGTTCCGTTCACTAACAGCCAAATTTGAAAGGAAATTCCAATACCTATAATTTAACCTACTTAAGCCCCGGACCATTTCGCTGGCCAAAGACCAGAGCACTTTTCGGCACTGCGACGTTTTAACTGACAATTGCGCGGTCGTGTGATGTGGCTCCCAAACAAAATTGACGTCCTTTTTTCCCCACAAATAGAGCTTTCTTTTGGTGGTATTTGATCAACGCTGTGGTTTTTATTTTTTGCGCTATAAACAAAAAAATTGCGACAATTTTGAAAAAAACACATTATTTTTTACTTTTTGCTTTAATAAATATCCTCCAAAAATATATTTAAAAAAAAATTTTTCCTCAGTTTACGCCGATACGTATTCTTCTACATATTTTTGGTAAAAAAAAAAAATCGCAATAAGCGTTTGATTAGTTTGCGCAAAAGTTATCGCGTCTACAAAATAGGGGATAGTTTTATGGCATTTTTTTAATTATTTTTTTTACTAGTAATGGCGATGATCTGCAATTTTTATCATGACTGTGACATTATGGCAGACACATCGGACAATTTTGACACATTTTTGGGACCATTTTTACAGCAATCAGTGCTATAAAATTGCACTGATTACTGTGTAAATGACACTGGCAGTGAAGGGGTTAACCACTGGAGGCTAGGTAAGGGTTAAGTGTATCCTGAGGAGTGATTCTAACTGTTAGGGGGCGTGGCTATGAGTGACACATCACTGATCACCGCTCCCGATCACAGGGAGCTGTGATCAGTGTCCTGTCACTAGGCAGAACGGGGAGATACTTGTTTACATTTGCATCTCCCCGTTCTTCCTCTCCGTGAGACGATCGCCGTTACATCGAGTCCACGGGACCCGCGATCCGACTCATGGAGCTCCCGGCGGGCGCGTGCACGTGCCCGCAAGCCGCCTCTTAAAGGGCAACGTACAGGTATGTGATTTTGCCTGTACATGCCCTTCTGCCGCAGTATTTATGTGTGAGGCGGTCGGGAAGCGGTTATTATTAGTTAGTAGTTATTTCCAGATTTTCACATTTTTGGATTTTAGTTATTTTTGGATTTTCGTTCTTTTGATTTTTTCAGATTTTCTTTCTTATTTTCGAATGTTCGGATTTTTGAATTTTCAAATTTTTGGATTTCGAAATTAAAATTTTTCCGAAGATACGAATTTATTTGAAATAACGAATTTCTCAAAAAACGTACAAAAAAAAAAAGAGTAGAGCGAAAATGAATACATTTTAAGGCAGTACATATGTTTACTGAATAGGTTTGTTGCAATTTGCAACTATATTGCAGTATTGGGACAGGATTTTTGGATAGTCTCTTACAGCAGGAACCTGCACAAACAGTGCCACCACCTCTCTATGGAAGCATTCCTCCAATGTCTGTGTCTGTATTTGTGAGTCAGTCAATGCTGTATATGTTGACAGGTCCACTTTAACCACTTCAGCCCCGGAAGGTTTACCCCCCTTCCTGACCAGGCAATTTTTTGCAATACGGCACTGCTTTACGTTAACTGACAATTGCTTGGTCATGCGATGCCGTATCCAAATAAAATGAATGTCATTTTTTTCTTTTGGTGGTATTTGATCACCTCTGCATTTTTTATTTTTTTCGTTTTAAACAAAAAAGGTCGACAATTTTGAAAAAAATAAACAATATTTTTTACTTTGTGCTGTAAAACATATCCAGTAAAAAAATCAAATTTATTCATCAGTTTAGGCCAATATGTATTCTGCTACAATTTTGTGGTAAAAAAAAATCCCAATAAGCGTATATTCATTGGTATGCACAAAAATTATAACGTCTACAAACTATGGGATATACAGTGTTTATGGAATTTTTATTTTATTTTTTTTACTATTAATGGCGGCGATCAGCGTTTTTTTTTTAAACAAAACTGCGCCATTGCGGCGGACAAATCAGACATCTAACTGACATTTTTTTGGGAGCAGTGACCCTAATACAGTGATCAGTGCTAAAAAAATGCACTGTCACTGTACTGATGACACTGGCAGGGAGGGGTTATCAGGGGCGATCAAAGGGTTAAATTTACTCATAGGGAGTGCTTTCTAACTGTTTGTGTGTGTGTGTGTGTGTGGGGGGGGGGTTCTGCCTCTCCTGAGAATGATTGGCAGATCCCGGTGAACATCGCGTCTGCCGGACCTGATGATTGGCTCCTGCTGTTTCCAATCAAGTGCGCGCACTCCAGACCCTGCGCTTGAAATCACGTACAGGGAGTTGATTTTGCACAGGAGGGCCGCCCTGCCACAGTCAATATATCTGTGTGGGCGGTCCTTAGGGGGTTAAAGTAAGACTTTTGGAGTGGGCGAGCCCTCCCTTTTGTACCTCTGTGGAATGTTGAGGCTATGGGGTTGATGTGGTTGCCTTGTCTCCCCTGCCTCCCTGATTTTCCCTCTCTGTCGCTCTACTCACCTCCCTTTTTATGGGGGTCACAGCGCCACCTATTCTATACTCAGTTTGTTAGTATGATGTAAAAAATGTGTATTATTAGAAGTGTTTGTACATATGCTGTAACAATGTGTGATAAGTATTATGTACAGTATATCTTTTTTCATCAGTAGCACTTTCAGAGTCCCTAAAAGAAGCGTTGTCCATGAAACTCATTGGAATACAGCATCCTCTAACCAACTGAATCAACAACTTTCTATACAGTTTGCATTTCTTTGTTGCGCTATTTATTGGATATACAGTATATACACAACAATGTTATGGGGAAGATGCATAAGGTGTCAGTGCATACTATGAAATAGACATACTTTCTAATGTCTGGATTGTATCCTTTTTTATAAGATGTGTTATATAATACATTTGAAACTTTTTAAAGCTTTGAGTATTTATTCCTAAGTTTGGAAAGATAGCACACTAATGCTCTGTACACACAGTCGGACATTGATCGGACATTCCGACAACAAAATCCATGGATTTTTTCCGACGGATGTTGGCTCAAACTTGTCTTGCATACACACGGTCACACAAAATTGTTGGAAAATCCGATCGTTCTGAACGTGGTGACGTAAAACACGTACGCCAGGACTATAAACAGGGCAGTAGCCAATAGCTTTCGTCTCTCTATTTATTCTGAGCATGCGTGGCACTTTGTGTGTCGGATTTGTGTACACACGATCGTAATTTAACCGATCGGTTTTTGTTGTCGGAAAATTTTATAGCAAGCTCTCAAACTTTGTGTGTCGGAAATTCCTACGGAAAATGTGTGGAGCCCACACACGGTCGGAAGGTCCTATCACACATTTTCCATCGGAAAATCCAACCATGTGTACAGGGCATTAGTCCCACATTTGGTTTGTTTCTTTCTTTCATTTGTTATAGGGATGTGGTGCTACCACATCGTTATACCTAATTGAATGTGCTTTTTTTTACTTTTGGCTAGGTGCAGTTGAATTTAATCTCTCTCCATCTTATATCTACTAAGAATCTATTAAAATCTCAGCAACCAAATGCCCAATTCTGCCACCAAATTTGGGAATTAAATTTGTTAAAAATGTAGTGTATCCCCCAAAAAATAAGAAATTCTCTTTTTTTTGACAGAAAAGGATTCTTTGCATGTGGCCAAAGCTAAAGATGCAAAAAACAAGCCTAAAAATAACCAGAGAAGAAGAGTAAGAGAATATGAAATACGGGATTGAGTTACCTGCCAAACTGAAGGAGTAATATACAGCATGGAATGTCAGTGCTGATTACAATATATTGGCCTCACTCACTAGCGAAGAGCGTGCAAAAATATATTTATAATATTTTAATAGATTTAAAAAAAAACACATAATTTATCTAATCACTTTACAGTTTATCTTAACAAGGATCCTGTGGCACTGACATTTTGAGGGATTGTAATCTTTAGGTTACGTTGGAGGAGAAATAAGGTGGAAATACTAAGTCAGAAAGAGTTACATGACAGGTTGAAAAAAGACAAAAGTCTAGTACAACCAATAAAAAAAAAATCATACTATCCCATATACATCCCATATACTATCCCATATACACAATCCTATACATACATTTGATCCAGAGGAAGGTGAAAATCCATAGCAAAGCATGATCCAATTTGCTACAGCAGGGGAAAAAATTCCTTCCTGATCACCCCCCGAGAGGCAATCGGATATTCCTTGGATCAACTTTACCTATAAATGTTAGTACCCAGTTATATTATGTACAATTAAGCCCTGTACACACGATCGGAAATTCGGCCAGCAAAAGACCAATGAGAGCTTTTGGACGGAAAATGCGTGTGTATGCTCCATCGGACTTTTGCTGGCCGAATTCCCGCCAGCAAAAGATTGAGAGCATGTTCTCAATTTTTCAGTTGGAAAAAGTTCCGATCGGAAATTCCGATCGTCTGTACCAATTCTGACGCTCAAAATTCCTATGCATGCTCGGAAACAATTTGACGCATGCTCAGAAGCATTGAACTTCATTTTCTTGACTCGTCGTAGTGTTGTACGTCACTGCGTTCTTGATGGTCGAAAGTTCAGCGAACTTTTGTGTGGCCGTGTGTATGCAAGCCGAGCTTGAGTGGAATTCCATCGGAAAAACCATTCAAGATTTTTCAGATCGAAATTCCGCTCATGTGTACGGGGCATAAGGAAAGAATTCAGGCCTTTCCTAACCATTTAAGGACTGTAAGAATTTGCTCCCTTAATGACCATTTTTTTGCGATACGGCACTGCATCGCTTTAACTGACAATTGCGTGGTCATGCGACGCTGTACCTGAATAAAATTGACGTCCTTTGTTTCCCACAAATAGAGCTTTCTTTTGGTGGTATTTGATCACCTCTGCTGTTTTTATTGTTTGCGCTATAAACAAAAAAAGAGCAGCAATTTTGAAACGTCTGAGACGTCTCCGTTCCCAGTGGATGCCTGTTATGGGGAAAAGCATTGGGTGGAGCAAGTGGCTTTGACGTCATCATGTTTTCTCTAATGCAGTCAGTCGGTTTGATCCTTGGCTGTTTCTCATGCTAGTTTTTATCCGGCTTTTTTGTTCCTGTGTTTTTGAATTTACAGTTTTTCTGTGGAATTTTTGCTGTGATATTTGCTGTGACTTTTCAGTGAAATAAAACCCCTTTTAGTACATCTGCACTATGAAGTCTCCCCTTTTTTATTTTTACTGAGGGGCTAATTTTCAGGACTGTCTCTGCCGAGGAAACCCTACTCAGGGTATTATACTTTTTTCACCTGTGGATCCAAGTCGATGGTATAGAGAGCGCCTACCTTCTGGTCTTTGAAACTAGATGAGAGCGTCGTTTTCCTGGATCGGAGTAGAGATGGAAACCATCGCTGCCAGCAGGCTAATGCACCAGGCTCATATGATCTCTATAACTTGAGGTCCAACAAATCTGGTAAGCGGCTATTTATGACATACTTTCTGGCTGGAAGAACATCGGTATCTTCTTTCCAAGTGCTGAGGAGTCTGCTGATATATTTCACTATGTATAAGGATTTTTGTTTTTCATCATTCATCACTGTGTGTTTTCTTGGTTCACATGGACCTTGTAGCTGGCGTTTTTGAATCTTACTACATATCAATTTTTTATTCACCTTGACATATTGTATTTGGTTGTCACACATCATTTATATAAGTTGTAATATTTTCAACACAATTTATCATGTTATGACTTTTGTTTATATGCTCATTTTCCTTATTTGTTTTAACATAGCAACATTGTTGTTATTAAGGTGTTATACTTTCACATTGGTCAACATTTATTTTTAGCTACATTGTTTCATGCATATGTCCTTATATTAGGGAATCACTTGAGGATGCACGCTTGTTTAATTTAAATGATATATTTTGAGTCTTTTGTATTTTAGGCTTATACTAGCAGCTGCACCGCTTTTTCTCTTTTTTTTTTTCTCTATATGGTTAGCGCAAAATACACTTCTTTATCTAATTTTGAAAAAAAAACAATATTTTTTACTTTTTGCTATAATACATATACCAAATTTTTTTTAAAGAACAACATTTTTCTTCAGTTTAGGCCGATATGTATTCTGCTACATATTTTTGGTAAAAAAATTGCAATATTATTGCTTTGGTTTGCGCAAAAGTTATAGCGCCTACAAAATAGGGGATATATTTATGGCATTTTTACTATTCTTTTTTTTACTACTAATGGCGGTGATCAGAGATTTTTAGCGGGACTGTGACATTGCGGCGGACAGATCGGACACTTGACACTTTTTTGGGACCACTGACATTTATGCAATGATCAGAACTAAAAATAGCCACTGATTACTGTATAAATGTCACTGGCAAGGAAGGGGTTAACACTAGGGGGCGATCAAGGGGTTAACTGTGTTTCCAGGGAGGTGTTTCTAACCGTGGGGGGAGTGTAGTGACTGGAGGAGGAGAGAGAACATTGTTCCTAATCACTAGGAACAGCAGATCGCTCTCCTCTCCCCTGATAGAATGGGGATCTGTCTGTATACATTGATCCCCGTTCTGTCTCTCTCAGGAGTGATCGCAGGTGGCTGGCGGACATCGCAGCCACTGGCCACGCACATCGGCTCCTACATCATGTGGCGGGCACGTGAAGCCAGTTAAAGGGCCGCCGTACAGCTACGGCAATTTGCCCAAGAGAGCTAACCTGCCGCCGTATTATGACAGCGGCTGGTCTTTAAGTAGTTAAAGCAGTCTACTGAGTTGGCCAGAACCACCTCTGGAGGGAGTCTATTCCATTTTCACAGCTCTTGCTGTGAAGAAGCCTTTCCGTATTTGGAGATTAAATCTCTTTTCGTCTAGACATAGAGTGCCCCCTTGTCCTCTGTGATGACCTTAAAGTGAATAACTCATTGCCAAGTTCACTATATGGACCCCATATGTATTTATACATGTTGATCATATCCCCCTTAATCTCCTCTTCTTCAGAGTGAATAAATTCAGTTCCTCTAATCTTTCCTCCAAGCTGAGCTCCTCCATGCCTCTTATAAGTTTAGTTGCCAAAGTCAGTCAAAATGGATTTATTATCTGCAGACAATGTCTCCAAGAGGGGTTAAATACAGAATTTGATCGTAATTGTTTTATTGAGAATTTTTAATATAGATATTCTAGCAAATAACGGGAAAATTCCTATCAAAATACTTACCGTAATTTTCCTTTCCTGATGGACTCCATGGCAGCAGCATGTGGGTTAAGTCCCGCCTCTACTACCCTATAGGACACTACTCCCATAAATCTTTGCTCCCTGCCCCCAGCCGTGTTCGGTAACTAGCCTACTTCGGCCATTCGGGAGGGAACTCCTGCTGCCATGGAGTCCATCAGGAAAGGAAAGTTACGGTAAGTATTTTGATAGGAATTTTCCATTTTCCTGACAGACTCCATGGCAGCAACGTGTGGGAAATAACTCGCCATACACACCCGGGTGGGCATAAATGCTGAACAAAAAGATTTATTTAACACTGTCCACCGACAGCACTTTTAAGCCAAAAGTGACATAAAGGTATGAATCGTTGGCCAGGAAGCTGCTTTGCAGATAACTTCAGGCGCCACATGACGTGAAGCCGCCCAGGAGGTAGAAAGACTTCTCGTGGAATGCGCCGTAACCGCCACAGGGGGAGCCAAGCCCTTCTCTCTGTAAGCCCATTGGATGGCTTGGACCACCCAAGCCGCGATGGTTCTGACAGAAGCCCTAGAGCCTCTATTTTTCCCATGGAAAAGAACAAAGAGAGAGTCAGATTGACGAAAAGAGACCGTAACTTCAAGGTACTGTTTGAGAGTAGCTCCCATATCAAGAGGGTGTGGATCCGGACTTCCAGCAGACATGAAGGTAGGGAGTGTAATTTCCTGGTTCTCGTGAAAGACCGTGATAACTTTGGGATTCGTCCCGAGCATTGGTATTAGGACCACTCTGTCCAGGAAAAAGGTGATGAAAGGTTCTTTAGACCCCAGAGATTGAATTTCCGAGACCCTCTTTGCCGAAGTTATGGCTATCCGAAAAGAAGTCTTGAGGGTTAATTCTCTGACTGAGAGTGAACCATTAAGTTGTGAAAAGAAATCCAAAACTAACGGAAGATCCCATTTGGGGAATCTGGGTTTCCTTTGTGGCCTAAGCCTGACTGCCTCCCTAAAGAACTGTTGGACCAGAGGATGCTTGGCCCATGCGATTCCAGAGAAGGCTGAAATTGCAGAAACCTGGACACGAAGAGAACTGACGGATAGCGAGATATTCAGACCTGTCTGTAAAAAACTTAGAATGTCTTGAACCGCCAGACTATAACAGGAGTTGGACCTGGGAGACATATGGCTGGTAAACTTTGACCAAATCCTCTCATATACCCGATTGGTACTGTTCCTTCTTGCACTAAGAAGAGTGGGAATAACCTCATCCGGGCAGCCTAGAGCCTCCAATCTTCCCCTTTAAAAAGCCAAACCTTTAAGCGCAGGTGATCCGGGCAAGGATGTAGTCTCGATCCTTGAGACAGAAGGTCTGGTCTGGATGGAAGAGGAATCGGATCCCGGACACTGAGGAGTGTTAGCAGAGGAAACCAAGGCCTGTTGGGCCAATAGGGAATTATAGCCAACACTTCCACTGTCTCTTCCCTGAGTCTTTTCAGGAATTGAAGAATAATAGGCGTTGGCGGGAAGGCATAGGCTCTGTTGAACCACCATTTCTCTGTCAGGGTGTCCACCCCGTAAGTTTGAGGGTCCCTGTACCTCGAATAGTATCTCGCCATTTTCTTGTTGCAGGGGGAGGCGAACAGATCGACTTCCAGGGAAAACCCCAACGTCAGAATCCATTTGAATACCTCTTCGTGGAGAGACCACTCGTTGTCTAGGAGTATCCGGAAAAGGAAATCTGCCTGAACGTTCTGAACCCCTGGCACATATGTCGCTGTCAAATCCTTCAGGTTTTTCTGAGCCCAGGACATAATTGGCTCTACCTCTTGTAATAGGGAAAGACTTCGAGTACCCCCTTGCCTCCTTATGTATGCCACTGCTGTGGTATTGTCTAGTCTGAGTAGGACCGAGGTTCCCTGAATGAGATGACGAAACGCCAGCAGGGCCTGAAAGGCTGCTCTCAACTCCAGGATGTTTGACACTATTCTTTTGGAGGGAAATTCCCATGTGCCCTGAGCTACTTCCGCCAGACAGTGGGCACCCTAGCCCCTGTTGCTGGCATCCGTTGTTATGGTAACCCATGAGATGGGAAGGATGGAATGGCAGTCGGAGAGGTTCTCCCGGCTGGAGCCACCACAGTAGAGAGTTCCTCATGGACGCAGTGATTCGAATCAGCTGGGCCTTGTTGCCCTTCCACTGGTGAAGAAAATCCTTCTGAAAGGGCCTCATCCTCCATTGGGCCCATCTCACCATCGGAATCATGCCGATGATCCTCAGGCACTGGAGAGCACGAAGATGGGAAACAGAAAGAGCTGGGTGAATCCTGTCTCTGATTGTCGAGATCTTCTCTTCTGGTAACGAAATGGTGCCTTTGACTGTGTTGAACAGGGCTCCTAAAAACACCAGAGACTGAGATGGGTCTAACTGACTCTTCTCCAAGTTCAGAATCCACCCGAATTCCTGTAATGTGGAGATCACCTGACCTCTGTGTTATGAGTTGATCCTTGTCCTGCGCCAAGAGAAGAAGATCGTCTAGGTAGTGATGTAGACGAATCCCGCTGGTTCTCAGGAGAGCTACTACTGCCAACAGCACCTTTGAGAAGACACGTGGAGAAGTTGATAGCCCGAAGGGAAGGCAAGTAAACTGCAGGTGAAGCTTGCCCACGGAGAAGCTGAGAAATTGTTGAAAGTCTTCCGCGATGGGAACATGAAAATAGGCGTCCTTGAGGTCTATGGACACCATCCAGTCCCCTGGTTGCACAGACTGTTGAATTGTGGAAAGTGTCTCTATTTTGAACCTCTCCTTTCTGATAAAGCGATTTAGATGAGTAAGGTCTATGACAGGCCTCCAGGCCCCACTCTTCTTCTGGACCAAAAAGAGGGGGGAATACATTCCCATGCCTCGCTGGTTGACTGGAACTGGGCTGACAGCGCCTTGAGCCAACAAAGATTCTACGTAGGCTAAAAGTATTGTCCTTTTTTCTTCTGATGCCGAGAGAGAAGTGGGAACCCACCTGAGTCTGGGTGCGCTGATGAAGGTCCAAGCATGACCGGAGGAGACCGTCTTTATTGTCCAGAAGTCGTGAATCGAGGCCGCCCAGACATGCCGAAAGTGGAAAAGACGAGCCCCCACATGGCCTGTCTGAGCGGGCCCAATCTCAAAAAGATTTGGAAGGTTGCCTCTCCCCTTTCGACTCACTACCCGCAGTCTTCTTAAAAGGACGATTGCCTTGACTTCCATGACCTGGAGAATTCCCGGCCTGGCTTGTAAGTACGAGCCTCTCTGGTTCGGTCTTGATATTGCCTTTTCGGGAAGGATCTTCTTTGGCCTTGCAGACACCTATCTTGAGGTAGGAACCCCGACTTCCTGCCAGTAGCCCGGGTAATGGCCTCGTCCAATTTGTTGCCGAAAAGAGAAGACCCCCATAGGGAATTCGGCACCATACCTGTTTAGAGGCTGGATCAGCCAGCCAGGGACAGAGCCAAAGAGCCCGCTTGGCGGTGACCGATGAAAGCATTACTCGGGCTGCAAGGCGAATGATATCAATCGAGGCCTCCCCCAGAAAGGCTGATGCTAGCCTCAACTCCTGAATGGGTGAGATCTTCGCCGTGTCATCTGAGATATTCCTTAGCGTATCATGAACATTATCCGCCCACACTTCCATAGCTTTGGACAGAGCTGCCAAAGCTAAGGCTGGCTTGCAAGCCATGCCCGCTGTAAGGTACACCCTCCTCAGATCAGCATCAATCCGTCTGTCCAAGACGTCTTTGAAGGCCACAGTGTCCTCCAAAGGGAGTGTCACATGTTTAACCAGCCTCATTACGGCTGCATGTACCAATGGCGCTGATTCCAAATGCTTCACTTCTTCCTCCTTGAAAGGATAGAGTTTTGAAACTTTGGTAAGCATGGAGTTTTTCTTCTCCACCTTGCTCCATTCATCTGTGATGATCTCACCCAATTCAGAAAAGAATGGAAAGTTAATTCGTTCGTTCATTAGCTGTTTGAAGAATTTCCTCTGTTTGGGAGGAACAGCCACCGGATCCTCCCAATTTAAGGTTTCTATAACGGCCTTGACCAAGGGAGGCAGCAGAGCGAAGTCAAATCCCACACAGGGATTATCTTCATCCGAGTCACTGTCAGAGATGGCAACTGAAAGGTGGCTAGGTAAAGAGGACTCCAAGGTGTCCTGCAATTGCATTTCCCTCACTGGAGAACATGACGGCTCTGCCTGAGGGGCGTCAGACCGGACTGCTTCAATACCCTTAAGTGATTCTTTAACAACCTTCTCAACTAGGGTTTTGAGTTGTTGGTCCGTATCTCCTCTCTCCCTGGATGCTTTAGCGAAGCAGGGATCGCACAGCGATTTACCCGCAGGTACTTGTATTCTGCATCCCCAGCAGACACTGGATGAGTGGCTGGAGTGAGCCACTGAGGAGTGCGAGCGTTCCTCGCTACGGTGTCCTGATTTTGAGGAGGAACCGTAATGTTTAGATGTGAAAGGATTGCCGGTAATGCGATTTAGAGGAATCACTTCCTTTGTGCAAGCTGCGACGCTGTTCTGATCTAGAAGGGCTAAGGCAAAAAGACAGAGAATCACAGAAAACAGAATAGTTAGAGAAACAATCACCTGCGGAAATACCCCCCCACCTGACTAATGGACCCTCAGGGATGGATCTGCCCCGGTACCTTTTGAGAGGAGGCTGGCCAGAGGCCGGCGGTGGGGAATCCATATCACCGGTAATATCTATCCGCTGCAAAGTTTATGAAAAAAAATTTGTTTTGAAGCCAGGGGGCGCCTGCCTTCCTGTATATAAAGCTACTTACCAGTAGCTAACTCACTTGGGCGTGGGGAAGACACTATAACAGCCTGCAGGCATTCCCAGAGCCTGCAGGCTATTTGCCCTGTTTAAATAGGGCACCCCGGTGACATCACCGCCCGCGCCGAGCGCACGCCAGTGCGCATGCGCGATTAGCGGCAATTTGCCGCTAAGTAAAATGAAAGTAAAACGGCGGCTGGAACGCAGGAAGAACCAGCCGCCATGCCAGTGAACAAGACAGGTATCAGACGAAAACGGAAAGGAAAGGACAAACAGGGGGAAAGCAAAAAAAAAAAAAAGCATTTTAACAGAAACTGCTGACATGATCAAAATAGGAACATCTCACCACTCCCAACACGATCATCAAGGCCGAAGGTAAGCACCGGACTTTCCAGGGGCAATAAAGGATCACCTGCTAATAGCTGGCTATCCAACCCATGCGCGGCCTTGCCTACCAGTGGCCAGGGAACCGGCTACTTCCAGCGCCTCTTCCAACGCCCCACTCCATACCCTGCTAATAGCTAGGGCTTAGCGGAGTAATGCGACTATCCCATCCAAAGCTCGGCCAACCTTGATCGTGGGGATGAACATCTTTAGGTAGAAAGACCATCACTAGGTATTGCGGAGGAGGACAAAAAAAGAACACGGCCGGGGGCAGGGAGCAAAGATTTATGGGAGTAGTGTCCTATAGGGTAGTAGAGGCGGGACTTAACCCACACGTTGCTGCCATGGAGTCTGTCAGGAAAAGATTCTTTAGTCTAAACCGGTCGAATATGTTTAATAGTTTTATTTATAGAATATTTTTGTTTTGTTTTTTTTTTTGTTTTTTACTTCATTGAATTTTTTTTTATGAACAGGAATATAATATGCAGTTTTATTGTAGTGTTAAAAATAATAATAATTTATAGAGTGAATATTCATGCAAGTATTGATTATTAACTGTATAGGTGTTGTATAAGAATGTTTGTAGATAATTGAGTATATATAGTGTTTAAAATGTATGGTTTTGGCACCCATTAGACGTGCATTGAGTCTGAGCAGAAGTTCTCTTTAACAAAATAGTGATATAATGCGCTTGGGGCAGAGTAAATTCTTTTAGCAAAGTGTAGGCCAACATAGACTCCAAGAAAATGGCCACAGCAACAGTGAAAATTAGATTTCAAAGTTGCTATATTGATGTAAATGAGCACATTTAAATGCAGTCTGGCATCACGGCAGCCCTGACAAAGTCACAGGGTGCTGTGATGTAACACGTAGGGAGGATCGGATGACTTCATTCCTCAAAATTTGTAAATGAGCGGAATACCATCTTGTGAGGTATCAAGTGACTGTACATCTTAAAGAGGTTGTAAACCACCCTGTAACAGTTGTACCTATATAATAAGGGTTACCTATAGGGACAGTAAATATCTCCTAAACGTTCGCCGTTAAGGAGATATTTACTGTATACTGCGCCGATGACGTCAATGGCCATTTTTTCAGGAATGTGTGCCGTGACGGGAGTGACCAGCCGGGGTCTGCGGCCCTGGAAGGAAGATGGGCAAACATGGATGCGGCCTGCAGCGGGGATGGCGTAGGCTTCGTTTGCAGGTAAGTGTCACATAATGTGCTAGTATGCGATGCATACTAGCATATTATGCCTCTACTTTGCAGAGAAGAGCAAAGGAAGAAAAAACCATCAGGGTTTACTGCCTCTTTTTAAGGGATAACACTGACTTTTTATCTGAAGTGCATCAGAACAGTGCACAATTTATGTGAGTGGTATTTTCAAGACTTTTAATAAAATATCGGTGGGAATTCAGAGAGCGATATGATTATTCATTTTTTTGGGTGTACGTTTCTCTTATGGAGTGATGAGGATGGATGTGGATTCAGAGACCTGGAGGCTACAGAGGAAGAGTTGTGGCTATACTGACCCCAGTTGAAAGGGGATGGCGAATCAGACCTAATATATATTCTTGTCATTTTAAAGTGGAGCTCCACCCAAAAGGGAAAGTTTCACTTTAACCACTTCAATACCAGGCACTTATACACCTTCCTGCCCAAGCCAATTTTTAGCTTTCAGAGCTGTTGCAATTTGAATGACAATTGTGCGGTCATACAACACTGTACCCAAACAAATTTTTTATCATTTTGTTCCCACAAATAGAGCGTTCTTTTGATGGTATTTGATCACCTCTGCGGTTTTTATTTTTTGCGCAACAAATAAAAAAACACCGAAAATTTTGAAAAAAAACGAATTTTTCTTTGTTTCTGTTGCACGGACGGGCACTGATACGGCGGCACTGATGGGCACCGATGAGGTGGCACTGATGAGGTGGCACTGATGGGCACTGATGATGGGCACTGGTATGCGGCACTGATAGGTGCCACGGATGGGCACTCATAGGCGGCACTGATGGGCACTCGTAGGTGGCATTGATTGGTACTTATGGGTGGCACTGATAGGTGGCACTGAAGGGCACTGATGGGCACAGATGGGCACTGACAGATGGCACCGATGGGCACTGACAGGTGGACACTGATTGGTGGTACTGAATAAACTGATTGGTGGCATTGCTGGGCAGACCTGAAACATGTTGGTGCCAATCAGTGCCCATTTGTGGGCAATCTTCTAGGACACGTCACAGGTCCCAGAAAGTTGCCTGACCAATGAGGAGGCGCTGCGCAGCTCGCACATGCACACCCAGCTGTGAAGCTCCAAGCTATCACAGCCGGGTGCCCACACTTGCAATGTTGGCGCCAGGAGAGGCGAGGGAGAGAACCAAGGGTTCAAGCGGCCCCAAACGCTGGATCCTGGGACAGTTGAGTGTGTGTTTATTAAGAGTCAGCAACTACACTTTTTGTAGCTGCTGACTTTCAATAAACAAAAAATAATAATTTAATGTGGGGATTGCACTATACTGTATATAGTGAAATTGATGACATGATTTCATGCGGAGGAGAGTTCAATACAATGCTGATTGCTGATATACACATAAAAAAGACACAGACTCTTGTATAGGGTGGGCTTAAAACCTTCTTTTATTTTTAAGCATTTTTGGAAAAAATATATTCATCTTCATATTTTTTGTAATTTAGTGATTCTGACATATTTCACAATATTATTAGCAATTTATTGATTTTAGCACATTTCACAACGTTATTGATAATTGAATCTCTGTGTATTACCGGAGACTAGTCACTTCACTGTGTATATGTAAGGGTTTACAACTACTAAATGTTATATTTTGATATATTTATTTTCCTGACTGTTTTTTCCTTTAAATATGTCAAACTTTTCAAAAAAATAACTTCCACATCAAGATTTCATTTAACCACTTCAGCCCCAGGCCATTTGGCTGGCCAAAGACCAGAGCGTTTTTTGCGATTCTGCACTGCGACGCTTTAACTGACAATTGCGCGGTGTGCGACGTGGCTCCCAAACAAAATTGACGTCCTTTTTTCCCCACAAATAGAGCTTTCTTTTGGTGATATTTGATCACCTCTGCGGTTTTTATTCTTTACGCTATAAACAAAAAAAAAGCGTCAATTTTGAAAAAAAACACATTTTTTTTACAACAAATATCCCCAAAAAATATATAAAAAATCATTTTTTTCCCTCAGTTTAGGCCGATACGTATTCTTCTACATATTTTTGGTAAGAAAAAATCGCAATAAGCGTTTATTGATTGATTTGCGCAAAAGTTATACCGTCCACAAAATAGGGGATAGTTTTATGGCATTTTAATTTTTTTTTTTACCAGTAATGGTGGCAATCTGCGACATTATGGCTGACAGATTGGACACTTTTGGCGCTATTTTGGGGCCATTCACACAGCGATCAGTGCGATTAAAAATGCACCATTTACTGTGTAAATGTGACTGGCAGTGAAGGGGTTAACCAGTAGGGGGGCTGCAGGGGCTAAGTGTGTCCTAGGGAAGTGTTCTAACTGTAGGGGGGAGGGGCTACGTGTATCACGACACTGATCACTGCTCTCGATTACAGGGAGCTGTGATCAGTGACAGTGCTACTAGGCAGAACGGGGAGATGCTTGTTTACATCAGCATTTTCCCGTTCTTCCTCTCCGTGAGACGATCGTGGGTATCCCCGTGACATCGAGTCCGCGGGACCCGCAATCACACTCACAGAGCTTGGGGCGGGTGCGTGCGCCCCACAATGGCACGTCTTAAAGGGCAACGTACAGGTAAGTTAATATGCCTGTACGTGCCCTTCTGCCGACGTATATCGGTGTGAGCCAGTCGGCAAGGGGTTAATAATTACAATGGGATTTCTATCATTTACATACACATAAATAAAAGCAAAATACAAACAGAATCAGGCAAATCATTTGTTTCATTTTTTTTCATCTTCACATCTTCACATATACTCAGTCTTTTGGGTTGTCGGGTAAGTTGGAACTTGTACTTGAAGCTGGAAAAAAAGTCGTTATTTAGGTGGCAGGAAATCTATGTAAGAAATAATTATTATTTACAATGATCTCACTGCATCTACCAAATGGAAATAACACTATATAGATACTACACACACACACACACACTCACACACACTATACACAATGTATTTATCCCAAGAGCAGGTAATGGATAGATGTTGGGTTATTTCTACTGATACATAATAACATAGATAGTGTTATTCATACAATGTATTAATACTATTATCTGCAGGAATTCTCATCTCCTCACTCACTTCTACACACACACCACAATTTATGGGGTCTATGTATGAAAATATAACACGATTATCTCCTATGATCCTCAGCTCCATCTAGTGGTCGTAATACATTATTTTCCCAAAATACATCAATAAAAAGAAAAAAAAAAACACTGCATTGTGGCCACTAAATGGAGCTGACAATCAAAGGAAATAATGATATTACAAACAATATGGAAATCACTTTTTATGCCTGTGCAAATGCTAAAGCAATTTGTTTGCTTTTGTTTTGCCACATGGCAATTTGTTTTATAAACAAAACCCCTAAATAACACAGAGAACAGGTCATGATGGCATACTTACTACTGGTGGTTTTGTAGTCATTCTTCCTCTCTAAAATAAATAAGAAATGGAATTGGAAACATGAAAATAAAAAAGTTCATGATATTATTATTTTATTGTATGCCAATATATAGTGGTGGCTTCTGGCCAGTGGCCACTACAACTTGTTTACTATGTGGCTTTGATTTATTCCTCTGATCTCCCCTCCTGTTTAGTGCAAGTTAGTTTAATCCTAACTAGACCCGCCACATTTTTTCCATGTTCAGTGTTAGTATTTCGCAGAGACAGGGCTTAGGAAAGTCAGTGTCTTCTTATGCTTCAAACAGAACTAGATAGAAGTAAAACCTAAGGCTAGCCATTCATTATACCATTTTCTTGTAAAATTTCTCTACAATCTCCTTTGGATTTGCCTTCAACTATGTAGTGCCTGCCTGATTACATATAAATTGAAAGTTTTGTTTAGGTTTGACCTCGTTATATGGTTATTAATAAATCTAATGGAAATTTGCAGAAAATTGTATAATGTATGGCCAGCTTAACAGGGTTTCTAATTCCTTCCCACTCTCTCTACAGCTAAAAAAAAGTTTTGGCTATAGATATACTACAGGGCTTTTTTCAGCAGGAACTAGGGGGAACTCAGTTCCACCACCTCTGGCTCAGGTCTTCTGCTCCCTGCTCACCACTATCAACTGGTAACACTGAAGTCCAGCTTCTACCTTTACAAGTGATAGCTTATCTCCCAGTAGCTCCCACAGGTCAGATCTCCTGCACAGATCCCACTGAGTGCCGGACAGAGACACGGGAGATACAGAACAGGTGCCCAGGGTTTAGAACAGTCATGGGCAGGAGAGGGTGTGTGGTAGGCTGCACCTCTGTGGTCTCTGTTTTTTCCCTGGTGACCAATTGTTGATGCTCCTGCTGCATAATCTCCCTTGCAAGTGACTGTAGTATAGTATAGTATGCTGTGAGGCACTACAGCCGGATAGGTGTTTCAGCTTAATATTGCAACAAAGGTAAGAAATATGACAGATGGTGGAGCTTTTAAGGAGGGGGGAGAAGATGAGGGCAGTGGAGGGAGGAGCTACTAGTTGATGCCATTTGGCAGGTATGTGAGTGTAGCTGGCATGGTTGAGTTCCTGGACCTATTCTCTGAGGGAAAAAGCCCTGGATATACATTTACCTGCCTCATCTGCAACTTGTACACACACCTTTAGTTGGAAGTCATATTTTTCAGCCTTATGGAAAAAATGCTATCTAGCATTTGTAGATAGTAAATGTGAATACTGTTAACCACTTAAAGACCACCCACCGCATATGTACTGCGGCAGGGCAGTTCTATTGCGCGAAACAATGTACCTGTACTTTCTTTTGTGCATGTGCTACTGTGAGTGTGCATGCCCGCTGCACGCCGGGGGAGCACGAGTGTGGGTCCGGCAGATTTGATGTCCACAGGCCACCTGCGATCGCTCCACAGAGAGGCAGAACAGGAAACTGCCTATATAAACATGGCAGATCCCTGTTCTGACAGGGGACAACACTGGGATCGTCTGTTCCTAGTAATCGGGAACAGTGATCTCTGTGTTGTCCCTGTCAGTCCATCCCCCACACAGCTAGTAAACACACCCAGGGAACCCTTTGATTGCCCCTGAAGTTAACCCCTTCCCTGCCAGTGTCATTTATACAGTAACAGTTACAATATTGGACAACCATCTGGTACTTGTTACAATACTTGACCAACATACAGGCACTTCTTACAATGCCCGGGCAACAAACAGGCAATCTTTACAATCCATGTGACATGAAAGTACCAGTGACAAGATCTGGAGCCTCGTAAGTGAAAGCAGAAATTCTACAACATAAAAGGAGAAGGATGACCATTCACTGATCCATGGCTAGGAGCGGCTTATATGGTATCACATGGCTTGAAAATTAAAGAATATGTAAACCCAACATTTCATATTCCTGATATGTGACTGCTGTCCCATGTACTTGTATGGGAAAGTCTCCTGTTCTCTTTGTATTGCTTCCTTTGTGTGAAATCCCTGGTGATCCTGCCAGTCCCTCTGCTTTCCTTTTAAAAACTGACAACACTAAGCAGGAGAACACACTATGGTCAGTTTTATACCTGTGCTGGGAACCGAGCCTGCTCTCCTCCAATGATCAGACTTGTCCTGGCACCTGCCTGCCTACCCCTGCACAGCCATTCACTAGGAAGATCAGTGTGCTGCTGTGTCTCTTCCCTGAGTTTCTTATGTAGCCGAGAACAGAGGGTGATTACTGTGTGATTACTTAGAAAAAGGAGAAAAAAGCTATTTATAATTTTTTTTTATATATGTAAACACAAGTGTTTTGTCTTTCCTTTCTATTTTAAACTAAATGAGTTGTTTTACAAGGTGAGGGTTTACATATACAGCACTTTAATATTGGAAAGTGGTTTGTCTTTTTTTCCAGCCTTTTTCACCTGAGCCATCCACAAGGCAAAATCAGAGGCTGATTTAGGCTAAATTACAGTAAAGATGACATTGATCATTTAAAAGTGAAATCAAGTTTGATGAAATTTATCCTCAATAGACAGCAAGGCCTGAGATAAGTAGGGGTGTTGAAAATGATCGCCGCATGGATGCATCACGATTCTGCCCTTCCCGATTGGGCATCGATGCGGTATCCGGCCGTAATCGATTATGCATGATGTCATTACGGCTCCTCCCCCTCCCCCCCCGCACAGCAGTGTCTGCTGGAGATGACAAGCCACCGATCGGCTGGCTAAGCCTGGCGCCGTTCCCCGTCAATGGGAGATGTATCCTCAGCTACTGCCCCCACCCAGGCTCTCCCCCTCCTCAGACAATGGACAACGTCCTCTCTTATCTCCCCGATGTGCGGGCGCAGAGCCCCACAGAGCTGTGAGACAGATCACTGTAGCTGTCATCACATCCGTGGGAGCGGCAGGACAATCGGGGTTGCCGAAGTCCCTGGAGATCCTGCACTGTTGGGGACATTGTAGTGTTTCCAGCCCCCCATTATCCCTGTGACAGTTTGAGGATACAGACTGATTTCTCCCGTTCGTACGACGGGAGAATCAGTGTGTACATTTAGGGGCAGGTGGCTGCAGCTGAGCGGAGTGTCTCGTCTCACACAGCCCAGCAAAGCTCACTCCTCCCTCCCAGCAACGGACGGAGATTACGATGCATACAGCTGCTCCCCCTCCTCCCCCTCCTCCCCCTCCTCCTCTCTCCCCCTCCTCCCCCTCCTCCCCCTCCTCCCCCTCCTCCTCTCTCCCCCTCCTCCCCCTCCTCCCCCTCCTCCTCTCTCCCCCTCTCTCCCCCTCCTCCCTCCCCCTGTGTCTGCCCAGCCCGCCCACTCTCCTATCCCGACACAGCTGTGAAGGAGAGAGAGAGAGAGGAGGGGTGTGCGCGGGAGATATGAAGAACAGTCAGCAGCTCCACATTCCAAGCTGTGTGAACTTCCAGCCTCGTCCCTGAATAAGTGAGCATTGCATTGTTCATTACACATTCATCACTGAACTGTCCCTTTCTCTCCCCTATCTGTCTCCCTCCCCCACTCTGTTCTTCCAAGATCCAGTTAGCACTAAGCCACTTATGCAGCCCATATATTGATCTTTTTTTTTTTTTTGTTTTCGTTTGGTCATTACACTGAAAGAAAAAAAAAAAAAAAAATTCCTCATCTACACATTCCAGGTGGATGGGGGAATCCTCCGACAGTGGACCAGTGGGCGAACAACCAGGGTTGCTGTCCTGGCACCGCTATTGAGAGCGCTGGTCTCTGTCTCCATGGCAGCAGCAGCAGCGCATTATAACCCAATGCTGGCTACTTTGTGCATCATGTCTGCAGTCTCTGATCATCTCCTGTATCATGTCTGCAGTCTCTGACCATCTCCTGTATCATGTCTGCAGTCTCTGGCCATCTCCTGTACTATATCTGCAGTCTCTGACCATCTCCTGTATCACGTCTGCAGTCTCTGACCATCTCCTGTATTATGTCTGCAGTCTCTGACCATCTCCTGTACTATATCTGCAGTCTCTGACCATCTCATGTACTATATCTGCAGTCTCTGACCATCTCCTGTATTATGTCTGCAGTCTCTGACCATCTCCTATATCATGTCTGCAGTCTCTGACCATCTCCTGTATCATGTCTGCAGTCTCTGACCATCTCCTGTATCACGTCTGCAGTCTCTGACCATCTCCTGTATCACGTCTGCAGTCTCTGACCATCTCATGTACTATATCTGCAGTCTCTGACCATCTCCTGTATCATGTCTGCAGTCTCTGACCATCTCCTGTATAATGTCCCCAGTCTCTGACCATCTCCTGTATCATGTCTGCAGTCTCTGACCATCTCCTGTATCATGTCTGCAGTCTCTGACCATCTCCTGTATTATGTCTGCAGTCTCTGACCATCTCCTGTATCATGTCTGCAGTCTCTGACCATCTCCTGTATCATGTCTGCAGTCTCTGACCATTTCCTGTATCATGCCTGTTGTGTTTTTTTTTTTTTAAGAACAGATAAAAAAAAAAAATAGAGTTCTCCTGACTGCTTGAATTTTTTTTATGAAAACCGCGCGCAGTAATCTTGATGCATCGTGATGCATCGCGGAATCGAATCGAATCGAATCGTTGACCTGATAATCGTAATCGAATCGTTAGGCAAGTGAAGATGCGCACCTCTAGAGATAAGCAGTTCTAAAAAAAAAAAAAAAAAAATTAAAAACCAAAGTAAGGGCAATTGGCACAACCTCCCTTTGTGTTAATAAAAAACAAAATTGCTGCTCACACAACAAAAGTGATTCCACCACACTGTAAAGCACAAATATACAGTGTAATGCAACTTCAAATAATAAAATCAATTAATCTAAACACAATATAAAGTGAATCCAAATGTAACAACTGTGCTAAGTGGTATTCATTACAACATACAATTTATAAAGTGCATAAATGTCCTTACAAAGTCGTTATATCAATTGCACTGTGATGTAAAATAATAGGCCATAATGAATGGTAGATGGTCTACCACCATGTGACAAATCTTGCAGTTTCAGTGTCACCCACCACTTGTGCTTCTCTAACCACTCATCTTAATGTTATGACCCTTGCTTTACCAGTAAAGTCATAACACACAGTGATAGCCTTTAAGGGATATGAAGATGGGGGTGTAGCGTTCTTTATATTGTGTTTTGATTCATTGATTTCATTATCTGAAGTTGTGCAACATGGTATATTTGTGTTTTCTAAAAAGTTCAATTCTAACACTTACTCTTGTACACAAATACTCCACAAATAACAGTTGCAGCAACAAGACAGATGATGACAGGAAAAATCACAGTGGTCCAAGATATTATGTTGGGTTCTGAGAAAAGAAGGCAGGAGAAGGAAAAGATCATAAGACACTTGCATGTATACTAATCAAATAATAACATAATCATTACTGGGAAATTTGATTGATATACTCAGGGCAGCCATCAGAAATTTTGAGGTCCCTTACACAACTTTAGACCTGATTGCCAACATTCCCCAGAGCCCGCCCACTGGCCATCCCACCAAATCTGTCCACTGGCCATTCCACCGAGTCCTTCAGTGCACCCATTTTTATTTTCACACTCTTTTATGAAAATGAATCCAATCCAGCAAAGAGAGATTCCCATATATTCAGCAGGGAAACAGCCCAATCCAGCAGAGATATCCCCATATATTCAGCAACAATACATCCCAATCGAGCAAAGAGACATCCCCATATAGAAAAGAGACATCCCCATCCAGCAAAGAGACCTCCTCATATATTCAGCAAAGAGACATCCCCATATAGCAAAGAGACTTCCAATATAGCAAAGAGACAGCCAAATCCAGCAAAGAGACATCCCCATCCAACAAAGAGAAATCCCCATCCAGCAAAGAGACAGCCCAATTCAGCAAAGAGACAGCCCAATCCAGCAAAGAGACAGCCCAATCCAGCAAAGAGACAGCCCAATCCAGCAAAGAAACAGCTTAATCCAGCAAAGAGACAGCCTAATCCAGCAAAGAGACAGCCCAATCCAAAGAGACAGTCACAGTACAGGCCCACATCCAGCAACAATGTCAATCAATTTACCATTGTGATGTCTAACAACTTGTTTCCAGACAAGTCCACACTGAGCACTGAGCAGTCCTGCAGACTCCACATGGCTGAGCTGCAACTGGCTTGGCACCCAAACCAGCATCCGGTCTGCAGGGAGAGGTGAATTGCAGATGATATCACTCCGCCTTCCCCTTGCAGTTGGAACTAAGTGAGTTACATTGGCTCACTCCATGGCCACCCTCCTTTAGCAATCGCTAGTTACTACAGCAGCAACAACTCTGTCTCGTTGTTTGGGGCCCAGGTGGCCAGACCCCTCGGGACGCCTGGGCCCCCTACATGTGTATGGGCTGTCTTACCCCTGATGGCAGCCCTGGATATGCTATAAGCCTAAGTTCACACTTGTACGGTCAGGAATTTTTGCGTAAACATAAAATGTGTTGCAAATGTGGGTGGGTGGCATTAATTTCTTAAAGGCTAAGTTCACCTTTTGAAAAAAAATATAAATGCACATAATTGTGCAGGTAAAAAATGTGCATTTTAATATTTTTTTTAAGCCTGCAGAGCACTGCACCTGCCATCAGTGGGTCATGGGTGCAATGTCAGGCTCCAGCCTAGAGCTGTTTGCCTGTACCTATGTATGAGCAGATGGTTCCTGCACTGTAGGCAATGTGCATTAACTATGGGCATGCTGATCAGTGGGCCTGCATTTCATTCAAACTACAAGTCCATCTGCCTGGGTGGCGAACAGAAATTGTAGTTTATTCATTCAAAGATTTCTGTGAATGGAACCCCACACAGCTGCGCCAATTTAAAATTGTAATAGTGACAGTGGGCAGGGGTTCTTCTCCCCATACCCACTGTGATGGACTGGGAGGTGAGCAGGGGGTGCTGCCTAGTAACATTTTACACCCTAAATCGGGGTGTAACATGTTACTAAAGGTGATCTTAGTATTTAATGGCACCTCCAAGTATTGGCAAAACACACACATTTTTGTGTGCAAAACTTTAAAAAGGGTCAGGGACTTTGTTCCCCATGTTTCTGCAGGTAGGGCAGCACATTGAAATGAATAGGCTGCCCTACACACAGAACACAGTCCGCAGTGATGTGAACCTAGGCTTAAAGAGTGGCCTTCCGCCATAAACTTTATGTAAACAAACTTGAAGTTAAATCCAGGCAAACAGTTATATACTGTATATATAGTAGTGTAGCTCATACAAAAAATGTTATATCTGCTTGGAGTTCACCTTCAGAATGGATAACATTGTCATTTAAATTTCCATGTATAATTAGTAGACAACAATATATAATTGGTATATTGAAGATCCGCGCTTAGGAGATTTAAGAGTTGCAGCCTCCCCTAATTAGTTCCCAGTGGGACCTATTCAAATATATAAAGGAGAATGGGGAAATGGCGCTACCCTGATATAACACAATGTATATGTATATTCCAAATAAAAATAAATAATATCTAGACTCCAATATGCTCATACATAAAAAGTGGGTGTAGGTCTATATAGAATATACAGGTCTTATATGGTTTAAAGAAATAATGAGTATGTGAAAGAGAGAGAGACAGGCTTTCCACACAGCCCACTCACTCCATGGCCACCCTCCTTTAGCAATCGCTAGTTACTACAGCAGCAACAACTCTGTCTCGTTGTTTGGGGCCCAGGTGGCCAGACCCCTCGGGACGCCTGGGCCCCCTACATGTGTATGGGCTGTCTTACCCCTGATGGCAGCCCTGGATATGCTATAAGCCTAAGTTCACACTTGTACGGTCAGGAATTTTTGCGTAAACATAAAATGTGTTGCAAATGTGGGTGGGTGGCATTAATTTCTTAAAGGCTACAGAGAGAGTGCTGACAGAAGATCTGAGGAGGGCTGTCTGAGGAGAGTGAGGAGAGCGGTCTGAGGTACCATGCATCTGATTGAGGGGAGAGACACAGGCTGACACCAGGGACTGTGTGACAGAGGGAGAGAAAGCCACGTTTCTCTTGAGACTACCGGGGAGAGTTACCGTGAGTGGAGGGGATAGAGGACAGGAGTGGTGAGGTGACGGGACTGTGTAGTGGAACTCCACCTAAGAGAGAGAGAGCCACACTGTCTACCAGCATCTGAGAGAGAGAGAGAGCCATGCTTTTCCAGAGACTGCTGCCAAGAGACTGAGGATAAAGGACCCAGGAACAGTGTCACCCACACGATCCTCCACCGTTCAGCCCGGGGACCTTGCTCAGCAACTCAGCACCATCTAACCCAGCAGGGACAACCCACGCGCCGCTTCGGGGATCAGAAGACCCATCCTGGTGTCCTGTTGGCCATTGTCCGATCACCCTGCCAGTTCAGCTACCAGCCATCCTAATCGGCCGACAGGAGGTGATCCAGTGCCTTACAACATTGCCAGGAGCCTGAACCACCATTTGGGACTTCCGTTGTGTCATCACCCAGAGGATTGCTTCTATCTGCTTATGGCTTTGACTGTCTAAAAGGGTACAAGGATATTATAAGTCCAATTTGGAAGAGAATCTGCTGAGGTAGTACAGGAAGGACTGGTCTGGAACGTATGCTGGAAGCCTCTGGACTACTGATACGGGCCAACGGAGGTACAGAGAACCAATAAGGCTATCTAAGGGGATTATCCATCTACAGCTACCCACTCTATGCTTACTACTCCTGCAGGGGTGACTACTTCTGGTGAGTGGAGACACACTGGGGGAGCACTTGAGTCACCAGATTTTATGTGCACAGAAGTCACTGGACTTTTTCCTCTCTTTTCCTTTTTTGGAACACACCCACTGGGCACAGAAGCTCTTGAAATCCCGGTCTGGAATATGAAAATATACTTTATATGATTTAAAAGATTTTTTATATACACACATCTGTATACACATATATATTTTTTTGGTTTCAGATAAGCACTTTTTTCACACAAGCCCTACTTGGCAGAGAGGGACTTGGACTATATAATTGGACACTCATGTACTAACTTATATTGCGGTTTTGCATATATGGTGTGATAGTCATTTTTTATGGTTACATGTCACAAACGTGAAGATCTCTGCTTTATATGGTCGGTTAATATGGGAAAGCCAGATTTATGTTAATTAGACTGGCTCACATTCTCGAGGGAGTATATAACTAGGGTGAATGTACTGTTCAGCCTTTGATATAGCTTTATTGCACTCTTATATTAATTTCACATACTCATTATTTCTTTAAACCATATAAGACCTGTATATTCTATATAGATCTACACACACTTTTTATGTATGAGCACATTGGAGTCTATATATTATTTATTTTTATTTGGAATATACATATACATTGTGTTATATCAGGGTAGCGTCATTTCCCCATTCTCCTTAACAATATATAATTAGCAGTGAATCACGATAAGTATTCGTGGACAATAATAATAATTATATATAATAAATAAGAATTATAAATAATTAGAATTTGATGAAAATCAAATGCAATTCAAATCTCAAAAAATTACAAGTTAAAAAAAATCTAATGCAAGTCATAGGGTGTAATCATGCCCCAAAAACTTTCCTCTACAATAAGTTCTGATACTTATAGTTGTACCGGTCGTGTGTAAAATGTAGTGACAGTTGCCAGTACAGAGCATTCATACGGTGTATTAATTTGCTGCAACATAGATGATGCAAAAAGATGGATCATCACACTTGGGAGATTTTCCCATAACATAACTACAACACTTTCAGAAGATTCTAAGCTTTCCACCTGTAAGAAAAAGTTGAGATCAAGATATATTATCGAAGTATACAATTAATGGGATATACTGTAGCATACCCTCAACGCAAAATAGACTGGATGATGTATGGAAATGATAGAAAAACTGTAGCAGTTTATTTAACTAGTTCACATCCGGGCCAATTCTGACATTTCTCCAATACATGGAAAAATTTGCATCTTTTTGCTAGAAAATTACTTATAATCCCCAAACTATATACAGTTGTGCTCATAAGTTTACATACCCTGGCAGAATTTATGATTTCTTGGGCATTTTTCAGAGAATATGAATGATAACACAAAAACTTTTCTTTCACTCATGGTTAGTGTTTGGCTGAAGCCATTTATTATCAATCAACTGTGTTTACTCTTTTTAAATCATAATCACAACAGAAACTACCCAAGTGACCCTGATTAAAAGTTTACATACCCTGGTGATTTTAGCCTTATAACATGCACACAAGTTGACACAAAGGGGTTTGAATAGCTATTAAAGGTAACCATGTTCACCTGTGATCTGTTTGCTTGTAATTAGTGTGTGTGTGTATAAAATGTCAATGAGTTTCTGGACTCCTGACAGACCCTGTCTTGCATCTTTCATCCATTGCTGCACTGAAGTTTCTAGATTCTGAGTCATGGGGAAAGCAAAAGAATTGTCAAAGGATCTGCGGGAAAAAGTAGTTGAACTGTATAAAACAGGAAAGGGATATAAAAAGATATATAAGGAATTGAGAATGCCAATCAGCAGTGTTCAAACTCTAATCAAGAAGTGGAAAATGAGGAGTTCTGTTGAAACCAAACCACGGTCAGGTAGACCAACTATGATTTCAGCTACAACTGCCAGGAAAATTGTTTGGGATGCAAAGAATAACCCACAAATAACTCCAGGTGAAATACAAAACTCTCTGAAAACATGTGGCGTGGCTGTTTCAAGATGCACAATAAGGAGGCACTTGAAGAAAAATGGGCTGCATGGTCGAGTCGCCAGAAGAAAGCCATTACTACTCAAATGCCACAAAGTATCCCGCTTATAATACGCCAAACAGCACAGAGACAAGCTTTAAACCTTCTGGCACAAAGTCATTTGGAGTGATGAGACCAAAATTGAGCTTTTTGGCCACAACCATAAATGCTACATTTGGAGAGGAGTCAACGAGGCCTATGATGAAAGGTACACCATTCCTACTGTGAAATATGGAGGTGGATCGCTGATGTTTTGGGGATGTGTGAGCTACATAGGCACAGGAAATTTGGTCAAAATTGTTGGCAAGATGAATGCCATGTTATCAAAAAATACTGGAGGAACATTTGCATTCATCAGCCAGCAATCTGCACATGGGACGTACTTGGACATTCCAACATGACAATGATTCAAAACACAAGGCCACGTCGACCTGTCATTGGCTACAGCAGAATAAAATGATGGTTCTGGAGTGGCCACCTCAGTCTCCTGGCCTCAATATCATTGAGCCACTCTGGGGAGATCTCAAACGTGCAGTTCATGCAAGACAGACCAAGAATTTACAGGAACTGGAGGCTTTTTGCCTAGAGGAATGGGCAGCTTTACCATCTGAGAAGATAAAGGGCCTTATCCACAAATACCACAAAAGATTTCAAGCTGTCATTGATGTTAAAGGGGGCAATACACGGTATTAGGAACTGGGGTATGTAAACTTTTGATCAGGGTCATTTGGGTAGTTTCTGTTATCATTATGAATTAAAAAGAGTAAACACATTTGATTGATATATATATATATATATATATATATATATATATACACATACCGTATCTCACAAAAGTGAGTACACCCCTCACATTTTTGTAAATATTTTATTATATCTTTTCATATGACAACACTGAAGAAATGACACTTTGCTACAATATAAAGTAGTGAGTGCACAGCTTGTATAATAGTGTAAATTTGCTGTCCCCTCAAAATAACTCAACACACAACCATTAATGTCTAAACTGCTGGCAACAAAAGTGAGTACACCCCTCAGTGAAAATTTCCAAATTGGGCCAAATTAGCCATTTCCCTCCCCAGTGTCTAGTGTTACAAGGCCTCAGGTGTGAACGGTGAACAGGTGTGTTAAATTTGGTGTTATCGATCTCACTCTCTCATACTGATCACTGGAAGTTTAACATGACACCTCATGGCAAAGAACTCTCTGAGGATCTAAAAAAATAAGAATTGTTGCTCTACATAAAGATGGCCTAGGCTATAAGAAAATTGCCAAAACCCTGAAACTGAGCTGCAGCATGGTGGCCAAGACCATACAGCGGTTTAACAGGACAGGTTCCACTCAGAACAGGCCTCACCATAGTCGACCAAAGAAGTTGAGTGCACATGCTCAGCATCATATCCAGAGGTTGTCTTTGGGAAAGAGACCAGTGCTGCCAGTATTGTTGCAGAGGTTGAAGGTGTGGGGGGTCAGCCTGTCAGTGCTCAGACCATACGCCGCACACTGCATCAAATTGGTCTGCATGGCTGTTGTTCCAGAAGGAAGCCTCTTCTAAAAAAGATGCACAAGAAAGCCCGCAAACAGTTTGCTGAAGACAAGCAGACTAAGGACATGGATTACTGGAACCATGTCCTGTGGTCTGATGAGACCAAGATAAACTTATTTGATTCAGATGGTGTCAAGCAGGGCTGGACTGGGACAAAAATGTGGCCCTGGACTTCATCCAGACCGGCCCAGGGCACAACACATCAGGGTACGGTACATCAGGGCACAGAACATCAGGCCACTTCAGGGCACAAGGCACATCAGGATACAAGGCACATCAGTGCACAGCATATCAGGGTACAGCACACTAGGCCACATCAGGGTACAGGGCACAACACATCAGGGTACAGAGCCCAGCATATCAGTGTATAGGGCACATCAGGGCACAACACATCAGGGTACAGAGCCCAGCACATCAGCGTACAGGGCACAGCACATCAGGACACAGCACATCAGGGTACAGCACATCAGGGCACAGCACATCAGGGTACAGGACATCAGGGCACAGGTCACAGTACATCAGGGCACGCGACATTGAGGCACAGGACATCGAGGCACATCAGGGCACGGGGCACCGGGCCACAAGGCACATCAGGTCACGGGGCACATCAGTGCATAGGAGATCGGGGCACAGCACATCAGGGCATATAGCACATCAGGGCACGAGGCACATCAGGTCACATAGCACATCAGGGCATATAGCACATCAGGGCACAGGGCACATAGCACATCAGGGCACATCAGGGCATATAGCACATCAGGGCACGGGGCACATCAGGGCACAGGGGAACATCAGGGCATGGGGCACATCAGGGCACATTATGGCACATCAGGGCACATGACACATTATGGGGCACATTGGGGCACATAGCACATCAGGGCATATAGCACATCAGGGCACGGGGCACATCAGGACACATAGCACATTATGGGGCACATCGGGGCACATAGCACATCATGGCATGGGGCACGTCAGGGCACATAGCACATCAGGGCACATTATGGCACATGGCACATTATGGGGCTCATTGGGGCACATAGCACATCAGGGCACATAGCACATCGCACATGGCACATTAGGGCATAGGGCACATCAGGGCACATGGCACATTAGGGCACAGGGCAGATTAGGGCACATGGCACATAGCACATCAGGGCATGGGGCACCTCAGGGGGCACATTATAGGGCACATCAGGGACACATCACCAGCAACTTACTAGCCAGTATGCAGAGTAGCGCAGGAAGCGTGTGTAGTAAGTTCTCTCTCTCATGTCATGCAGTGCTGCTCGCTCCGCAGCGGCCCCTCCTCTCTTCTCATCTATCTCAGATGATGTCACAAGCCAACAGGGATACACGAGAAGAGAGGAGGGGCTGCCGGGGAGTGAGCAGCGCTGCATGACATGAGAGAGAGAACTTACTACACACACTTCCTGTGCTACTCTGTATACTGGCTTACAATCTACCTGTCAGGCGACAGCTGTCGGCGGTTGATGAGTAGATCGCCGCACACTGCAGATGCAGCAGAAACTGGCCCACACTGAGCCATCGGCCCATCGGGAATCTCCCGGTAGTCCTGATGGCCAGTCCATCCCTGGTGTCAAGCGTGTGTGGCGGCAACCAGGTGAGGAGTACAGAGACAAGTGTGTCTTGCCTACAGTCAAGCATGGTGGTGGGAGTGTCATGGTCTGGGGCTGTATGAGTGCACTGGGGAGCTACAGTTCATTGAGGGAACCATTAATGCCAACATGTACTGTGACATACTGAAGCAGAGCATGATCCCTCCCCTTTGGAGACTGGGCCGCAGGGCAGGATTCCAACATGATAACGACCCCAAACTACCTCCAAGATGACCACTGCCTTGCTAAAGAAGCTGAGGGTAAAGGTGATGGACTGGCCAAGCATGTCTCCAGACCTAAACCATATTCAGCATCTTTGGGGCATCCTCAAACGGAAGGTGGAGGAGCACGAGGTCTCTACCATCCACCAGCTCCGTGATGTCATCATGGAGGAGTGGAAGAGGACTCCCAGTAACAACCTGTGAAGCTCTGGTGAACTCCATGCCCAAGAGAGTTAAGGCAGTGCTGGAAAATAATGGTGACCACACAAAATATTGACACTTTGGGCCCAATTTGGACATTTTTACTTAGGAGTGTACTCACTTTTGTTGCCAGCGATTTAGACATTAATGGCTGTGTGTTGAGTTATTTTGAGAGGACAGCAAATTTACACTGTTATACAAGCTGTACACTCACTACTTTACATTGTAGAAAAGTGTCATTTCTTCAGTGTTGTCACATGAGAAGATATAATAAAATATTTACAATAATCTGAGGGTGTACTCACTTTTGTGAGATACTGTGTGTATGTATGTATATATATATATATATATATATATATATATATATATATATATATATATATATATATATATTAATTTTTTTTTTTTTTAAGCAGAGACCCCAGAAAATAAAAATGATTGTTTTACCCTTTTTTATGTCGCATAAATTGCTAATGGGCCGATGCGCATGTTTGCCTTTGTGCGTGAGCCTGGGGGAATGGGAGCACTTTAAAACTTTTTTATTTTATGATTTTATTTTAGGATTTACTTTATTTAATTTTTTTTAATACTGTATTATTAATTTTTTTTTGGATCAACTTTTTTTGCAATCACAAAAGATTAACAACTTCAGTTCCCCAGGAACCGGATGCTGCCAATCGCATCCTTACCAGGCTCCCCAACGGGACAGGTAAAGGCGGCAGCGTGGGGGAACCCCTTCTACTACCTGTAAACATAATTCAGTGGCTGTATGTTTTCACACAAAATGCATATTTACCTTAACTGGCTTAATTGCAAAGCAACAATCCCTGATTATATCTTCGCAAAAATTACTTATAAAGCAAAATGTAATGGTTTCAGGTATTTTTTTTTTGGTTTCTTTCTATTATATGTTTTAAACTGATATTTTATTATCTTTTTTTAAATTTATAAATAATCTTTATGTTACAAATAAACATGATCTCCTCTCCTCCAATCGCAGAACACCTTGCATTCTTTTCACACTTTCTGAATGGAGGAGGTGCAGAGTGAGTGACCCACTAAGTTCTGTGTACTCCAGCCAGAAGCTTAAGTCTCAGCACCTGATATTTGCTTAGTATACTGTACAGGGTAAATTAAAGTGTTCTACAGTATGCTGCAGCCAACGCACATGGCACACAGTTCCTTAGCTCTAATTTATTATCACAGTACACATGTCCAAATATTGTATTTTAGCTCAAAATAAAATTGGCTAAAAATTGGCTTATTAAATAAGATGTTTGGGGGATTCACATAGACCTGTAGGATGTACTCCAGCAAAAGTAACAAAAAAAAGTACTTTCCGGATACCACCATGCATTTTTTCGCTCCAAAATAACTCATGTGATATTTATCTCACAAGTAGTCTGTTCCCTCAAAAACATGCCTTATTTTGATGGTTACGCACTAGTTATAAAGAAAAAAGTGGAGTTCCCCTTACAAAAGCTGGTGCTTACTAATCCGGGTAGTTTAACACGTTACAGGTGATTGCTAAATGGCAACAAGACAGTTAACACATTGGCTCATGTTGATAGAAACATTGTAGACAGCTAAGATACTGTTGGTAAAAAGATGCATGCTATATAAAGTGAGCTAACATGTTATACTTACCTCCTCTGTGCAGTTGATTTTGCAAAGCCCCGATCCTCCTCTTCGCTGCTCCTGGCCTCTCCCTGCTGACGAGTGCCCCCCATAGACCAGCAGCTTGCTATAGGGGCACCCAAGCCGAGTCAGAGCTCTGTGTATCCATTCAGACATGGAGCCCCGACCCGGCCCCACCCCCTCTCTCCCCTGATTGGCTAACTGACTTTGATTGACAGCCGCATGAACCAATGGATGCGCGGTTGTGCCCCATCCAATCAGGAGGAGAGTCCCGGACAGCCAAGGGAATCGTGGACATCGCTGGATAGAGATGGGGCTCAGGGTAAGTGTTAGGGGGTGCTGGGGGGCCTGCTACACACAAAAGGTTTTTTATCTTAATACATAGATAAAAAACCTTTTGCCATTACAACTCCTTTAATATAAAAAGCCTACTGTGTGCAGCAGCCCCCCTCAGCCCCCCTAATAAGCCTTTCTTTATTCAGCGATGTTGTATGAGTGTCTAAGCTGCCCAGGACTCCCCTCCTCATTGGCTGAGACTGCAGTGTGGAGGGATTGGCTCCCACTGCTGCCAATAAAAATTATTCAGCCAATCAGGAAAGGGAGGGGGCGGGGCTAGGTCACGGCTCCATGTCTGAATGGACACATGGAGCTGTGACTCAGCTTGGGTGCCCCATAGCAGGATGCTTGCTGTGGGGGCATTCAACAGGAGCGAGGGGCCAAGAGCACCGAAGAGGGACCAGAGAAGAGGAGGACCCGGGCTGCTCTGTGCCAAACCACTGACCTTGATCTGTATAGCATAAACAGCCTGGGTGCTCGCATTGGCCAAGATGCAACAATTCTATGTCATTCATTTGAGTTAATGCACAGGTAACTTACAGCCCTGGTTACTGGAATCATAGTTTGTCTTCCAGGTGCTTGGAATCATCGATATGGATCGGTCTTTGTGTATCATCTAAGTGTAACGTTAGATCAGCACTTTACCTTCCTCAGAACCAGCATAGCATGCTGTCTCACAGGTGTCCATTCAGCTGCACGTGGCATTGTCTCTGTGGAGGAAGTTAGCCTGCTAGTCTATTCATCCTGCCGCTTATTATTCTGTCAAAATAGCCCAGACCCTGTAGCATGGAAGCTGCGGTCAATGCGTTTCACCTGCTAGGAGTACTTGCAGGCTTCTTCAGGACCAATAGAGGGCGCTCTGGAGACTTACATTTATAGTCCCCTCTTGTAATACCAATCTAATCATAATATATGACACCCTTACAGCTTTCATCATGGTTTTGTCATAAAACTACTAGGAAAGCTCCATTTGGTATCTACAAAGATCAATCAAAATTAACTAAAGAAAAGGGGACCTCGACACAGACATTGCGATCACTCCACATTTAAGCAGAAATTACTTTCTTTTAGTACCCCTTACCAATGAGGGAAAATAGAAAATACAGGTGAAGTGCAATAGAGTAAAATAGTGAAGGAGGACAGTCAATAGAAAGCATTATGCAGAATTGGAGTGATGAAGATTAAACAAAGCATCAAACATCACACTTATGGCTTTATTCATAGCTGTTTTAGAACAGCAGGAATCTGGTGGACAAGGACCCCAGAAGAAACAGGATTCCCAGAGATGGCCAAACCAGGAAAGGAGTCAGGGATAGGGAAGGGAAAATCGGAAAGTCAGGCCCATAAGGAGAACCAGGAGTCAGAAAAATGAATGGCCCAATAAGATACTGATCATACTAAAAACATGGAAAAAGAGGGGGACCTCAGTTTTATTAACCTCTTCTACTTCACTCTCCTGGATAGACATATTAGGCTTTTCCAAAAGGGACTCTCTTTCTCCCCCACAAATGTAATGACAGAATTTGAGGTGTATAAAGACCTCAGTCTCTTCTTAAGGAAGGTGGTCTTTAGAAACTTTTTTGAAATACCAGCCAGGATCTCAGTTGGGGATGTTCCACAGCTGAGGGGGATGAACAGGCTCTGCGGGACTTGGTAAGCCTACTCAATGAGAATCTTGACCCTCAGTCTGATGATAAGGATCAATTGATAGAGTAAAGAAGGAAGGCCAAACTGAATATCAAATCCCCAAAAAATGCCTTCCCGTTCCCTACAAAATAATAAATAGAGTAATCATGTTCCTGGAGTTTGTCCATTTTGACCTTAGTAAGGTGCACCGGAACAAAAAAGCCATGATAATTTGTCAAGGGATGAGCGAAAAGCCCTAACTAAGCTGAAAAGCGCCCCCAATATAGTCATTAAATATAGTGATAAGGGTGGCAATGTAGTGGTCATGAATGATGAAGATTATGTTGCAGAAATGAGGAGACAGCTGAGTGATCAAACAACTTGTTTAAAACTGACAGAAAACCCATTTCCTAAACTCATATACCACCTTAACAATAAGCTACAGATGACAATAGAGGTAGGGTTAATAACTAAAGGGGAATTTCAGTACTTGCAGGTGGAAACCTTCAATGTGCCCACATTTTATACCATCCTGAAAATCCGTAAGAACCTTATATGTCCACCAGGGAGGCCCATAGTATTGGCAGTAGGGGAACCCCTTTAACGGGTGGGAAAATACTTGGACAATTTGATCAAGGACATAGTTACTCAGTTGTCTTCATATGTCCAGGACACCAGGGATATGCTCCTTAAAGTTTGTGATCTTGTGATCCCTGGGGGGGGCCTTCTGGTGGGGGTGGAGGTAGATGTGGAATCCCTATACACATCCGGCTCCCACCAGTGAGGTCTGGATACCTCCTACCCACTTATGGGCGCACAGAATGAATTCTTAGTGGAGCTGCTTGACTTTATCCTTATGAATAACTTTTTCTATTTCCTGGGGGCCTATTATCAGCAAATACGGGGCACCCGCAAATGCCTGTCTATACCTTAACCTCTGGAAAATAGAGATAGTATACTGCTCACGGAGATACCTTAAACATGTGAGAGTCTGGATAAGGTATATCGATGATGTCCTGATAGTGTGGAAGGGGATAGAAGGACAGTGAATTTATGAATGAATTAAACAGAAATGATCGCAATAACAAGTTAACTTATAGTTTTCACCATACCGAGATTCTGTTCCTAGACCTAATTATTTCTATTGAAGAACAGCATCTGAATACCATGATGTTCAGAAAGGATACAGAGGCAAATAATTTGCTGCAAGCTAGCAGCCACCATCCAGAGCCCCTCTTACAGGGAATCCCAACTGGTCAGTTAATCCAAATATACACAGGTGAACCAATTTAGGAGACAATCCGATATGATTTATGTGTCAGGAACCATAAATCAGACAGACAGAAAATGCAGTAAAATAATATAATGGTAAATAATAGCAGTAAATGGTAAATAAACGCGTTTCAACCTGGGGCATGATGCCCCAGTAGAAGACCTATGGGTCGAAACGTGTCGGACTTCCACACCATCTCTTATGTTGCCCTTGACTTTTGTGATCACTTTTTATACATGTATCTTTTTTTTAGCAATAAAAGATACCTTTTTTATCTGCACCATGGAGAGGCTCTATTTTTCTCTTTGCATAAAAGAAATGAATGCCTGATCTCCACACCACATTGTGCGTCCCAATTGGCATCATCCAACTTGCACCTACCGGGAACATCCATCTGAGGACCAGGTCAACATCGGTGAACCACTTACCTGCCAACCTTGACGGTCCGGATATCGCTCCACATGCCCTGGGTGGCACCATGCCTTCATGACTCCATGTCTAAGAAAAGGGAGTCCACTGGATCCGGTAAGAGTTTACGCCTACCATTTTCCGTTTTGATGCCATTGTGAGTTGAGAAGGTGTCCATGGAGTGATTTTCCAAGTTTCTTCCAAGTCTCCTTCCAACATTCTGAACATCCACTACTTCTTAGAGACTTTCTTTATGTATATATTTAGAGACTCTGGTCTTTACTTACCTATTATTCTTTTGAGCCATGGATTGATATTTTTATTTGCTCCATTTACCACACCTTGAGATAGGTTGTGGTCGCTGGGAGCAACATATTCCTATATTTATATGCGCTACGTTTTTTTAACATTACACTTGGATGACACACAAAGACCGACCCATCTTGATGATTCCAAGCAGCTGGAAGACAGACTGTGATTCCAGTAATGAGGGCTGTCAGTTACCTGTGCATTAACTCTAATGAATGACATATAATTGTTGCATCTCGACCAATGTGAGTACCCAGGCTGTTTATGCTGTACAGATCAATATTTGTGGTTACCAGCAATATGGCTGTCCTATCAGTTACAGACTTATAGTACTCAACTACAAGGCATTGACTGTGGTAACTTAGCACTCCCTATAAGGATGAATGCTCCTGATTGGCTGTGCTGGATCGGCTGGTGTATATAAGCGGACTGTTTGTCAGTAGACTTAAAAGAGAAGTATGGGTTTTATTTAATAATCATACTTACCCAGGTGGACGCAGCATCTGTACCCCGCGCCTCTACACTGAGAACCGAACAATTGAACACCGCCGATCACTCAGTTCTCACAGATCCTTGAGCAGAGAGCTGCTGACTGTCATTCACAGCTCTCTGCTCTGCCCCCCATCACTCACTGGAGCACTGAGCTGTGGAGGGGATGGGAGTGGGTGGCTCAGGCTCTCAGTGGCTCATTGGTTGGCTGAGCCAGGTGTCGGTCCAGGCATGTGGGCGGATCCTGACTCCATTGTCATGATCTTGCCTGAGCCTAGACTGGCTTTGTGACGTCAGCAGAGAGCGGACTTGAGACTGCTGTCTGCTGAAAACGGGTCACAGGAGTGCAGAACAAATTGCAATACTGTGATCCATTGGAGTAGTACAGCCAAACGAGCTTTGGCTGTACTTCTCCTTTAACAGGATTAAAGTCGCTATTTCAATTAACCACCTATTTGGGGGTTTCCTGACTTATGTCTGGGTCTAATAATCATTTAACAGCACCCTAATGTGAAATATCCAAAATCCTTAACGATGGGATCATGTTTTTTCTCAGTTTTGGTAATGAAACATTTTTTCTGATCAGGAGCTAACAAGCATACTGCTCTGTTTATTTATACTGCATATGAATGACTGCCACTTACATAGTTACATAGTTAGTCAGGTTGAAAAAAGACACAAGTCCATCAAGTTCAGGGATTGGAAACCCCCGGAACACGTGCCAGATGTGGCACGCAGACGCATTTAGGACAGCACGCGAGGGAATCCTGGGACACCTCAAACCCATCAGCAAAGCCGGCTGGCTACACAGATGGTAGCACGGCTGGCTCTTTCTCCCTGCTGCCTCTGGTTCCGCCCACCTCACTCAGCTTTCCTGCAGCCGACAACAAAACTGTGTTGAGACAGGGGCGGATCCAGGGGTGGGGTGGCAACGGGGCATTTGCTCCCCCGAGAAAACATTACCAACTCCATCTCCGAGGCCAAGCGCGCCCCGGGAAATGACAGAGCTGCGGTCGGAACAACTCACAGCCATTAGAAAATTGGCACTGGACTCTCCCCCCCTGTACCTCCCCCAGCAGTTTTCCAGTTTTCCAGCCTCTCTCCTGCACGCTGCTGCTTGAGTGGGCATGATGGGGATGTGCCTGACCCCCGAGATCACTCCCACCTGGAAGAGAGAGGTGTGAGTAGCTGAGCAGCGGGATCGAGTGAATGTGCCTGCCTGGAGGTAAATATCATCTAGCAGTATATTGTGGATTTATTTACAGGCACCTCTATGCCAAGTCTGCCAAGTTACTGCAGCTTAGCATAGAGGTGTTAGCTGACAAATGTGATCGCATCTCCTCTTGATATAGCACAGTGAGAAATTGGGCTCATTAAAGCATCGTGATTGCCTCCTGGTGTGCCCCCTCCTGATCCCCCCAGTGTATGCCCTGCTGACCCCCTAAAGTGTGTCCTCCTGCCCCCCCATGTGTGTGTGCCCTTCTGACCCCCCTTTGCTCTGCTGAAACCATGCTCTGCCCTGCTACCCCATTCTATGCCCTGCTGATCCTGTCCTGTGCCCTGCTGATGCCATTCTATGCCCTGCTGACTCCAACCTCTTCCCTGCACCCTATCTTCTGCCCCAGTGACCCCATCCTCTGCTCCGTTGGCTCCATTCTCTGCCCCATTGACCCCGTCCTCTGCCCAGATGACCCCATCCTCTGCCCCCATTGACCCCCTTCCTCTGCCCTGCGGACCTTGTCCTCTGCCCTGCCGACCCTGTCCTCTGCCTCATGTACCCCTTTTCTATGCCCCGCTGACCCCCTCCTCCTCCCTGCTGACCCCATCCACCTCCCTGCTGATCCCTGTCCTATACCTTGCCAACCCCTGTACACTGCCCTGCTGACCACATTCTCTGCCTTGCTGATCCCTGTCCTATGCCCTGCTGGCCCCTGTCTTCCACCCTGATGACCAATCTTTTACCCTGCTGACTCCGCCCTCTGCCCTGCTGACCCCATCTTCTGCCCCAGTGACCCTGTCCTCTGCTCTGCTGACTCCATCCTCTGCCCCATTGAACCTATCCTCTGCCCAGTTGACCCCTTCCTCTGCCCCATTGACTATGCCTTTTGCCCCACTGACCTTGTCCTCTGCCACGCTGACCCTGTCCTCTGCCCCGTGTACCCCGCTCCTATGCCCCGCTGACCCGTCTTCTTTCCTGCTGATCCGGTCCACCTCCCTGCTGACCCCGGTCCTATGCCTTACTGACCCCTGTACACTGCCCTGCTGACCCCATTCTCTGCCTTGCTGATCCCTGTCCTATGCCCTGCTGGCCCATCCTCTGTCCTGCTGGCCCCTGTCTTCCACCCCGATGTCCTGTCTTTCACCCTGATGACCCATGTCCTATTCCCTGCTGTCCCTTGTACATTGCCCTGCTGACCCCATCCTTTGTACTGTTAACCCTAGTACACTGCCCTGCTGACCTGTGTAAACTGTCCTGCTGACTCCTTGGCTTCTGCCCTACTGACCCCGGTTTTCTTCCCTGTTGAACCCTGTTCTCCACCCTACAGGCTGCTGTCCTCTGCTTTGTTGACGCCCATACACTCCTATGCTGACCTCCAATTCTCTGTCCTGCTGGCCTCTGTACACTGCCCTACAAACTGCTGACCCTATCCTCTGCCTTGCTGACCTCCCACCCTCTGCCCCCCAATATTTTTTACTGCACCCTTAAATCAGACAGGCTAGATCTGGTCCTGGTGCTGAGTTGGACGCACCAAGCTGTCTGCTCTCATTTTGCACTGGTAATTAACCAGCTATTGGGAACTGCAAATTTAGAGGTGTGGGAATTTGGACTGATCTGAGATGTGAAGGTGCAGGAATTGGGCTGATCTGAGATGTGAAGGTGCAGGAATTGGACTGATCTGAGGTGTGAAGTTGCAGGAATTGGGCTGATCTGAGGTGTGAAGGTGCAGGAATTGGGCTGATCTGAGGTGTGAAGGTGCAGGAATTGGGCTGATCTGAGGTGTGAAGGTGCAGGAATTGGGCTGATCTGAGGTGTGAAGGTGCAGGAATTGGGCTGATCTGAGGTGTGAAGGTGCAGGAATTGGGCTGATCTGAGGTGTGAAGGTGAAGGAATTGGGGCTGATCTTAGGTGGGAAGGTGCAGGAATTAGGCTCACCTGAAGTGTGAAGGTGCAGGAATTGGGGTAATCTGAGGTGTCAGGGTGCAGGAATTGGGGTGATCTGAGGTATGAAGGTGCAGGAATTGGGCTCATCTGAGGTTTGAAGGTGCAGAAGTTAAGGGTTGACCTGAGGTATGAAGGTGCACAAACTGGGCTGATCTGAGGTTTGAAGGTGCAGGAACTGGAGCTGATCTGAGGTGTGATGGTGCAGGAAATGGGCTGATCATAGGTGTAAAGGTGCAGGAATTGTGGCTGATTTTAGACGTGATGGTGCAGGAATTGGGCTGATCGTAAGTGTGAAGGTGCAGGAATTGTGGCTGATTTGAGACGTGAAAGTGCAGAAATTGGGGTGATCTGAGGTGTGATGGTACTGGAATCAGGGTGATCTGAGGTGTGGAGATACAGGACTTGGCTCATCTGAGGTGTGAAGGTGCAGGAATTGTGGTGACCTGAGGTGTTAAGGTGCAGGAATTGGGGTGATCTGAGGTGTAAAGTGCAGGAATTGGGGCTGATTTGAGGTGAGAAGGTGCAAGAATCGTGGCTGATTTGAGGTGTGAAGGTGCAGAAATTGGGGTGATCTGAGGGGTGAGAAGGTGCAGGAATCATGACTGATCTGAGGTGTGAATGTGCAGGAATTGGTTGTTTTCATTTACTTTATAAAAATTTCCTTTTCATGACTGAATGTGTGAAGTTGGCATTTATTTATTTTTGTAGCTGGCACTCCGTTTTTTTGAGAAAATTTTTTGGCACACTATGCTCAAAAGGTTGCCTACCCCTGATCTTGTTTAACCTAAAATAATAATAATAATAATAATATTACAATCCCATATACACAATCCTTCACCCTCAGTTGATCCAGAGGAACGCAAAAAACCCCAGCAAAGCATTCTCCAATTTGCTACAGCAGGGGAAAAAATTCCTTCCTGATCCCCCCAGAGGCAATTGGATTTTCCCTGGATCAACTTTACCTATATATGTCAGTACCCAGTTATACTATGTAGACCTAGGAAAGAATCCAGGCCTTTTTTAAAGCAATCTACTGAACTTGCCAGAACCATCTCTGGAGGGAGTGTATTCCACATTTTCACAGCTCTTACTGTGAAGAAACCTTTCCCGTATTTACCATCAATTACATTGCTACATCTTAAGCTCACATTAACCACTTCCTGCCCGCCCTATAGCGGATTGACGTCCGGGAAGTGGTTCCATTATCCTCACTGGGCGTCATATGACGTCCAGCAGGATAACATGCCGCCGCGCACCCCCGGGGGGGGCATCGCGGCGATCGGTGGAGCGGTGTGTCAGCCTGACACACCGCTCCACCGATCTTGGTAAAGAGCCTCCGGCGGAGGCTCTTTACCACGTGATCAGCCGTGTCCAATCACGGTTGATCACGCTGTCAATGGGAAGAGCCGTTGATCGGCTTTTCCTCACTCGCGTCTGACAGACACGAGTAGAGGAGAGCCAATCGGCGGTTCTCCTGACAGGGGGGGTCTGTGCTGATTGTTTATCAGCGCAGCCCCCCTCAGATTACCACACTGGACCACCAGGGATCGCAACTAGGACCACCAGGGAAGGGCCAACATGTGGATGGCCAGGTATGTACCCCATGGCCATCCACATGTGCCCAATCTGTGCCAATCTGTGCCCACAAATGGGCACTGATTGGCACCATTATTTTCCAGATCTGCCCAGCAATGCCCCCAATATGTTTGATCAGTGCCACCTGTCATTGCCCATTGGTGCCACCTGTCATTGCCCATCGGTGCCACCTGTCAGTGCCCATCAGTGCCCATCAGTGCCCACCTATCAGTGCCCATCAGTGCCACACATCAGTGCCACCCATAAGTACCCATCAGTGCAACCCATATGTACCAATCAATGCCACCTACAAATGCCCATCAGTACTGCCTATGAGTGCCCATCGGTGCCACCTATGAGTGCCCATCAGTGCCGCATACCAGTGCCACCTATCAGTGCACATCAGTGCCACCTATCAGTGCCCATCATCAGTGCCTGTCAGTGCCACCTCATCAGTGCCACCTCATTGGTGCCACCTCATCGGTGCCCATCAGTGCCGCCATATCAGTGCCCGTCAGTGCAGCCATATCAGTGCCCGTCGTTGAAGGCGAAAACGTACTTGTTTACAAAATATTTTAACAGAAACAAAGAAAAACTTGTTTATTTTCAAAATTTTCGGTCTTTTTTTATTGCGCAAAAAATAAACACCGCAGAGGTGATCAAATACCACAAAAAGAAAGCTCTATTTGTGGGAACAAAATGATAAAAAATTTGTTTGGGTACAGTGTAGTATGACCGCACAATTGTCATTCAAATTGCGACAGCGCTGAAAGCTGAAAATTGGCCTGGGCGGGAAGGTGTCTAAGTGCCTGGTATTGAAGTTGTTAAATACCATGAATCTTTTTACCAACTGTATCCTAGCTGGCTACAATGTTTCTATCAACATGAGCCGATGTGTTAACTGTCTTGTTGCCATTTAGCAATCACCCTGTAACATTGGTACCATAGTCCACCTAGCACTTAATGAACATTTTTTGTTATGATATTTTGATGCTCTTTTTTGAGCGGGGGGGGGGGGTCCACACTGTTTTGTTTTTAATTTTTATAGCATGAGATCCCCCTCATGCAAAAGTAAGGGTGTGACATAGGTCTGATATGGATTTTTGCGGGGGGACCCATGCAAAAAAAAGTGGGGTCTCCCTCAAAATTCATAGAAGAAACTAAATATCTTGTAAGAATTTTGAGCGGAACCCCAAGAAAAAAATATACAAAAAAACAAACTATTCTAGGAAAAGTTGTTCTAAACAAAAACGGTTAATGGTCTATCAGGTATGTAAGTCATTGAAGCTCATCTACACTTGGCCAAAACTTCAAAGCATTTTTATATTATAAATAACTCCTTTACAGAAAAAGTAACTTTAAGTAATTTTAATATATACCCCAGAAAGGCAAAGATATACTTACTCAAAAAGCTATGTTGTTACCTTTTTTCTGTTCCACTCACCCCATATCACAGTGAGAACATCCTCCAGACTGCTGTGGTCCACATGACAGGAGTAAGTGTCTCCCTCCCTTGTTGGCACTTCCACACTGACTCTGATCTGATAGGTGCCATCAGGATGGGGGAGAATTGGACTCATTTCATCTGAAGGAACATCATCCTCCCCATTCCTCACCCACTTCACCTCCACAGGTCGGGGGTGAAACCCGTACACCAGACATTGAAGTCTGGTCATACCATCTGACTCATGATGACCCCACACCTTCACCTTAGGATGAACTGAAATGAAGAGAAAAGGTATGATAGAGAAGTATAATGGAACTATACTTTAACATATATTTTGTCTAGTGTAATTTGCAGATTCTCAAGGACAGGGAACTGAAGGGATAACATCATAACTATTATGTCCAGTACCTTAAAAAGTCAACAAACCATGGTATAATTTACACTTTGCCTTTAGCTCCTTAAGATTATTACCTTTGCCCAAATACTGAGAGAGGAAGATTTGTATGATCTGTGTATTCATATATTCATCCGGATATTTGTCTATCAGCAGACAATTTCAAGATCAGAAAATAAAATGTTCTCAATAAAGACAACAAAAAAGGGTCCATCTAGCCGTGATGAAAAGATGTAACAGAATGCACTGTCCATGTACTACTGATGATCATATGGCCCATAAAGCCACTGTTAGTATAAAAACAGCAGAGAGGTTGTATGAAATACTATGTTCCTTTTCCCCCTTTGAATCCTTAATATGTCCTCAGTTTGTGGAATCAGCAATGGTTACAGTATGCTTCTTAAGAAAAAAAAAAGGCTGTATACATGAAAGGTTGTATGCAAATACCACATTACGGTTCCTAGTTAGAAGCATTAGTAAAGTACAGTAAAGGTTCAGTTTCTCTATTTGACTAGCTATTAAAATGGAAAAGTCTTTTAATGGAGCAAGTCCCGCAAACACTGGTCTCCAAACTGTGGCCCAAGGGCTGAATGCGGCCCTTTGCTAGCCTTTATCCGGCCCTTGGGGTACTTTTCCTCCCAATTATATGAGGCGCTATTGCCTCAACTGACCTGACAGTGAGGCATAATTCCTGCCACTGACACTAATGATGGGGCACTATTTCTCCCCCTAATATCAATGATGGGGGATTGATCCTTCCACTAGTATTAATGATGGGGCACTATTCCTCCCACTGACACAAACGGGGCACTATTCCTCCCACTGATACCAATGATGGGGCATTATTCCTCTCACTAATACTAATGATGGGGTACTATTCCTGCTACTGACCACTAATCTTGAGGCCATGTTAACCTCACTGATGCTGGGCTTGGGACAGTTCTTATTCTTGCTGACCACAATGGGGCCCCCCTGAATTCTTAAGAACAGTAAACTGGCCCTTTGTTTGAAAAGTTTGAAGACCCCTGCTTTAAAACATCAAAATATCATTTGCTCTATCCTTTGTAACGGCAACAGAGAAGCAACCATATTTCAATGTAATTTCAGAGGTCAGAATAGCCAACCTAAGCATATGTGAAGGTTCCCGTGGGGAATTTTTCTTTACTGTGAAAATAGAGGGAAGAAAAAAAGAAAACAAATGCAGCCACATTTAAGGCCTGGTAATAAGGGCAAACTATTTTTGTCCCTAGGTTTAGACAATTAAAAGTGATACTAAATTCTTGTTTTTTTTTTATTAAAAATAATAAACATGTTATAGTTACCTGCTCTGTGCAGTGGTTTTGCACAAAGTGACCAGATCCTCCTCTTCTTGGGTCCCTCGCTGGGCTCCTGGCCTCTTCCTCCTGTTGAGTGCCCCCACAGCAAGCAGCTTGCTATGGGGGCACCCAAGCCAAGCTGCAGCTCCCTCTGTTCATTCTGACATGGAGCCGCTGCCTGACTCTGCTCCCTTTCTCTCCTCATTGGTTCACTGACTGATTGACAGCAGCGATAATTTTTAATAATGTCATACCTCAATTAAGATTTTATAAAAGATACATAGATGACTTTGTAATCATCTGAGCAGGGACACATGACTCATTCTCAGAGTTTCTGTATGAAATTGGGAACAATCGCAATGGGATTTCTTTTACAGCAAGATTTGATCAACAGTGTATTCATTTTTTGGACCTTGTAATATTCAAAGATAATCACCAATTGTTTACTAAAACTTATTTCAAGGAAGTTGACAGGAATGGCTACATTCCATTGGAAAGTTGCCACCATCCAAGATGGCTGAGTGCAATTCCTAAAAGTCAACTGATGAGAGTCACACGAGGCGGATCCGTTTCAACGGAGTCCGCCAGCTCAGCAGGGGATCTCTCCGTTGATCTCCACTGAGCTGGCGGATGACAGGTCCGTCTCTGCTCACAGAGCGGGGAGGGGCCTGTCAGAGCCCCGCTGATTCCTATGGAGAGCTCGGATGAAAACGGACAGCATGTCCTTTTCATCACGTATTGCCATACGTCTGTATTCAGTGGATCGGATGGCAGACGGGTGTCAGCGGACACATCTCCTCCATATGATATCGGGAGGAGTCAAAACCAGTATAGCCGCACCAATACAGGCGGAGGAAGTTCTATTACTCTGGAACTCTTGGATTTCATAAGCAAACTCTCCCCAACACCTACGGTGTCCCTCTCTTCTCTGAGTGCCATATATTTGGATCACATCCAGTAGTCCTGTACAGGGTGAAGGGCAATTTGTGCAAATCTTGGACTTTTTCCACCGACATATGGGGAATGCTTCTGCCAAAAGTTACTTAACCACTTCCATACCAGGCATTTTCACCCCCTTCCTGCCCAGGCCAATTTTCAGCTTTCAGCGCTGTCGCACTTTGAAAAAAAATTGCACGGTCATGCAACACTGTACCCAAATGAAATTTTTATCATTTTTTTCCCACTAATAGAGCTTTCTTTTGGTGGTATTTGATCACCTCTGCGGTTTTTATTACTTGCACTATAAACAAAAGAAGAGTGACAAGTTTAAAAAAACACAATATTTTTTACTTTTTGCTATAATAAATATCCAATTTTTTTTTTTTTAAATTTTCCTCAGTTTAGGCCAATACATATTCTTCTACATATTTTTGGTAAAAAATATCGCAATAAGCGTATATTTATTGGTTTGCGCAAAAGTTATAGCATCTATAAAATAAGGGGATAGATTTATAGAATTTTTATTTATTTATTTTTTTTACTAGTAATGGCGACGATCTGTGATTTTTATCATGACTGCGATATTGCGGCGAACACATCGGACACTTTTGACACATTTTTGAACCATTCACATTTATACAGCGATCCGTGCCATAAAAATGCATTGATTACTGTATAAATGTGACTGGCAATGAAGGGGTTAACCAGGAGGGGGCGCTGTAGGGGTTAATTATGTTCCTAGGGAGTGATTCTAACTGTAGAAGGGAGGGGACTCACAAGGGGAGGAGACCGATCTGTGTTCCTCTGTACAAGGAACACACCATCGGTCTCCTCTCACCTGACAGGACGTGGATCTGTGTGTTTACACACATAGATCCTCGGTCCTGCTCAGTTACCGGGCAATCGCGGGTGCCCGGCGAACATCGCGGCCGCCGGGCACGCGCATCGTGACCCTGGAAGGCCATCATATGACGGTGGCCCAGGATAACAGCTGCACCGTCCCGCCGTCATATGATAGTGGGCGGGCAGCAAGTGGTTAAACATATACTTAGAACAAGTGGTATAAATCCCTGATGAAGATTTTGCTTATGCAATTATTATTCGAAACACATTTGATATCCCTCTACTCTTTACCATCCGGTTTCCACTGGTGCTCATTCAGCAAGTAGTTGGGAAATACCACTTCCAACTCAATCCAATACATCATGTATTATTTTTAATCTTTGTATAATTATGCAACATGTTGAATGTTTCTACTCAATTTGTCTTTTTTACATATCAAAATAAAATGTCTTATATAGAGAATTTTCTTTTAAAATAATTATTTCATTGCCTCAAAAATCCCAAACTAGAGGTTTTTCACATTTTCTTGTTACCATAGCGATGATGGCAATTACAATTACACATCTAGTTACATGAGCCGTTTCATTTTTCCATTGGTAAATCTACATGGAGTATCATTTTAATATATATATATATATATACATTATATATTTTTTTCCATATATATATATATATATATATATTTTCCATTTTTTTTTCATTGTCAATTTTTATTTTTATTTTATTGTTATATTCATTTCCATATTTATGTTTATATTTATTTCCATATTTATTTTTATTTTCAATTTTTATTTTATTTGTATTTTTATTTTCATGTTTATTTTTATTTTTATTATGTTTATTTTTTATGATTAGTTTATTATTATCATTTATTTTTAATTTTATTACTTATTTAAATATTTATATTTATTTTAAATTTTATTTTTACATATTTTTATATATATTTTACATATTTTTAATATTTCTTTTATTTTAATTTCTTTTATTTTTTTTCTTTTTACATTTTTCATACACTCATACGAGTTGAATAAAATTTGTAATTTTAATTTAATACAGTACGACACACATTGATTTATATATATTTTGAATGATATAATATGGCATTGTATACTGATTGACGTCCTTTGGATTGAACATTTTTTACCCATTGGAATAAGCTACATTGTGTGAGGCATTGATGTCCAATCTTTACAGTGGCTGTGGGGTTTCCTCTATGGGAATTAGCCATTTGTATAACCGACAAAATGGCCACCATGATCTTTTCCATTGGCTAAATAAGTGGGAGGTGACTGTCTTCCTGTATATGAACTGGGCTCTCCTAACCAGAAATGAGGTCCTTGATGACACCTTGTGGGAGGACAAAACACGTTTACGCAATTTCCAGTTTCGAGTCCAAACAACGTCACTTCTGGTTGTTGGATGTTGTATTTCCTTGTTTATCTATGTGTGATTTTATCTTCTATTCTGTAAGTACCCATTTTAAGTTTGCGCAATAAAGCCTTGCCAAACTGTACTTTACTATCAGTCCCCTTCTTTCATTTCATTTTTGGTAATATTATCCACACATGACTGTTATAACTGAAGGAGATCTTCACTGGATCCTGGTGTGAATTGCCATCCCTGACCAGCAATTTAAGCTTGAACAACCCCTGGACTGAAAAGCTAGGGGTCATTCCATTCGGTGAGTGGGGACACAGGAGGGGGTGTGGCGCACTTTGAATTTTGGAGCATAATTGCACTTTATTGATTAGAGCACATTATTCACCATTATATGGATGCTTTTCATCCATTTTCATTTATTAATTTGACTGTTTTATATTATTGTAAATGCTGTAATTATATCTACTGTTTATTTGTCAAGTGTATAGCACAGTTTATCTTAATGCATAGAATGCATTAAGATAAAAAATATTTCTGCCTTTACAATCACTTTAAGTATCACAGTTAAAGAGGTATATGTTATATTTGAGCTCACCATTGCTAGTCACATTGTTTGTTAGTAACATCCAGCTGGACATGTTCTGTAATGTTGAAGACATTTTGTAGCTTATCCAAGACAATTCTTCATTCCTAATGAGTGTTAGGAAAATTATTTGCATTCCTCACTACACTGCATATACTAAGAGGCTTTGCTTGTGTTTGAGTGTTGGGTCTTTTGAATGTACAGGCTCCTGTCTCAGGGGATTTTGGGTTTGAAAAAATCAGAGATGTGATAAAGATACTCCTGAGATTTTCCAAAACTTAAGCTATATCTGGAATGGTTATATTACTCTGTGTGTTCTGCTTCTCTTTTTTCTTAATGGTTCTGTGTCATTGTCACAGTTTAGGAAACCCACTCCCACTAGGGGCAGAGAGGCTCACCAGGACTTTATGTGGCAGCTGGGTGAATAGTGCTGAAAGCCACAGGGAGGACACAGAGTGTTCGGTCAGCTGCTTTCTTAGAGGAGATGACAATCAAAGACACTGCCTAGTCTTCACCAGAGCTCCTAGAGGAGGAGATGGTTTGCTGCAGATAGTGTCCAGGTTGCAGTCCTCCAACTCACCCAAGCAGGACAAAACGGAAGTAGGTGAGACAATCTTGCCGCTCTGGGGTAGTAGGTACACCGAATAACAAGCAGTAGTGTATGAGAACATACAGAATGGTGCAGACAAACGGGAACAAGTGAAGTGCAGAGGGGAAAGAAAGACAAGTTTTGCTGTGCCCCGTGTTTTTAAACCCTCGTTTTTTAATCGTTGTTGCATGCAGATTTTGTGCATTTTGCTTTTTTTCCCCTTTAAAAACATTGTATACAGCTGCTTGTATTCAATGGTTGATAAGGAGCAGGCTGGGAAGCCATCTACCACGTCCTAACAACTGATCAGTCATCAGCTGTCAGCTGGGTTCCTTACTGAATGTAAATAAAAAAAAAGAATTGCCAACTAAAAAATTTGTGAGAAAAACAATGTGGGGTCCATTCCCAATCCATACCTGGTATGAATTTGGAGGGGCGCCCCACGCCAAAATTGTCTTAAAATGCAGTGGCCCCTCCAATATCCATACCAGGCCCTTATCCGTGCATGCAGCCTGGCAGTCAGGAAAGGGAGGGAATGAGCCCCCCTCCTGAACCATACCAGGCCACATGCCCTCAACATGGGGGTGCTTTGGGGCAGAAGGGGCTCTGCTCCCCCCCACCCCAATGTACCTTGTCCCCATGTTGTTGGAGACAAAGGCCTCTTCCTCATAACCCTGGGCTGTGGTTGTGGCGATCTGCGGGCAGGGGGCTTATTGGAATCTGGAAGCCTCTTCAAGGGTGCCCCCAGATCATGCACGCTCCCTATGTAAATGAGTATGGGGTTTTTGACAAGACCTTTATTAAAAAATAAAAAAAACAATGTCCCCAGATGTAGATCCATCATCAATCAAGATGCCCGCCGCACCGCCGAACCCAAAAAAAGAAAAAGCAAAACGTCTCCTCTTGCGACAAATGCTCACTCAGTCTGCCTTCCCCACCGTGTGTCATTTCTTAAATAGCTAAGGAGCGGCACCACCCGGCGATGTCACAGTGCATGCTGGGTCGCTGACATCACAGAGGGGCTGTGCCATCAGGTGACATTGCCAGGTGGAGCAGCCCCATAGCTATTAAAGAACTGTCACATGGCGGGGCAGGCAGACTGCGGGAGCGTTCGTTGCGAGCGGAGCTTTTTCTTTTTTTGGGTTTGGCGGTGAGGCAGGCGTCATAATTGACAATGGATCTACGGCAGGGGACATTGTTTTTTTTAATAAAGGAATTGTAAAAGAAAATTGAATTTGTGTTTTTTTTATATGTGACACTTTTTTGTTGAATGAGTAGGGGTTAAATGTACCCCTTACTCATTCACATGGGGAAGCCGGGATCTGGGGACCCCCTTGTCAAAGGGGCTTCCAGATATTCTGATAAGGAACAGAGCTACTGAATTTGGACACAGCATAAGGAACAGAGATAACGAATTTGGACACAGCATATGCCAGCCGATTAAAAAAGCGGGCAAAAGCTATTAGTATTGATCCAACCCACCCAGGTTACAGTGTGTTTGTCCTATTGCCATCAGGAAAAAGATATAGAACACTTAAAATGCACACTAATCGCTTAAAGCATAGTTTTTTCTATCTATAAGCCCCCTCTTGCAGATCACATGGTGTTTTGGGGTGAAGGGGCAGAGCCCCCTGCCCCAAAGCACCCCCCATGTTGCATGTGGCTTGGTATGGTTTCCTGACCCGAAGGGCCTGATATGTATTTGGGGGGACCCCATGCCGTTTTTTCACAAATTTTTAGCTGGCAGCCAGGGGCGTTGCTAGGGGGTGGTTATTGGGGCTATAGCCCCCAATCTGGGGCCCATGGCCCCGAGTCTCTTGCCCAGGGTCCCTGCCTAACCAGTGGGTTGCAGCTGTTGCGCCAGGTGGGCTGGCTGCATGAGAGAGGCGGAGGAGAGAAGAGAAGCGAGCGGGCGGACGAGCAGAGATGACATCTCTCTCCACCCGCTCCACATCAGCGCTCTTCACAGCCAGGCCTCTTCAACTTGGGAGTGAGGTGCAGCAAGCAGCAGAGAGATGACATCATCTTTCACTGCACGCCACATTTGGTGGCACTGGCTGGCATGGCAAGTGACAATCCACATCAGTTGGCAAGTGACATCTGGTGGCCGGTGACATGGCAAGTGACAATCTGCAAATGGTGGCAGGAGATGTGGCAATATGCAAATGTTGCCAGGAGACGTGGTAAGTGACAATCTGCAGATGGTGGCAAGTGACAATCTGCAAATGGTGGCAGGAGACGTGGCAAGTGACAATCTGCAAATTGTGGCAGGTGACATGGCAAGTGACAATCCACATCTGCTGCCAGGTGAAAGTGGCAAGTGACAATTCACATCTGGTGGCAGGCGACATGGCAAGTGACAATCCACATCTGGTGACAGGTGATGGTGGCAAGTAACACACTGCATCTGGTGACAGGCAACGGTGGCAAGTGACATGCTGCATCTGGTGGCAGGAGATGTGGCAAGTGACACACTCAGGGCTCCCACTGATTCTGCAGTATGGTGTGTTGAACCACTTCATTATATATTAGAATGTAACAATAGAAACAATGCACTTCAATCACCCTGACACCATATCAACCATTATGCCATGATGATTGAAGCGCCAACACCAGCTATCGCCCGTGACAAATTGCTTACCACTGCCCCCCCCGCGGGCATGCAAAAAGGTTGGTGACCGCTGCTATGGGCTCTAGCCCCAGATCTTTTCAGACCTAGCAACGCCCCTGCTGGCAGCTGATGACTCAACAGTTGTTAAGGATGCGGTTTGCTCCTTAGCAACCAGCTACTGTATATACAGTGTTTTTAAAGGTGAAAAAAACAGTGCATCAAATACTTGCGTTTCTGGTGCGACTCTATAGATAAAGCATATAGGGGTAACCTGGAGAGAGGGGGCGGCACCCAGGCACCCCTAATGGATGGGCCGCCCCTGCTCTCTGTACAGGGAAATGTGGAGCGGGGTCTCTCTCTGTGCAGGGAAATGTAGAGCGGGGTCTCTCTCTGTGCAGGGAAATGTGGAGCGGGGTCTCTCTCTGTGCAGGGAAATGTGGAGCGGGGTCTCTCTCTGTGCAGGGAAATGTGGAGCGGGGTCTCTCGCTGTCCAGGGCAATGTGGAGCGGTGTCTCTCTCTCTGCAGGGAAATGTGGAGCGGGGTCACTCGCTGTCCAGGGCAATGTGGAGCGGTGTCTCTCTCTCTCTGCAGGGAAATGTGGAGCTGGGTCTCTCGCTCTCCAGGGCAATGTGGAGCAGCGTCTCTCTCTCTGCAGGGAAATGTGGAGCGGGGTCTCTCTCTGTGCAGTGAAATGTGGAGCGGTAAATGAAGACCAGAATAAATGCAATACATAAATACACCAACTTGAAGTGCAATGTGCATGTATAGATCTATGTCACGCCAAAATTGTCAATATGCCAATGAGCATTATAGACATAAACAAACTTGCAAAAAAAAGTCACTGTTGCTGGTGAAAAAAGCAAATACACACAGACAGTCAGTGATAGTAGTAATCAACACGATGATGGTGTTGCGACACTCTGTGACAAATCTTCATAGGTCAAGGAACAATGTGATTCCATCACCTTAAGGAATTCTGGCTTACCAGATAACCGTCTGAGAAAAGCTTTTCACCCAATCCTGGGAAGTTAAGGGTCTCCCGCTGCTGCAATTGGCCACTGCAAACAACTCACACGCCTGGCGTCTCCTGGAGCTCCAGCCTCAGAAGTCCGATAATCCTGATATGTCAGTATCAACTGACACCCTAAAAGGCTTGGTCCAACAGCAGGAGGAAAAAAGGTGAAGGTGGATGATCTCATCAGTTGTGTGTGACCATGGGAAAAAAAAGAAACAAAAATGCACCGCTATAGGTAAAATCTGATGGTTTAGTAAAATAAAAAAGACTGGACAATATAAGTCTATACAGACAGAGATTGCACAATAACGTAGCGCACAATATAAGCCGGCCGGCAAAAATGTAAAAGACAGAAAAAACACGCCCATGCAAGCGGAGCGTTACAGTACGCGGTGACGTCAGTATGTCGCTCACCCTACGCATTTTGTCACACAAAGGAAATTGTCTCGGGTGCCCTACGTATATTGTGCGCTACGTTATTGGGCTATCTCTGTCTGTATAGACTTATATTGTCCAGTCTTTTTTATTTTAATAAACCATCGGATTTTAACTACGGCGGTGCATTTTTGTTTTGTTTTTTTTCCCATGGTCACACACAAGCTTTTTTCAGACGGTTATCTGGTAAGTCTGCATTCCTTAAAGCAGGGGTCCACCTATCTATCGTTTTTTTTTTTTGAGTTCATTCACAAACTTTTCTTCTCAGCATTACATACTCACATATTGTGTGTAATATGTCCGCCTGTGTCAGATTTCGTCGGAAAGAATAACTTATATTATTCACTGCAGGCGGTTTCCATCTTCATTGTGGGCATTTGAAGCCCACAAGCATTTATTTCCTGGATGTGGTGAATGCTGTGCTCCCAGCATTCACCGCTCGTTCCCGCACATGCTCAGTGGCATCCTGGGAAGCCTGAGACTAGCTCCCAGGAGTCTGGGAGAGGCTAGAAACACGCCTACTCCCACGGGAGGAGAACCAGGAAGTGCAAAGAAGAATACAAAAATAAAAGGTAATTATGGCGATTTAAATTTTTTTAAATGGCATGTCAGCATCTAGGCAAGGAAGAGAATACATACAGATATTGTTCAAAATTTGGGTGGAACCCCGCTTTAAGGTGGTGGAATCACATTGTTCCTTGACCTATGAAGATTTGTCACAGGGTGTCGCAACACCATCATCGTGTTGATTACTACTATCACTGACTGTCTGTGCTTATTTGCTTTTTTCACCAGTAACATTGACTTTTTTATGCAATTTTGTTTATGTCTATAATGCTCATTGGTATTTTGACAATTTTGGTGTGACATATATCTATACATGCACATTGCACTTCAAGTTGGTGTATTTATGTATTGAATTTATTCTGATCTTCAATCTTCTATAATCTTCTATTATCGTTTACTTATTACTAGCGCAGCTCCTCTTTGTTTCTTTGTTTCGTTTTGTGTTGTATATCACTTTGAGTTGCAGCTCTAGCACCTATCTTTTTCTGCCAAATGTGGAGCAGTGCCTCTCGCTGTGCAGGGAAATGTGAAGCGGTGTCTCTCGCTGTGCAGGGAAATGTGGACCAGTGTCTCTCGCTGTGCAGGGAAATGTGGAGCAGTGTCTCTCTCAGTGTGGCATAGCTTTACTTACAGAATGACCAGGCCGGCCAAGACACGTTTGTTCCATTGCTGGCCTCTATCATCTGCAGTGGTTGCTAGGATTGCCTGGCATCTAGCAACCAGTGATGTCACAGTCCCGAGGAGGAAAGCGAGGCTGAGGCCCAGCATTCAGAGCGGAGGAGGATCTTTCGCCTCCTCCATGCCTATTACTGTTTGGCTCCACCCACATCCTCCATCCATCTTCTCCTGTGCGGCGGCATGCACCTCAAAGCCTGCCTGAGGGAAGGGAACTGTCACTGACTGACTGTGCCAGAAGCACCTCTCCAGAGTTAAGCTGCCTGAGGTGAGGTCGGGAGCAGTGAATGAATTAGAACATATGTGTGATGTGGAGCATATGTGTCATGGGAGCATGAGCTGGCAGCAGAGGAGGAGATAACATCCTTAAATCTCAGCCAGGGTTCATGCTGGGACTTGTAGTCCTTTACTTTCGGGGTTGTGACACCCCAAAAGTGAAGGGCTACAGGTCACAGCATGAACCCCTCAGAGCTCAGGATGTGTCACACATCCCTGCCCCCCCTCAACTAGTGAAGCACTACAGGTCCCACTGTCCCAGCTTAAGCCCCTCAAAGCTGAGGATGTGTCCCCCCCAGCCCTTCAACTAGTGAAGGACTACAGGTCACAGCATGAACCCCTCAGAGCTGAAGATGTGTCACCTTCCCCAACTAGTGAAGGACTACAGGGCACAGCATGAACCCGTAGGACACATCCTTAAATCTCAGGGGTTCATGCTGGGACTTGTAGTATGTCACTAGTTGGGGAGGTCACATCCTTATATCTCAGGGGGTCCTCAGCTCTGAGGGATTCATACAGGGACTTGTTTGCACTTTAGTTCCTGGAGGCCATGGTGGTAAAGTCCCCCACGAGCCCTGGAGGGCCATATTGTCCTCCCTGCCCCCCCCTGCTTTGTGATCATGGAAATCCTTAGACTGTTTTCCCGATCCATCACTTTGCCACCACCGGTTCTGTGGGCCACTTGACTGGACTTGCCCCCCAGGCCTAAGGCTGCCAGCCCTCCCATGCTAACTGGTCACCTCACATTGGATCGCTTCACCGTCGGTGCAGGTGTGCCTGGATGTGCACCTGGGATCCCCCTCTCTCAGGCTGGATGTCTTGATTGGCGGCGGAGGTCTGAATCGTGCAGTGAAATCACCTGAGAAACAGCATCTCTCCCTCAGGTCTGATCTTTTCCTCCGCCTTGTGCTATCTGAAATCTCCTCAGGGAATTAAGATGGAGTCTCTCCTTTCCTGCCGACAGAGCATGCTGGTGGTAGTTCCTGTCACTATACAGGGTTTAGGAAAGTTTTATGACAGAACTACATGGCCCAGAATTAATTTCAACTGCCTCTGCAGCTTGCTACAATCCCTCTGAATGGCTCCTTGAACTAGCTCCTTTAATTGGCCCTTCTCCTGCCAATAGGAGCACATATTAGGAAGCAGAGAATGGGCGGATGCCTGTGTGTGAGCGTCACTCTGTACACAGAGAAACAAGAGGGAGGGGGAGAAAGCCCACGCAGGGACTGACCGGCGTGTTCTCCCTCAATGCCTGTGTCAGATTCTAGCCCGGCATGAGGTGTGGGAGCCGCGGGTGGCAGAGCGGACCCCCACTACACCAGTTTAGGTGAGTTTAGTAGCATTTGTGTTTGGGAGTTTATTTCATTTACCAGAATTGTAATTTATTCTGGCCATTGAAATTAATAAACTCTCAAGCGTTTAGGAGCGTTTGGAGTTTTTTATGCCCAAAAGCTTTCCGTTCAGAAGAGGAACTTTGACTGCCGCTAAACTCTGCTGCTTCTAAACACTGGTAAAAGCTTATGTGTGCATGGACACATGGGCTTTTATTGAGTTGCGTTCAGGGGCTTTAGAACAAAAACACCAAAAGCTCCTAAATGTGAATTTACTGTAGGAGCAGCAGTGTACATGAAACTTTAAAGAGGAACTGCAATCTGCTCACATAATTTGTAATAAAAATATCTTTGCCATTATGAAGCTTCACTCCAACCACTTTGCATATTATTTAATTTGTAGTCAGAGTCTTCGAGTAAGAAAGTGATACTCCTAAGCACCAAGGCCTGAGGTGTGCCTTGACCCAACTGGTCAGTATGCCTGAAAAGAGGGCATACCTTGAATGTAAGAAAAAGTAATATGAGTATGTATGAGGATTGGGGGAAACGGATAGGTGGGAACCCAGAAACGCCGACGAGCCCTGGCCAGATAGAGGAGGAGGCTTAAGTAGCCCTCTCAGCCTCCTCCCACAAATACAGGCTAGCCTCTGGCTAGCCTTTACACTTGTAGTCAGAGTCTTCGAGTAAGAAAGTGATACTCCTAAGCACCAAGTCCTGAGGTGTGCCTTGACCCGACTGGTCAGTATGCCTGAAAAGAGGGCAAAAAGACACAAATTTAGGTGAAGAAGGGAAGGTAACAATCCATCAAGAGGAGTAGTGTGCGCCCGGATGGCAACAGTATGTATACCTGAAAAGTGTCCCCTATGACCGGAGAAACTCCCCCCCTGACTCGGTGATGAGTCAGAACCCCCTACAGAACCTGCAAAGCTACCCAGAACCCAACTAAACGTCCCGTGAACGATTAGACAGAGCCTGAAGTCCGAGACGACCCAGACATGAGAATGACAAGCAAGTAAAGGCGCAAAAACCGGAAGCCTTATATTACCATCATGTTAGTGGCAAACTAAAATTATAGCTGATATAGTCCATAAAAGTCTATATAGAAAAAAGCGAACTGATATTAGAAGATCCACACAGAGGGCTGCCTTCCAGGAAGAGCTAAAACCAAGCTCCAAAATCTGCAGGAAAAAACACAAGGGGGGAGGCGCCTCTAAGTGTAGTATGTAGGCCAATTTATTAAAAGCACTGTACAAGCAACTCACATTTAGAAGAATAAAATACAGCATGTAGTGTGGTTATGATCCAAAGAGGGAGTCCATCAGATCGATCACAGGTATCACTGCTGCCTGCTGTGCGTGGGGCTTTGCTGAACACCTCTCGAGCCGGCCGCGGTGGTGATGTGCTTCAAAGCGAGGCCTGGAACGCTGGAGGAAGGCAGGCGCGGAGCTGTGACGTCACTGGAATGCGACGCGTTTCCTGAGTGTACGGGCTACGATGTCACGGTAGCTGCGCTCCTTCATCAAGCTACAAGTGGATCGTGGAGGCGACTTAAAAGGGAGTTGGGGGAGGGAAAAAGGGAGGAGAAAGGGAGGAAACAAAGTGGGATGGGAAAGGGGAAAATAGTGACCATATAAAAACACTCTATTAGGATTAAAAATGTGCATATCTAAAAGTAGTCTCAATCAATGGCAGACTTGCAGGTGATGTATATCTATATATATAAAATGTACCCATGTGAAAAAGCAAATAGGGGAAAACGGTATCAAAATAATTATGAAGACATAATTGAAATAAAAATAAAAAATAAAAAATAATAAATAAAAAATAAAAAATAATAATGGATAGTGAAAAGATAATAATGAAAAAATAATAATAAAAGGTAATAAATATAAAATAAATAAAATGGATAATTAGGTGAGCGCAACATAGAGCCAACAAATTCTAACATTATTTGATAATATTAAGAACTAATAATTGATTCAAAAATAATTTAATAATTAAAAATTAGATTGAAAAATTGAAAGGACCTCAGTATTGCAGTCAAAGGTATTGGTACATATATATATATATATATATATATATACATATACGCGCACAGATGCGCATCTGTACATACACATACGCACATGTATATACCTCTGCTGTATAGCCCCTATATATATACACAACCCATGCAAAACAGGGAACTGGGACCCACTCATGTGAAGGAACCAATGCATATATATGGGTCATATGTAATTGAGAATTTTTTTAGAAATTTTTTTAAAAAACATATGGTACAATAAAACCATTTGACCTATAGGGGACAGTATATAGTTACCATTGGGACCACCAATTCGTTTAATTGGTTTTAATAAATAAACAAATGTAGCAGAAGTATATAATATATTTATAAGATATTTATAAGATGGTTGCGATCTCAATGCTCTCATTGATTCCTCCCGGCGATAAATCCAGAAGGTCTCACGGGCACAGAGCTTCTTGAATCTCTCAGCAGCTGGGAGGGACCTCGGGATCTGTTCAATGACCCATACCTTGAGGCCATCCGTGGAATCTTGGTGGGCTGAGGCAAAATGTTTTGGAACACTATGGGGGTCTGTTCCGCCCTCAATGAGCTTTCTGTGTTCGCCAAATCTTCGTCTCAAGGCCCTGATTGTCCGGCCTACATACATTAGGCCACATGGACAACTTAGGCCGTAGATGACGAAGTCAGACGAACAGTTAGAAAATTCTTTCAGCATGTAGGTCTTGCCTTTGGTGGTGAAGGATTTTTGTCCATGTTGGACGAAATTACAGGTTTTACATAAGGCCTTTCGGCATTGGTACATGCCTACCAGGGGAATTAATGTGAGTACAGGCGGTATCGTTGGGATAGGTTTAAACTTGCTGGGTGCAATCTTGTTTTTAAGATTGGGAGCCCTGCGGTAGATGACTTTGGAGCGAGCTGGGAGTAACGTTTTTAAATGGGGGTCTTGGTATAGAATACCCCAATGTTTTTCTAGAATCTTCTCCATACCTTTATGCTTGTTATGGAAGGTAGTTATAAACCTACTAGAACCATCATATGTAGGTGGATTAGTTTTAGATTTTGGTGGTTTACCATGCAGGTAATGTTTGAAAGCGTCTTCCACTAGAGTTTCAGGATATTTTTTGTCAAAAAACTTTCTTTTAAGGGTTTCGCTTAGTTCAACATAGTCTGAATCCCTAGTGCAGTTCTGCCGAAGACAGCAGAAGTGTCCTTTCGGAATGTTTGTAACCCATTTGGGAAGATGACAACTTTCAAAGTGTAAATACGAATTGCCTGCTGTAGGCTTAGTATAATTTTTAGAGGTGATGGTGGAACCATCATGTCCCAATTCTAGATCTAGGAAAGCGATAGTGGCTGACGTAAAAGACAGCCCATAGGTATTGGTATTGCAATGTTGGACAAAGGGGGTTATCAGATCAATATCACCATCCCAGATGATGATTAGGTCATCAATGTATCGCCCGAAGAATATGATGTTGGCCGCAAAGAGGTTGTTTTTGTAAATAAAGTTATTTTCCCATAGACCCATCGCCAAGTTTGCGTAAGAGGCTGCGAAATTCGCCCCCATTGCTGTACCTTGTATCTGTTGGTAATATTCTTCATTAAAGGAGAAGTAGTTATGTGTCAGGCAAAATCTTGTTGCTTCCACAATAAACCTTGCCTGGCGCATATTAATCAGAGGATCTGTGGACAAAAATTTGTTCTAATGCCGTCAGTCCAAAGTCATGTGGGATGGAGGTGTATAATGAACACACGTCTAGTGAGAGCCAAGCGTAAGTGGGCTCCCACTTGTATAGGGATAACATTTCCAGGAGATTGGTACCATCCCGAATATATGATTGTAATTGGGCAACTATGGGTTGTAAGAATTGATCTATATATAAACTAAAGCCCGTAGTGACACTATCCATGGCTGCCACGATAGGTCTGCCTGGGGGATCCTCTAGGCTTTTATGGATCTTCGGCAGGTGGTAAAAGTAAGGTACTTGGTAGAAGGTCTTTTGCAAGAAAGACTTCTCGGTTTTTGTAATAATACCTTCTTGAAGGGCAGTGGAAATCAGTTGGTCAGCTTCCATAGCGTATTCAGTTGTGGGGTCCCTAGGAAGTTTGACATATGTCGTGTTGCCAGAAAGTAACCTGTATGATTCTTTGAGGTAATCTGATTTGTTTTGTAGTACAATACCCCCTCCTGTATCTGCAGATTTGATTACCAAATCCTCTGTATGAATGATTTGATCAAGTGCTTTAATTTCGGAAGGTGACAAGTTGTTGGATTTGGAGGCCGAGGAAGATTCACATAATTTCTTTAAATCTGAAAAGACAATTCTATATGTGTTTTTTTCCTGCAGACATGAGAATGACCTGCTTGTGAATGAGGATGCGTGGGGGAAGGGGAGCAATGGCTGTCCCGAGGAGCCCCTGCAAAATGAATGGCCGAGAAGATCAAAACTTCAAAACAGACACCAGTGAAGTGCTCAGTGAAACCCCTCCCAAGCCCTGGCCTGGCCATGCTGGTAAGGGGAAGTGCGAGGGTGAGTACGAAAGGACAACTGGTAGGAGTTCAAAATGCTAAATACCTGAAGGATGTGATGGAGTAGGTGGATCAGGCCCATGCACTATGGCAATAAGTATTGACAACATGGAGAAACCATGCCAGACACAGAATACTGGTCCCACCTGATGCGATTGGGTCATGCTTCAGCCTGTGACTTGGCAACCGAGTCTGAAATCTGAAGCGAGGAAGGAGGGCCAGACTCCATCCCAGGGAAATAAGTCCCATGGCATGAAAACAGTCATACCAAAAGTGACTGAACCCCCCTACCTGGAACCGGCTGGGGAACGGAAAAGATGACTGGACTGACGTCCCTGAGCAGTCTTCCAGGCCACATCCTAGACAAGACCTGAGCCGAGAGTGGAATCCAGAATCATGATGACGTTTGCACAAACCTACTACTTAAGGACCAATAAGGGGATAACAAATGGCAATACAGCCCAACCTGAGAACATGCACAAGAGAAATAACAGACAAGACATGAGAACAACAACGCCCCTCTGTGCCTACCTAAGTATGAGCAGAAATGCCAAGACCACTGCGCATGAATGAACCTGATGATGGACCCCCCCTCGTGTGAGTAAAGAGTGAGCCCAAGTAACCTGCCGCGCAGAGACAGGTAATTAACTGAAAACTCAGGGCTGGTGTACCCACAGACCGTGGTGGGTAATCGTACAGGTGTGATGAATGAACGTGCATCCTATTATGTATGTTATACGGGCGAGAAGATTGTGGTCAACAATCATTACCGAACGAAACCTCAGCCCGTATGGATCTGTAGACGTGACAGATCCTGACATGTGAGCCCTAGCTACCTGACACAGGTACAACCATGAACAAAAAACGATGAGACATGACAAATAACGAAGATGAAACAGCTACCGGAGTATGTGCCGTGACAGAACAACGATGCCCCTCTGAGAGATGCTGAGGCTGAACACTGAAACAGAAACGTTAGGGTAGAAACACAAGGACAACAACGCTATGACAGAAATGCTGAACCAAATGCTGAGACAGAAACGTGATGACAGAAAAAACCTGGGGCAGAAACGTAAAGACAGAAAAAACCTGGGGCAGAAATGTAATGACAGAAAAACCTGGGGCAGAAACGAAATGACAGAAAAACCTGGGGCAGAAACGAAATGACAGAAAAACCTGGGGCAGAAATCTAATGACAGAAAAACCTGGGGCAGAAATGTAACGACAGAAACCCTGGGGCAGAAATGTAACGACAGAAACCCAGGGGTAGAAATGTAACGACGGAAACCCCGGGGCAGAAATGTAACGACGGAAACCCCGGGGCAGAAATGTAACGACAGAAACCCCGGGGCAGAAATGTAACGACAGAAACCCCGGGGCAGAAATGTAACGACAGAAACCCCGGGGCAGAAATGTAACGACAGAAACCCCGGGGCAGAAATGTAACGACAGAAACCCCGGGGCAGAAATGTAACGACAGAAACCCCGGGGCAGAAATGTAACGACAGAAACCCCGGGGCAGAAATGTAACGACAGAAACCCCGGGGCAGAAATGTAACGACAGAAACCCCGGGGCAGAAATGTAACGACAGAAACCCCGGGGCAGAAATGTAACGACAGAAACCCCGGGGCAGAAATGTAACGACAGAAACCCCGGGGCAGAAATGTAACGACAGAAACCCCGGGGCAGAAATGTAACGACAGAAACCCCGGGGCAGAAATGTAATGACAGAAACCCCGGGGCAGAAATGTAACGACAGAAACCCCGGGGCAGAAATGTAACGACAGAAACCCCGGGGCAGAAATGTAACGACAGAAACCCCGGGGCAGAAATGTAACGACAGAAACCCCGGGGCAGAAATGTAACGACAGAAACCCCGGGGCAGAAATGTAACGACAGAAACCCCGGGGCAGAAATGTAACGACAGAAACCCCGGGGCAGAAATGTAACGACAGAAACCCCGGGGCAGAAATGTAACGACAGAAACCCCGGGGCAGAAATGTAACGACAGAAACCCCGGGGCAGAAATGTAACGACAGAAACCCTGGGGCAGAAATGTCATGACAGAAAATGCTGGGGTAGAAAACGCTCAGACAGAACGCAGAGGCAGAACGCAGAGGCAGAAACACGATGACCGAAATCCGGGGGCAGAGACGCTGAGGCAGAAATGCCATGACTGAAACGCAATGACAGAAACTCTGTGACTGAAATACTGATGGCAGAAACGCTATGACGGAAATGCCGAGACAGAAAAAATTGAGCCTGAACGCTGAACCAGAAATGCTGGGGCAGAACACTATGACAGAAAACGCCAGGACCGAATAAAGAAAAAATGCCATGACAGGAATCCTGGGTCAGAGATGCCATGACAGAAATCCTGAGCCAGAAACGCTATACAGAAATCCTAGGGCAGAACCGCTATGACAGAAATGCCGGGGCAGAAAGCTATGACAGAAAAGCTAGGGCAGAACGCCGAGACGGAAATGCTGAACACTTATGACAGCAATGCAAGGGCAGAACTCTAAGAGAGAAATGCTGAAACCCTGCGACAGAAATGCTGAACCCCTGTGACAGAAATGCTGAACCCCTGCGACAGAAATGCTGAAACCCTGCGACAGAAATGCTAAACGCTATGACAGAAATGCTAAACACTACGACAGAAATGCTGGGCAGAACATTTGAGACAGAAATGCTGAATGCTACGCCAGAAATGCTGAGGTAGGAAACATCATGACAGGAAAACAAGCACTGAGACTAAACGCCTAAACAGAAACGCTATGACAGAAATCCTGGGACCAAAATGCCGCGATATGAACACTTGTGACTTAAGCGGTGGATGCCCGGGAGGCATGCGGGGACCCCCCCACATGATGCCCCACGTGAATACCGGGAGGTGATCGGTCGGGTGAGCGCCACCCCCGGTTATGAAAACTGAGAGATGTGCGGGCGTCCCCTCCACGATGCACGGCGTGGTACCAGGGAGGTGAATTGGCGGGCGAGTGGCAAGTGGGTGGGTGGAGAATGGACGAACACGCCCCCCTCCCCCGGCATGAGAGCCGGGAGACGTGGGCGGGCAGCACCCCCCCGGACAGATGGGGCTGTGGGGAAAGTGGGTGGTTGGAGGATGGATGACCGGACAGACGGCACAACCCCCCCATCCTCCCCCGCAGTGTGAGTGGCGGGAGAAGCGGGCAGGCAGCCCCCCCGGCGCTGTCAGGAACAGAGGGACAGCGGTGCCCCCCCACCTATGCAAGATTGTGCCCAGATGGATGGATGGACGCCCCCCCATGGGAGCCGGGTGAAGCCGGTGGGCAGGCAGCACGCTGACCAAATGGAGCTGTAGCTGATGGCTGGACGCCCCCCCCGGCATGAGCGCCGGGAGAAGCGGGCGGCCCCCACAGCTCTGGCAGGTACCTGGATGAAAGGGAGAAGAAGCGGGCAGCAGCTACTTTGAAAGACGAATGCCCCCCCCACGAGCGCTGGGAAAAGCGGGCGGCCCCGACAGCTCCGGCAGGCACCTGGATGACAGATGAAGACAGAGGCGGGCAGCGTCTGATGTACGGATGCCCCCCCGCAAGATCGCCGGGAGAAGCGGGCAGGCAGCACCTGACCAGCTGCAGCTGGAGGGTGGAGGATGGATGGACGGCCCCCCTCCCACCCCCGGCATGATCACCGGGAGAAGCGGCGGGCCACACCTGATTTAGCTGCAGCCGAGGGGAAGAAGGGTGGGTGGAGGATGGATGGATGGACGGCCCCCTCCCTCCCCCGGCATAATCGCCGGGAGAAGCGGGCGGGCGGCCCCCCGTGGCGCCGTATGCAGAGAGGAGCAGACGGCTGGCTGGACTTCCCCCCCCAACACCCGGAAAAGCTGGCTGGTGGCTCCCCCTGTAGCAAGCTGGTAAGGGGAGGGAATGCTGGCCAGCGAGTGGCTCCCTCATGGAGCTGTCTTTGAATAGGGAGAGGAGTCGTTGGCGGCAGCGGGCGGCCGAGCACCCCCCCGAAATACCAGGAGAAGCAGAGACCCGTGAATGTGGGTGCAGGAGGGTAGATAGGCGAACTCCCCGGTGCAGCACCGACAGAGGTACCGCCGCCATGCAGCCGACCCGGAAGTGACATGTACGCCCCACCCCCTATTGAACTCAGAAACGCCGACGAGCCCTGGCCAGATAGAGGAGGAGGCTTAAGTAGCCCTCTCAGCCTCCTCCCACAAATACAGGCTAGCCTCTGGCTAGCCTTTACACATATACTGTGATTCTGTACTTGCCAAATATGCCGTAGAAATCTCCCTCCTCTGAGTCTGGCTGCATCCATTTTAACTGTGGGCAGCTTAAGCTGCTGCCTGTCCACTTCCTGGAATTACACAGACACACAGAGGCACACCTCCAGCTCTGCAGCCCTGCAGCTCGCATTGGCCCTCTTATGACGTATCCCTTCTCCCTTCCTAGAGTGAGAGAGAGTAGTGCATGATGTCATAAGCCTAGGCTTTTTACCAGATAAGAAACAGGGTGGGCTGTATAAGGTATTTGCTATCAGAAAAAATGTTTTACTATCCAAAAGTTAATACAACAAGAGCAGAAGACTTAATAAATGGAAAGTTGAAAAAAGTGACTGAAGTTCCGCTTTAAGTCCCATGGGGATCATGTATGATATTTTTCAGTACAAAGGTGACATCAACTTCAGTGTAGAAAGGCTTGGTAATGTCTGAAAGCACACAGCTATAGCAAGGCCAGAAAGGAAGGCTTGTTTAAGAGAGTGAAATGCTTCTACTTCTTTGTGCAACCAGTTCTTGGGATCAGTGTTCTTCCAAGTAAGGGCTATGACTAGGGTAACAGGCATGAAGAAGAGCTGAAGAAACTGCTGATATTAGTTGGTGAAGACCAGGAGGCGGCTAGGCAAGGGCCAGATGAGCAATTGGTGCCGCACCAGCTATATTTAACAACAACTATGAGCAGTCCAAGGGTCTACATGGCTGCAAATCTGTCAAATGGATTGTTTACATGAGCTGTAATGCAGAAAATTTTAGTAACATTTGTTGATGTGTGAATATGAAATATGAATATATTTAATCTGGATTGGATATTAAAATATGAAATAAAATCCATCTTTGTGTGACCAGTGTTATATCCTTAAAGCGGAAAAAAGCCTAACTAGGGATGTGTTCAAGTCGCAGACCAACGTGGCTCACAGCACACTAGACGCTGCTAACAGCCCCACACAGATACACAAACACTGGGGGAACATCCAGGCTATGACCTGCAGAAGAAATCAGGCACCAGGTCCTTTCTTCATGGATGGATTTCTTCATGCAGTCAGTGAGCAAACATACACAAGATGGCGCCCGCAATAGTGGCCGCTCTCCTCCTCCATCTCACACACAGCCATTACCTGCTACAGCCCTTGATGATCTCTCTGACATGAAGGACTCCTCACAGCAACAAAACAACTCTCCAGCTTCTGACAAAGGTAAGAGAGTTGCAAAATCCCCTGCACATTCTCCACAGAAGCTCCCCTCAGCAAAAAAAAATCACTTGGCAGACAGAACTGATTCATCAGCAGACACACCAGCAGAGCACACAGCACCTCTAGCTGCCTTTCCTGCATCAAACACCCCTGCCTCTGAAAATACCATTAAAGCTATGTTACTGTCCCTTCAAGCTGGTCTGCATTCTGAGCTACGCTCCTCAGTGTCCCACCTTACTAACAGAATAGATGGCATTGGAGACCACACAGATCACCTAGAATCCCAACTAGGAGTGATCATAAAAGCACATGATCAAATGGCGGATGCTCATGAGGAACAGGGGAATATGATCCGTAAACTACAATTGAAAATCGCAGACTTAGAGGATTGCTCCTACCGCAATAATTAAAAAATAAGAGAAATTCCTGAAGCTGTTAAGCCACAAGATCTCATACCTTATTTACAGCAGCTATTCCTAAAGTTTATCCTAGATCTCACGCCCAGAGATTTATTGATGGATAGAGCACACCGAATCCCCAAACCACAACACCTGCCTGACACAGTCCCTAGAGACGTTCTAATGCGGATCCACTTTTTGTCATATATCAAAGAATGCCTGCTGAGGGCAGCCAGATCCTCACGCACACTACCCCCCCATATGTGGGGCTAGCCCTATATCAAGATCTATCTGCAGCACCCTAAAAAATTTGAAGAATATACCTCACATTACTGCGATTCTGAGGGACTATAATATTGTTTACCGCTGAGGCTTCCCCACTGAATTGCTGGTCACATATCAGAGCCTATAAATCACCATCACATCTCCTAAAGATGGTTACAAGATGTTCCACAACTGGGGCTTAACACCTTCATCACTTTCAAGCAATTCAAAAAACAACCTAACCCAGAAATCCTGAGAGATATGCTGCATAGCAACCACAAAACCTGCCTAATGTTTTCATGACCACAAGGTCCGCCTACTCCCCCCTCAGACAAGCTGTCTAGCTCTTCATTGCCCACTTAATCTGAGGCCCAGAATGTGGGCCAAAATGTTATAACATGTTCATCTGTTTGATCTATTTCTGGTTATCACATACCCCTGGCACAAAGTGTGCTAGGCACATAGCCTATACCAGTGTTTCTCAACTCCAGTCCTCAAGGCGCCCCAACAGGTCATGTTTTCAAGCTTACCATTATTTTGCACAGGTGATTTGTTCAGTTTCACTGCCTTAGTAATTACCACAGCCGTTTCATCTAGGGAGAGCCTGAAAACATGACCTGTTGGGGTGCCTTGAGGACCGGAGTTGAGAAACACTGGCCTATACTCATTGCAACTGTTTCTATTTTTTTGTGTTATTTACGACTGCTTGTTTAGTCATAACCTACTGTTTATAATAGGACTAGACTGAGTCCAGGTACCGTTCCTTACCCTCCCATGCACCTACAAGTCATGGTATTCTTACCTCTGTATTTTACAGCCTTCTAGCGATACTCTCACTAACTGTTATGTCCATCCATATTACCACTACCAACGCAAATGGCCTTAATAGCCCTTACAAAAAGGTCTCGACTATGGCGGGAAACCATCACTCAAAAATCAGACATACATCAGGAAACACACTTTATGCAAGACAAAGCTCCCTCATGTCAGCACCACCTCTACCCCCATACCTATTTTGCACATGCTACCAATAAAAAATGCAGGGTGTCATGATTGCTATATGTAAATCCCTATCTTTCCAACTCTGTCACCTGGAAGTTGATCATTGTGGCAGATACCTAACCCTAAACACCCTCTTACAATACACCATATGTTATAGCTAACATATATGCTCCCAATTCTCACCAAAAACAATTCTTCAAGGCAATAGTGAATAAGTTGTCCCAGTACCCAAAGGAACGCATCATTTTATGCAGAGACTTTAATAACACGATTGATAAAGCACTTGATTCCTCTAACCAGCGTAGACAAAGATCCATGGCCCTTTCCACACTCACACAACTAGAAGATCGTTATGATCCCTGGCGGTGTTTGCACGGAATGGAAAGATACTTTACCTTCTACTCGGCCGCACAAAAATCATACTCGAATTGACCTTTTCCTGATACACAAAAGGACAAAAAGGAGAGTATGAAACGGATAAGGTTGTGATCAGAGAGAGGAAAGGGTGTGTTCGAGAGATTGCACGGAGTGCCGTTGGAGTGAGTGGTGGTTTGTGTCCATTGTGTTAGGTTAAAAGAGGAGGTTAGGTTGAGTAGTTTAGAAGTGGTAGCAGTATTAACATTGATTGGAATGTTAAAGTCACCTAGGATGATGGCAGGCACTTTGAATGAGAGAAAATAGGGTAGCCACGCAGAGAAGTCATCCAGAAAGTGTGACACTGGTCCAGGAGGCCGATAAATGTCTGCGACCCTCAGACAAGCTGGAGAGAAAAGACGAAAGCAGTGCATTTCGAAAAGAGCAGGGAGAAAGAGAGGAAGGTGTGGGAAGTACCTGGAAGGTGCATTGTGGGGAGAGGAGAAGTCCGACACCACCTCCTTTACGTTCAATGGGTCTGGTGGAGTGAGTCCAGAGGAGGCCACTGTGGGACAGGGCAGCTGGAGAGGTAGTGTCGCATTCCTGGAGCCAGGTTTCGGTTATAGCAAATAGATCAAGGGATTTGGAGAGGAAAAGGTCATTGACAGAAACTAGTTTGTTGAAGACTGAGCGGGCATTCCAGAGGGCACATGAAAGAGGGGGCTGACTTGTGGAATCAGGGGAATTTGGAATGAGAAGGTTGAAGTTACGACTACTGTTGGAGGCGGTAGATGGCCAATCTTGGCGTTGGGAATTGGGGGTGGGAGAGCCGGGGTTTGGTGCGATGTCCCCAGACATTAGGAGTAGTAGGAGGGTGAGGGTGGTAAGGCGGAGTGGGATTTATAGGAGAGCAGATGCTGTGGTGGAATGGACGTGGTGATACTGTGTGGGCTTAGAATGAGCAGGAGGTGGTAAGTGGAGTAATATTGAGTTGGCAGAAGAGATGGAGATATGTAAAGGTTGGGGGCTGGAGAGGGGGGATAAAGAAATGAGAGTTTGAGGAGAGAGGACATTATAACAAAGATTAGTGTGAGCATGTTGGAGGGTGGGGACAGGCTAATAGAAGGAAGGCTGAGGAAAGTTAGAGAATGAAGAGGAACTTTCTGCAAAATAGCTGTGGAACAATAATGTCTGTACTTACTTTTTTGTAGCAGTGCCTTAATCAAAGTGTCCTGGTACAAGTGCTAAACACTTGTTGCCGGCGTGACACTTTGTGCAAGGAGTGACCAGCCTAAACCCTCACCAGCCATCCCAAGAAATGAACTGCATTTATAGTGGGAAGGTGTGGGGGGAAGATTCAAAATTATTCAATTAGAAGCTGATAAAACAAGGCTTGTGGGGGGTGGGGTTTTACAACTGGCCTGAACAGATTGCAGTACTTACATAATGGGCCCCAGAGCTATCCCCTTTATACTTTTGGGTCCCCAGATTCCCCCCACCATACATTGGGGCCCCCAGAGCCCCCTTCTTTTTATCAGGGTCCCAAGACTCCTCTTTTATATCAGGGTCCCCGAGCCACCCCTCCTCACATCAGGTTCCCCAGGGTTTTCTTCTCCTACATCAGGATCCTCAGATACACCCACCCTTCATTAGGCTCCCCTACCTAGAATCATCCCCCTTGATATATCAGGGTCTTCAGAGCCCCCCCCTTAAATTAGGGTCCACTGAGCCACCTCCCCTTTACATTTGGGTCCCCAGAGCCACCCTCCTGTGCATTAGAGTCCCCAGAGCCCCCTCCTTTTGTCAGGGTCTCCAGAGAGCCCCCCTCCTTACATCAGGGTCATGAGAGCCCTCCTTTTTACAGCAGGGTCCCCAGAGAGCCCCCTCCTTACATCAGGGTCCCCAGAGAGCCCCCTCATTACATCAGGGTCCCCAGAGAGCCCCCTCATTACATCAGGGTCCTCTGATCCACCTCCCCCTTACAGGGTCCACACATTTCCCCCCTTCATTAGGGTCCCCTCCTTCTTATACCAGGGCCCCAGAGCTGCTCCTCCTCTAACAATAAAGCAGAGAATTTCCTTACCTTCTTCGAGTTCAATGAGCTGGCACCAGGGGTGGACTGACCATTGAGCTACTCGGGCATTGCCCGAGGGGGCCCATCAGGGTTGCCAGCCTCAGTAAAACCAGGGACAGTATGTATAAATCTGTGGTTTTTTTACATCTGTCTGGGTATACTGTGTGTACATGTATGTGTATACTGTGTGATTGTATACTGTGTGTGTGTATACTGTGTGGCCCCATAATCTCTGATTGCCTGGGGGCCCCATAATCTCCTATTGCCCAGGGGCCCCATGAGTTATCAGTCCGCCCCTGGCTGGCACTGGCAGTAGCTGCTAGGTCTGGAGGAGGAAGCCCTGTGTTCCTCTACTGAACAACGGGGGGCAGAGTCAGACAAACCATGTGACACTGGCAGCAGCCCGTTCTGAAGCAGGAAGTCCCATGCTTCTCCACTGAACACCGGAGGCAGAGGGGCAGAATCAGACAAACCATGTGATTGGTTGCTAGACGCTGGAAAGACCTAGCAACCAATCACTACTATCAGCTGTAGGAGGGAGCCGGGAGGTGTAGCAGCAGCCAGGACTACAGTATAAAGTGCCTTGAATGCGGGGACGAAGTCACGTCACCACGTGGTTTGTTGCTAGACGCCAGACGGTGCTAGCAACTAACCACTAATGCCAGCAACGGCAGCAGGAGCAATGAGGTGATACTGCACTGGTGTCACTATGGCAGGAAGAGAAAAAGCATGTAAGATGTATAACAACAGAGGCACGGGCTCAAGGGGCAGCTGCTTTGGGCCCCGCAATAATAACTGGGCCCAGGGCAGGTGCCCCTTTTGCCCTGCGTTAAAGACGGCCCTGACACCACATCTAAGGACTGTAGGATGCAATATTTTACAGTTCTTTACGAGTTTAGTTATCCTTTAAGGATTTGAGTTTTCCAAGTAAATGGAGTTTTACTAGAATTAAACAGAAGTTATCAGGCTTGGTGGGTTTGCAGTGGGCCAGGATGATCCTCTAATCTGATCATCATCAGACTGAGTTCACAGTATATCTGCAGATATACTTTTCAGAATTCGTCAAAGACACTTCACAGAGGGGGTGTGTTTTATTGTGAATATAATGTATAATTACCTTTTTTCTCCAGCTCCTTTCTTCCATATTTGATATATTGTTTCAGCTTTGCAATACAGGTATTCTCCAAATAATTCTTCCTTCTCTCCCCAGCTCTGTTTCCAGGGCTGTTCCACTCTTGTGTAGTGAGTTCAGCCTTGTGCACGGTCGGGATATAGATCCACCTCTGTGTGTCCAAGTAGGCAAAATCTCTCCCATCATATCCAGTGTGCCAATACCCATTAGTGCTGCCATCATCATTCAGCTCACAGCCAAATATCACCTGGTACCAATGGATCCCTGCATATGGCATAAAAAAAGTTACACAGACACAGAATAGGTTGCGTAATGTCTGACATTACAGGTGAAATATGTTATAGTTCAGACATGGAGAGGTAATAGGTAAATTTTCACACTTAAAGGGAATACATTGTGGTTTTATACACAGTTTCTTGTTTAATTATTATTGTCAAGATAAAACAAAAAGAGTTAAATTTTTCTCAGATAAACATGAAATATTACATATTACATTTTGTATTCTCATTTTGAGTCAGTGGGTGGAACTTTATGCTTATTTTCACATGTTTATCTATTTGCCGCTGTTGAAAAAAGACTAAAGCCGCGTACACACGAGCGGAATTTCCGACAGAAAAAGTCAGACGGAAGCTTTTCATCGTCTATTCCGATCGTGTGTGTGCCTCATCGGACTTTTTTTTTTGAAAATTCTGACGGACCTAGAAATAGAACACGTTCTAAATATTTCTGACGGACCCAATTCCTATCGGGAAAGCTGCTCGTCTGTATGCTGTTCCGAAGGACCAAAAACGACACTTGCTCTGAAGCAAGTACGAGCAGTGGCGTCACTAGGGTTGGTGTCACCTGGTGCGGTAATACATGGTGTCACCCCCCGCTCCCCAGCACTAAGCAGGCTAGTGGGTCAGTGTGGTTCCCCCCCCTTAACCTACCACAATAGATGGAGATGGGATGTGATTGGGGGGATGGATGGAGCCGGAATTGGATCGGGGGGGATGGATGGCGCGGGGATGGGATCAGGGGGGTGGATGACGTGGGGATAGGATCAGGGGGGATGGATGTAGTGGGTATGGGATCGGGGGGGGATGTATGGAGCCAGGATGGGATTGAGGAGATGGATAGAGCCGGGATGGGATCAGGATCAGGGGGGATGGCTGGAACGGGTACGGGATTGGGGGCTGGGTCGAGCTGGGAAGGGATGGGGGAATGAATGGAGCCAGGAATGGATAGAGCGGGGATGGGATCGGGGGAATAGATGTAGCCGGGATGGGATTGCGGATGGGATCAGGGGAGTGGATGGAGCAGGTACAGGATCAGGGGGATGGATGAAGCCGGAATGGAATCGGGGGGATGGATGGAGACGGGATGGGATCAGGGTGGATGGATGAAGCCGAGTTGGGATCAGGGGGATGGATGGAGCCGGAATGGGATCGGGGGATGGATGGAGCTGGGATGGGATCAGGGGGGATGGATGAGCGGGTATGGGATCAGGGGGATGGATGGAGCTGGGATGGGATCAGGATCAAGGGGGATGGATGCGCGGGTATGGGATCAGGGGGATGCATGAGCGGGTATGGGATTGGTGGGTGGGTGGAGCTGGATGGGATTGGGGGGTGGATGGAGCCAGAATGGGATTTGGGGAGTCCGAGATAGGATCTTTGATTTGGGGGGGTGAAAGGATATGTGCTAGGGGGTGCTTTGGGAGGGGAGAGGAATTGCACTGGGGGAGGGGGGTCAAACTTCAAATCTGCCCTCTCCTACTTCTAGTACAAGTCCTCTCCAACCCAAAACAAAGAGCACCCCCTAGCACCTATTCTCTAACCCCCCTAAAAGCTCTCCTGGCAGCATAGTTACCTGCCAATGCTCCCAACCACTATGTCCCCCTCCTCTGCAACACTCCTGTTGCATACCTCAGGGCAGGTGCTGTAGCATGATGTTGTCCCTCCACATCCTCGGGTCTTCCTCCCTGCCTGTGTACATGTCAGAGCCAACTCAGCCAAGGAGGAAGCTGCAGTGAGTGCAACCGTGGCCGCGCTGTGTGGAGGTGTGTGGGGACGGTCGGATCCCGGGCAGCCAGTCTATTTCTGCCTCACTCCCTCCTCCCCCACACTCTCCCCACAGATCACAAAGAGCAGAGGAGAGGAGATCCCGGAAGGGAAGGAGGGAGCCGAGGCGGCGGCGCCCCTCTCAATGCGGTGCCAGTCTGAGCCGGGTGTCACCCTCTGGCGGGTGTCACCCGGGTGCGGGCCACACCCCCCGCACCCCCATAGCAACGCCACTGAGTACGAGATGTAAGCTATTGGCTACTGGCTATTGAACTTCCTTTTTCTAGTCCCGTCGTACGTGTTGTACGTCACCGCATTCTGGATGGTCGGACTTTGGTTTGACCGTGTGTAGGCAAGACCGCTTGAATGGAATTCCATCGGAGTTCCGTCTGAGAAACCTTTGGAGTTTATTCCGACGGCAAAACCGGTCATGTGTACGTGGCATTAGGGCTCTTTCACACCCGATTGTCCGTTTTGACGGACTTCGCTTGCTCAACAGGGATCCATCCGTTGATCCCTGCTGAGCCGGTAGATGACGGGCCTGTCTCTGTTCACTGTGCAGGGTCGGACCTGTCAGAGCTCCACTCTCCTCTATGGGGAGATCAGAGGAAAACGGACCGCCTGACTGTTTTCATCCGATCCAATCTGCCAGACGGATGGAAAATAGGGTTTCCATCCATCTGCATTTAGCGGATCAGAGCGGATCAGATGTCAGCTGACAGGTCACCACTGACATCCGTCGCTCCATAGGAGGTACATGGAGCGTTCATTCAGGTCCTCCTGAAAAACTGACAGGCTGACCTGAACGGTTCGTATGTGTGAAAGGGGCCTTATAGACAATACAAGATACAAAGGACTTTCTTGATGCCATCCAATAATCAGCAACACAATATATCATATAAAACTTGTATTTATTGCAAATATCAATAAAAGCATATGATAAAATAGTGTACACCACTTAAATTAACAAAGTAGTACTGTATGTTCCCTAGCATATACAGTATCTCACAAAAGTGAGTACACCCCTCACATTTTTGTAAATATTTTATTATATCTTTTCATGTGACAACACTGAAGAAATGACACTTTGCTACAATGTAAAGTAATGAGTGTACAGCTTGTATAACAGTGTAAATTTGCTGTCCCCTCAAAATAACTCAACACACAGCCATTAATGTCTAAACCGCTGGCAACAAAGGTGAGTACACCCTAAGGGCACCTTCACACAGACGTATTCGTGTACGGAGCCCGCTCTGCTCAGCGGGGGATCGCTATGTCGATCCCCGCTGAGCAGGCAGATAACAGGTCTGTCTCTGCACACTGTTCGGGGATGGACCTGTCAGAGCGCACTGCTCTCCCCTATGGGGGATCGGATGAAAACAAAGTCCGTCATCACCCGATCTGATCTGCAGATGGATGGAAAAGTAGGTTTTTCCTCCGTCACACTTTTTCGGATCGGAGCGGGTCAGTTGTCAGCTGACATCCGACGCTCCATAGAGGTTTATGGAGTGTCCATTCAGGTCCACCTAAAAAACTGACAGGCGGACCTAAATGGATCGTCCGTGTAAAAGAGGCCTAAGTGAAAATGTTCAAATTGGGCCTAATTAGCCATTTTCCCTCCCCGGTGCCATGTGACTCGTTAGTGTTACAAGGTCTCAGGTGTGAATGGAGAGCAGGTGTGTTAAATTTGGTATTATCGCTCTCACGCTCTCATGCTGGTCACTGGAAGTTCAATATGGCACCTCATGGTAAAGAACTCTCTGAGGATCTGAAAAAAAAAGAATTGTTGCTCTACATAAAGATGGCCTAGGCTATAAGAAGATTGCCAAGACCCTGAAACTGAGCTGCAGCACGGCGGCCAAGACCATACAGCGGTTTAACAGGACAGGTTCCACTCAGAACAGGCCTCGCTATGGTCGAACAAACAGGTTGAGTGCACATGCTCAGCGTCATATCCAGAGGTTGTCTTTGGGAAAAAGATGTATGAGTGCTGCCAGCATTGCTGCAGAGGTTGAAGGGGTGGGGGGTCAGCCTGTCAGCGCCCAGACCATACGCCGCACACCGCATCAAATTGGTCTGCATGGCTGTCATCCCAGAAGGAAGCCTCTTCTAAAGATGATGCACAAGAAAGCCTGCAAAAAGTTTGCTGAAGACAAGCAGACTAAGGACATTACTAAGGATTACTGGAACCATGTCCTGTGGTCTAATGAGACCAAGATAAACGTATTTGGTTCAGATGGTGTCAAGCATGTGTTGCGGCAACCAGGTGAAGAGTACAAAGACAAGTGTGTCTTGACTACAGTCAAGCATGGTGGGAGTGTCATGGTCTGGGGCTGCATGAGTGCTGCCAGCACTGGGGAGCTACAGTTCATTGAGGGAACCATGAATGCCAACATGTCCTGTGACAAAAATTAGTGTATGTAGCAATCAGCGCCACCAACCTCTATTAAATAAAGTGCTATGTGCTAAATAATATATAATCTTGTGCAAAATAATTACAAAATATCCGCAGCTGCTGTGACACTCTCAGTGAATTCACCACACCAAACAATGAAAAGAAATATTCTTATAGTGCAGCGTTACTCCACAATAGTACTCAAAATATCTTATATACTATATATGTAGATTTCTAAATTATTATAAAACCAGTCTGTATGTGAACTATGAATATTGTGCACTCAAAATCTTCTAATAAATAGTTCATATATGTGCAAAATCTTGATTGCTGTAAAGCTCCAGTCCTTATGGAGGGCGTGGCTAGCCGGCACTGGAGATGGCCACATAACTACACAGCTCGTCAGTGAGGGAGAATACCGGAACGAACCAGGCCCGCTGGAAGCCAGGAATTCTGCCCATCTTCACACCACAGGTACAGGAAGGTACCAATGACAATGTCCCGCAAAGGGCTGGGAGAATTCAAGCCGAAAAAGCTCACATCCCTCATGTTTCCTCCGGAGGGTCAGGTTAGTGAGCACCAAGATGGCGGCAGTGGCCTAGCTGCGCCGCGTTAAGCATACACGGACCTTCCAGATGCCAGCCAGGGAGAAATGGGCTTCTCTGCTCTGCCCTCATCTCCTACACTAGACCCAGGTGCAGACCCCCTCACCAGCAGCCCTGCCAAGGCATGGATGAGGATGGATGCACCGCACCCGCGGCAGCATACAGCCCTGCTCAAGCCCCAGGCTTTCAATCCACTGATATCTGGCCAGGCCCTACACAGCTTCATGGCATCCTTCCCCACCACGGGCCAGCCGGTGCTGGATAACACCCTAAAGGACATGCTCATGTCCCTACAGACCTCGTTGCTGACAGACCTGTCATCCATGTTTCACAGAATGTCCACTGACATGAGGTCACTGGGGAACAGGGTCACTTCCATTGAATCAGGCATGACTGAATGTGCAACCATGGTAAATGACCTAGAAGATGCCTATGCTGAGGTTAAAGAGGAACAGGTCTGGGTCCGGGCCAAGCTGGCTGACTTAGAAGACCTTTCGAGACATAACAACGTTAAGCTGCGAGGGGTCCCTGAAACCGTCTTACCGGCTGATCTAGCTAAGTACGCCAAAGACCTCATGCACACTATCCTCCCAGATGCATCCCCCAGGGACATCATTATCGACAGGACCCACAGAATTGCGAAACCTTCTTACCAAGCAATGCCTGTACCAAGAGACTTACTTGTGCGGGTACATTTCTTTCACATAAAAGAAAGGATGATGACAGAGGCCAGCTCCAAATCACCGCTACCCAGACCTTATGAGGAAGTCCAGCTCTTCCCAGACCTCTCCAAATTCACTCTGCAACTCAGGAGAAACCTGAACCCGGTCACAAAGGCCTCCACAACCACAAAATCTTGTATAAATGGCGCTATCCTGCAACCCTTCTCATTACCAGGAATGGCTCCACACACACAATTAACGATCTTCACAAAGGCATGCACCTTCTGCACAATTGGGGTATCATACTGGAGCCTCCCAAGGATGGGACCCCACCTCTGCCGCAACATAGATCCTCTCAATCAGGCCACAACCAGGGGTCAAAGGGTGTCACCAGTGCTGAATAACTCCAGACCAGATGGGCCTACAACCTCAAGAACATCTTTCTCCCTCACTGCATACTGTTGATTTATTTGTTCTTCTCAGTTACTAACTGTTTACCCCCATTGCGGCATAGCTGAATCCAGCTTCTTGTTTTTCACACCGCCTTACGAACCCTTACTGTTCTACGACCACATAGCAGAAAAATATAAGTTTTCAAAGTTTTGCATATTACTAAGTTATATTGACTTGTTGCTTTCTTCCGTAGCTCTAGCACGGAACTCATAGCACCACGATTCCTATCCCTCTGCGGATCGGCTTCTACAGGTACCACCAACTCATTCCACCTTGGGTCCCCAGACAGCTAACTGTGTTTACAGATCACTCCACCCTCACCTGTACCCCTGATCACAAGTCTTGCCTCTTACCATCCTCTCCCTCAACGCTAAGGGTTTAAACCACCCGGCTAAGAGACACTCAATATGGCTCACAGCTGAAAAGCTTCAAAGCGACATAATCTGTGTCCAGGAGATGCACTTAATGCCCAAGTCTGTAGCACTTTGCTCTAACAACAAATATTCCCACACCTTCCATGCCTTTTCCAACAAGAAGAGAAGGGTCCTGATAGCAATAAAAAAGGATGTAGACTTTCATCTTATTCAGGAAATATCTGACCCCAACAGGTGCTACTTGATCCTAATATGTACCCTGAACAAATTCACATATACACTGATCAATGTGTATGCCCCCAACACCCACCAAATGAGATTCCTTTGGTCAGTAATACGCAAAGTCCAGATTGTTCGACAAGGGCACTTGCTCCTCTGCGGGGACTTTAACATGGTAACTGATATACACATGGACACCACATCGGCAGCCAAAAGAAGAGACTCCCCCCTGAAATCATTCCTTGCAACGCAAGAACTATTTGATGTATGGAGATGTCACCATGGTTCTGAAAGGGACTATACTTACTTCTCCCCGTATCATAATTCTTATTCGAGAATCAACATGTTCCTCACAGACAAATGGTTGTTACAAAACGTTAGCGCATCTGTAATCCACACCATGACGTGGTCGGAGTCGGACCACACTCCTATCACAATTTCTATTAACGACACCAAACACCAGCAGAATACCTTCCTCTGGTGTGCCAACACCTACTTACTACAACATCCAAAATACTCCCAAGACATTAAAGATCAACTGATTGAATACTTCAACCTTAATAATGGATCAGTGTCCGACCCCGCTATGGTGTGAAACGCGCACCAAGCTGTTCTTAGGGGCACTATACTAAAATAAGTTCTATATGTAATAAAAAGAGGGCGCAGCGTATTGATAGCCTCATCTCACAAATAGCCAGCTTAGAGGCTGCACACAAAGCTGACTGCGACAGGAATTGAGGTCTCTTCTCCTCCATTCCTTCGAATATATCCAACACAAGATTAAAGCCACCTCTTACTCTACATCTAACAAAGCCAGGAAAAGACTAGCGCAATGGCTCAAGGGAAAAAGGATCAAAGCCAACATCACCCATCTATGCCATCCCCATACATAAGAAAACCTGACTAACCTCCAGGACATAGCTAATGCATTCAATGACTATTACAGTGACCTCTATAACATCAGATGAGACCCCCCCACATTCCAACTCGCAGACGACAACATAAACGCATTTCTGCAACAGATCACACTCCCTACGCTAACAGAAACACAACTATGAGCGTTGAACGAACCATTCACGGAGGAAGAGGTCCTATCCACGATCACTTTGTTACCCTCAGGGAAATCTCCAGGACCCGATGGTCTGACTGGAGAGTACTATAAGCAATTTTCAGATCAATTTACTGCCTATCTAACTCAGCTTTTTAACAGCGCTGCCTCATCCTCGCGGTTCACTGAGGAATCATTGAACGCTATTATTATCACACTCCCGAAGGCAGGGAAAGAACCGACCTCCCCTCAAACTTTTGCCCTATAGCCCTACTGAACCTCGATTTAAAAATTTACACCAAGACCATTGCCAGACGCTTGATGGAGTTCTTGCCAGACCTCATATACAGGGACCAGTCAGGGTTCACTAAAGGGAGACAAGCACCAGATGCCACTAGATGTATGATTAATCTAATCCACCACGCCGAATCCAGCAGAACGCCTTCTCTGCTGCTTTCATTAGACGCAGAGAAGGCATTCAACAGGGTACACTGGTCCTACCTCCAGAAAGTTCTCCTTAAATTTGGTTTCAAAGACCACATTTACAGGGCCATCATGGCACTTTATTCCAATCCATCAGCACAGGTATACTCAGCAGATTTGTTATCTCAACCATTCACCATAACGAATGGTACACGCCAAGGGTGCCCTCTGTCACCAATTATATACAACCTGCTCATGGAACCTCTGGCGGAACAAGTACGCTCCAACCCCGCAATTACGGGATTAATGATAGGTAAAACCTTATACAAGATCAGTCTCTTTGCAGACAACGTGATCCTGATTCTTACTAACCCAACCTCTTCCCTAGCAGCAGTTCAAAAAATACTCGGACGTGTCTCTTACTATAAGCTAAATATGACCAAATCCCACATCCTAGCTCTTAAACTAGACGCCCTAACAAAGAATCTACTGCAAATACAATACCCTTTTGCGTGGTCAGACAATAACATTTCCTACCTTGGGGTCCTTCTTACACGTTCGGTCAAACACCTCTTTGCAGCTAATTTCAAACCACTCCTTCACAAACTGCGAATAGAAACCCAGTCCATAACAAAGCTAGAACTATCTTGGTCAGGCAGACTCGCAGTATTCAAAATGCTCCACCTCCCACAAATTATTTACCTATTCAGGCCACTTCCCAGTCCTAAGTATCTATTCAAATCGCTTCAAACACTATTCAATAACTGTATATGGAAAAATACCAAAACTAGAAGCACACACTCGACACTCATGAAACACAAATCAGCGGGCAGCTCCGGTTCCATTGATTTTGACGACTACTACTTTTAGCGTTGACACTGAATCAACTTACCGAGTGGTTCCACTCATATCCTGGTAAACTATGGGGCAAAATAGAGCATGCAGCATTACTGCGCCCAAATCTATTATGGTGGCTGCTGAGCACCCCCCTAGGTTTGAAAACACCATCAGCACTACCTCCTACCATGAAATCCTCAGTTACTGCATGGAAAAAGCTGGCCCAAACCAGTCATACCCTCCCTAACACACATACAATACCAATCACTATTGAGTCTCTTTATCACTTATTACCTGGCCTATCGTTGTCCATGGTCCCGGCAGAGAATCAAATCCATCCATGAATTATTCCAAGGCTCCCGACCAAAATCCTTTCCTCTTCTACAGCGCGAACACAAATTACCAACTACAGACCTATTCACATATATTCGGGTCAAACACTGCATTGATAATCCACATCTTCCCATATATACAATACATCCCAAAGCATGGGAATTCCTCACATCCCCAACGCCGAAAACAAAAGGGATATCTATTTTCTATAATATTCTACATCACAAACTCAGATTCACTAGGGCAGCTCCCCACGTTCACTGGGAGACTGACTTGGGACAAACATACACAGAACACCAATGGCAACATGTGTTACACTCAATCTACAAAGCAACTAAATGCTCGGCTTTATGGGAACTAGCCCAAAAACTGTCCCTCAGGTGGTACCTAACCCCTTCAGAGCTAGCTCTGTTCAGTAAAAATTCCCCAAACTTCTGCTGGAGGTGCAAATCAGCCAAGGGCAATATGTTTCACATATTCTGGCAGTGCAACCTCCTCCAAAATTATTGGAGAACTATTTTCCAAGTCCTAACAGATATTGCTAACCAACATATCCCCCTATCACCTGACTTGGCGATCTTAAACCTCAATATTGACTCTGTTCCTCAGCCCTTCAGACATGTAACGACACACATACTACTACCTGCAAGACTGAGTATAACAAGAGTGTGGAAAACTGATAAGGCTCCCTCAGTGGACCACACTCTCGAGTTCGTTAACACGCATTACAGTTATGAATTAGCCATGGCTTCTGGTGGAAATTGTCTAGCTAAAGAAAAAAGACTGGGAGGAAAACCTGAAGCACAGAATGGAGTAGGACGTATGCACCCTGAGCTTCATCCACCACTCCTGTATCCTTCACTTCAGCATCCAGGTATCACAGCCCAGCAGACCCCTATCAGGACCCTCCACACAGGCCAACCCGGAACCGCGGAATTCCGACGGGAAGGGGTCCAAGCGGAGTGGCGCTCCTCCACACAGCCGCGGCCCTCAGGAAAGTCCGCAGCTTTGGCCTAGTATCCGGAAGCGGCAGCCATCTTGGTACACTCGGACGCTCGGCCAGCAATATACCACAGCCTCCCTGGCCCCCCTATTACCTCCCCGCGCAGAGCCACTCATTATCCAGTCTGCCCACTGCTTCTCACAGCCCTCACAGAGACATTGCAGTGCTTCGGCCGTCGGGAGCTCCTGGATCCTCCAAGTAAATTGCGGCCATCTTGCTACACCCAAACGGACACCCTTGATCCCCCAGCCTTTCCCCTACTAGATACGGTCCCCATTTGGCCACCACCACACCCTGGCCTGTCAGAACATTATCCTCAACTACACTTGCAAAGGTTTGATGCGGAGCTATACTATGGCGGCGTGAAAACGAGCATTGCCTGAGCTTCACAACACATGCCTGCAAGGAAGAGATCCTCGCCCTATCCTACCCAAGCTATCCATGCCCAGATGGGGCCCTAAGCACAGGGACCCCCGCGGAACGCAGCCCGCTGACATCCAACAGTACTTTACCCTAGAAACGCCAAGAACTAGGTCGGCCTCCCGGGACAAGATGGCACCAGAACCCATCAAAAGGGACAACGCGGCACCCCCCGCAACTAAACAAAAGGTAGGAAGCTCCCCTGTGCTTCCCCCAGCTACTGCCAGAGATCCCTCCATTTCCAGCTCCAGCCTCTCTGGCATACCTGTACTGCTGAGAGAGAACCTAACTGCCAGCCCGGATCAGCCCAGCATGTCTGCTGATTTCACAGATCATACCCCCACTCCTAATGCTGTACTGTCTCCTGCAGAAATGTCAGCTATCCTCTTATGTCTACCCACGAGACAAGACATGGAAACTATTGCGACCAGGATGGTGTCATCCCTGCATCAAGACATTACTAACATATCACAGAATGTACAGAAGCTTGAAAAATCTGTTGAAATTTTATCTACAGACAGAGATGCAATACTGTACAGGTTAGACTCTCTGGAAGGTCTGCAAAAACAACACCAGGCTGATATGACCCATCTGCGCCTGCAACATGACGATCTAGAAAATCGCCACAGGCGAAATAATATTAAGCTGCGTGGCATCCTGGAGACTTATAGAGCAGCGGACCTACGAGACACGGTTATTGGCATATTTAATTACATTTTGGGCAGGCCTACCTCTGCACCCATCGAGTTGGACAGGGTGCACAGAGTAAATATACCTGGTGGTGGAGAACGCACCCAGCTCAGAGATGTGTTGTGCAGGGTGCATTTCTTCCTAAAGAAAGAGGAGATAATGCGACGTACCTGGAATAGGGGCTCATATCACTTAGAAGGTGCCACGATTCACCTCCTTCCAGATCTGTCTCGCAGAACTCTATACATGAGACGTCAAATGAAACCTTTATTGGATAAGATCAGAGACTGTGGCGGCACGTATGTGTGGAATTACCCTTTTGGCCTCACTATCCACCTATGCAATGACAGCATCTTTGTGAATGACCACAGGCAAATGCCGGAAGTTTTCCCCTTGCTAGACACCAAACCCATTGACATACCTGACTGGTTAGCAATGGATACTGCTCCCACAGGTCCCTCGATCTCGCAACGCAGACGTGCAGGACCTTCCAACAGGAATGCTCCCAGATCACTGCCTGCTGGCCCACATTCTAGAGAGATATAACTTACCCCAAAAGATGCAACAAGCCTGCTCCTATACCTCTACCTTACTGCTTTTCTCAATGACATATGGATGACACCTCACCCCCTCGATGAACGGCATTACCACCTTGCTGGACCGTTCTCTGGGGGTGTAGGAAGTACCTCTACTCCTGGATCAGCAGGACACTGCAACACTGGATTATCCATGTGGGTGAAAAATTTACGGGGGGAACCCTCAGGAGCCCAGACTGACTGGAACGGTGTTCAGAACTGCCTGTTCAGCTTACACCCAGCAGTTGATATATTGATACAGTGAATGACCATTACCCTGGATTGCTTCACCCCCGATACCAATCCACAAACCATGGATACCAATATCACAGGGTAGGGGGGACCTACTACATATACAGAACATCATTAACTGCATATGATGGTTTTTCCTATACTGTATAGCTTACTACAACTTACTTTTGAGCAATGTCCAGAACCATAGTTTTAAATTTAGCTCAACACTTATATGTCTACTGGTGCTCCTACATTTGAGTATAGAATTTAAGGTCAACATTGTGACAGGCTCTGATACCTTAGGAATGTGTTTTTCTTTTCCTTTTTTTTCTCTCTCCCTAGCTTGGAGTCCAAGAGGACCCCTGGGTGGGACCCCCAAATGTTTCCACAATTCTCCTCCAATTGTAGAGGTTGGTTCGTGCCCTATTACCACAATACTGCTCGGTGAACCACTTGACGGATAAAACCCCTTATAGAATATTGTCTATACTGTCCTATGGAGACCCCCTCGCCCACCAGGATACCCCTCTTGTGATTCCAATAAAACAAATAATATAGCTGGGATGTGTTTACCTACTGTTGTTGTTATTGTTTCCTTAAACGTAATAGGGTTCTAAATGACTTAGATACTCTAAGTATGGCAAGTCCTCTTCCTTTATGATGTACTATAACTTGTTTCATGGCAATGTGGGGTGTTGCTTAGACTTGCAGACGCTAAAAAACATTTCCTCCCCACGTAGAAACTAGTGTTTCAGCCTGTTTTGTCTTGTCGGCACAGATTGAAACCTATTGGCCTACACGGCCACCCCTGATTAGGGTACTTGAGTGGTGCTAGACTCTATACTTGCACCTGAGGTTTTTGTCCTTTTTCCCCTTTCCCTTTCCTCCACTCCCTTTCTTCTATCCCCCTCCCCCCTTTTTCTTTTTTTTTTCTCCCTCTTTCATCTCGCTACCATGAGAGGTCCCCGGGACGCGGCTACACTCCAACTGTGCTCATTAAATGCACGTGGCTTGAATGAACCAACTAAATGCACACAAATACTGTATGACTTTCACAAATCCAAAATTGACATAATTTTCTTCCAAGAGACCCACTTCTGTACAAATGATATTCCAACATTGCGCAATAAATATTACCCGACCTGGCTACATAGCACATACTCCCAATCTAAATCTAGAGGGGTGGCTATTGCCCTCCACAAATCATTGAATTATACTCTTCTAGATTCCTGCTCAGACCCCGACGGAGGTATTTGTTTTTGAAAATATCTCTTAGTGGTAAGACGTACACCCTGGCTAATATATATACTGCTAACCAAGACCAAATCACTAATACTATTCAATATCTTAACAAGCTATTGGAATTTGCCGAAGGGGTGATACTCGCTGCTGGAGATTTTAATAGTGTCCTGAACCCTATAATAGATACCTCCTCAGGCAAAAGCTCAATCTCCTACAACCAAATTAATAAACTAAAAAGATTCCTGATTCAGCACAACCTGATGGATGTCTTGCGCATCCTCCACCTCACAGATGGGGATTATTCCTTCTTTTCTGCAGCTCATAACTCCTACTCCTGCATTGATTTTTTTAAAAAAAATTTCTCATCAGCAACTACGCACTGACATACCAGCCCCAGAGTAGGATTGGGAACATACTATGGTCCGATCATGCGCCAGTGTTTCTGTCCCTCTCCCTGCCCGATCCGCCTGGTCAATGGGAAGCATTGAAATGCCTGCTACGAGGGGTCTTTATTAAACATGGCTCTAGACTCAAACAAAATCGTCTTGCCCAGATTCAAGAACTGTCTTTTCGGATTACTGACTTGGAACGATCCCATAAACATAACCAATCCCCGACCACCCAACTTGCCCTATCTGATGCAAGACTTAAACTGCTGAACTTGTTCGAACAGAAATCCTTATCCATCAGAGACAAATCACGTAAACTGTTTTATGTCGACGCTAACAAACCAGGTAGGATGTTGGCCAGAGCCCTCCATGCCAAAAATAGCATTACTTCTATTCCTAAACTCAAACAACCTGATGGCCATGTCACCCACCATCCTAAAGAAATTAATGAATTGTTTTGTTCATTCTACGCCACACTATACAACCTCCCCCCACGCCCTCGAAACATGTCGCCTGAAGACTTTACATCTAATATTGATGATTATATTGCTACCACAGCACTTCCGACTATCCCTACAGACATAGTGCAGGATCTTGAGCGACCATTTATAGAGGACGAACTTGTGCTGGCAATATCCACCCTCAAACAAAAGCCCAGGACCGGACAGCTACTCGACCCGCTTCTATAAATCCTTCAGAGATATCCTTTACACCGCTTCTTATAAAGATGTATAATGACATCTCCGGAGACTCTCCTTTTCCAAGACAAGCTTTGGAAGCCCATATTATAGTCTTACCTAAACCCGGGAAGGATCCTACACTATGCGGTAGCTTTCGCCCCATTTCTCTCATCAACATTGACATTCGCTTATACTCCAAACTACTGACCAATCGTCTTCTGCCAGCTATACCCGACCTGATACACCTTGACCAGGCGGGATTTACCCCAAAGAGGGAGGCCAGGGATAATATCCTTACAACCATTTCCCTGGTGGAATATGCCCAAAAATGCTAAATACCAGCTTGCTTGATCTCGGTCAACGCTGAAAAACTGTTCGACCGGGTTCATTGGCAATTTCTAGAGAGAACGCTTAAACAAGTGGGCCTTGGGCCCAACATGCTATGCAAGATCCTGGCTCTCTATGATAACCCTATGGCAAGGATCCGATCTAATGGCCTCCTATCTGACCCAATATGGATTCGGAATGGAACCGCCAGGGATGTCCCCTGTCTCCACTACTATACATACTCACTATGGAACATCTAGCCACGGCCATTCGGCACAACTCCAAATTCAGGGTCTCTCTATTGGCCAGCGCCATTACAAATTATCCCTATATGCTGACGACCTCTTATTATATGTTACTAAACCCCATACATCTATACCAGCCATCATCGAGGCATTCACAGAGTTTGGATTGGCTAGAAATTTTATAGTAAACTACGATAAAAGAGAGGCCCTCAACATCTCCCTACCCAAACCTACATTAGCCTGGGTTCACTCTTTATTTGGATTTAAATGGCAACAAAAAGCTGTCAAATATCTTGGGATCCAAATTCCTACCTCACTACCTTCCCTGACAGATATAAACTATACGCCCTTAATAAGAACATTGCGATCATGCCTTGAATCTTATAATAAACCGAACATCTCCTGGTTTGGCCAAATGAACGCCATCAAAATGGACATTCTACCTAAATTTTTATACATTTTTCAGGCGATTCCTACCCCCCCTCCTCGTGGTTTCTTCCAATCGATCAACAAGGCTATTCGGGACTTCATATGGCGTCATAGGAAGTCCAGGATCGGCTTTCATACTTTAGCTTTACCTAAAAATAGAGGGGGTGTCGCTCTCCCTGACCTACGGCTGTATTTCCATGATGCATCGTTAAACAGAAGTGTAGATTGCTACCATGGCTCCGCTACTAAACTGTGGACATCATTAGAAAATGACTAAATATATATCCCGACCTCACATCCCTTCCATGGACACACCCGACACGCAGACCCCCTACAGACCTCATGCCCCTTGTGACTTACGCTACGCTGCAAATTTGGGACAGCTACCTTACAAAAGGTTTATTATCCTCGAGACCCAGTCCCTTGACGCCATTATTCGATATCAACTCCTTCCCTCTGACTTGTGCTAAACCTAAATTTCTTATTTGGCAAAAGAAAGAGGCTCCTCTGTTAAGTCAAATGCTCCGTGCTGGAAAACCAATTCCCCTACCTGACATGCTCTCTTCCTGCCACAACCCTTCTATGGCTTGGCTTGAACACACTTAACACACCTTATAAATAAAATACCAAACATTGACGATCTGACAAGACCATATACAGCCTTTGAGTCACTGCTATCCCAGATGGACAGACCAGAGCATTCACTTCCCCTGATATATCAGATACTAATTCAGGCCTCCTATCCCAACCCACCACCATTCTTTTCAAAATGGGAAAGGGAGATTAATTTGTCTCCAGATGATATGGAATGGGGCAAAACACAGGCACTTTATTTTAAATTATCTATCTCATCTCATGCCAAAGAACGGAATTATTTTCTCTAGATGGTACCAGTGCCCCACTATTTTATATAAGCTCGATCCTAATGTTCCTGATATATGCCGGAGATGCTTGCAGGCCCTCGGGTAACATGACACACATCTGGGGTACGTGCCCACGTGTTGCAAGATTCTCCAGCTATATGACAAGTTGGTAGGGGACAAATATTCTAATGAACCCTGCTTATCGGTCCTATCTATGTTACCGGGGTCATACAAACAAATCAAGAAGAGTCTAATTTGCTATTTCCTGACAGCTGCACGATCAATTATCGCTAGATCTTGGCGTCAACCAGTGGGCCCCTCTCTAGCAGAGTGGGCCTGCGAAGTGGATAGGATAGAACATATTGAAAGAATGTTAGCATGGGATGCTGATAAAAGTGAGGCCCACACCATTATGTGGATCGTTTGGTTATACTTCCGGTTCTCTTCTGATTTTGACCCCTTTATAGTGGATACAGCTCCTACTATTTACCCTGGGCCCTCTGGTGAGTAGCTTAACCACTTGCCGACCGCCGCACGACTATATACGTCGGCAGAATGGCACGGGCAGGCAAAAGGACTTACATGTACGTCCTTGCCTGCCCGCGGGTGGGGGGTCCGATCGGACCCCCCCCCGGTGCCAGCGGCGGTCGGCAAATCTCCCCCGGCGATCGGAGGTGAGGGGGAGGCCATCCATTCGTGGCCCCCCCCTCGCGATCGCTCTCAGCCAATGGGATCATTTCCCTGCCTCTGTATTGTACACAGAGGCAGAGGAAATGATGTCATCTCTCCTCGGCTCGGTATTTTCCGTTCCGGGCCGAGGAGAGAAGACTGCAATGTGAGTGCACAACACACACACACACAGTAGAACATGCCAGGCACACAAAACACCCCGATCCCCCCCCCGATCGCCCCCCGATCCCCCCCCAATCACCCCCCCCCCCTGTCACAAACTGACACCAGCAGGTTTTTTTTTTTTTTTCTGATTACTGTATTGGTGTCAGTTTGTGACATTTACAGTGTTAGGACAGTTAGTATTACCCCCCTTTAGGTCTAGGGTACCCCCCTAACCCCCCCTAATAAAGTTTTAACCCCTTGATCACCCCCTGTCACCAGTGTCGCTAAGCGATCATTTTTCTGATCGCTGTATTAGTGTCGCTGGTGACGCTAGTTAGTGAGGTAAATATTTAGGTTCGCCGTCAGCGTTTTATAGAGACAGGGACCCCCATATACTACCTAATAAATGTTTTAACCCCTTGATTGCCCCCTAGTTAACCCTTTCACCACTGATCACTGTATAACCGTTACGGGTGACGCTGGTTAGTTTGTTTATTTTTTATAGTGTCAGGGCACCCGCCGAATAAAGATTTAGCCCCCTGATCGCCCGGCGGTGATATGCGTCGCCCCAGGCAGCGTCAGATTAGCACCAGTAACGCTAACACCCACGCACGCAGCATACGCCTCCCTTAGTGGTATAGTATCTGATCGCATCAATATCTGATCTGATCAGATCTATACTAGCGTCCCCAGCAGTTTAGGGTTCCCAAAAACACAGTGTTAGCGGGATCAGCCCAGATACCTGCTAGCACCTGCGTTTTGCCCCTCCGCCCGGCTCGGCCCAGCCCACCCAAGTGCAGTATCGATCGATCACGGTCACTTACAAAACACTAAACGCATAACTGCAGCGTTCGCAGAGTCAGGCCTGATCCCTGCGATCGCTAACAGTTTTTTTGGTAGCGTTTTGGTGAAATGGCAAGCACCAGCCCCAGGCAGCGTCAGGTTAGTGCCAGTACCGCTAACACCCACGCACGCACCGTACACCTCCCTTAGTGGTATAGTATCTGAACGCATCAATATCTGATCCGATCAGATCTATACTAGCGTCCCCAACAGTTTAGGATTCCCAAAAACGCAGTGTTAGCGGGATCAGCCCAGATACCTGCTAGCACCTGCATTTTGCCCCTCCGCCCGGCCCAGCCCAGCCCACCCAAGTGCAGTATCGATCGATCACTGTCACTTACAAAACACTAAACGCATAACTGCAGCGTTCGCAGAGTCAGGCCTGATCCCTGCGATCGCTAACAGTTTTTTTGGTAGCGTTTTGGTGAACTGGCAAGCACCAGCCCCAGGCAGCGTCAGGTTAGTGCCAGTAGCGCTAACACCCACGCACGCACCGTACACCTCCCTTAGTGGTATAGTATCTGATCGGATCAATATCTGATCTGATCCGATCAGATCTATACTGGCATCCCCAGCAGTTTAGGGTTCCCAAAAACGCAGTGTTAGCGGAATCAGCCCAGATACCTGCTAGCACCTGCGTTTTGCCCCTCCGCCCGGCCCAGCCCAGCCCACCCAAGTGCAGTATCGATCGATCACTGTCACTTACAAAACACTAAACGCATAACTGCAGCGTTCGCAGAGTCAGGCCTGATCCCTGCGATCGTTAACAGTTTTTTTGGTAGCGTTTTGGTGAACTGGCAAGCGCCAGCGGCCTAGTACACCCCGGTCATAGTCAAACCAGCACTGCAGTAACACTTGGTGACGTGGTGAGTCCCATAAGTGCAGTTCAAGCTGGTGAGGTGGCAAGCACAAGTAGTGTCCCGCTGCCACAAAGAAGACAAACACAGGCCCGTCGTGCCCATAATGCCCTTCCTGCTGCATTCGCCAATCCTAATTGGGAACCCACCGCTTCTGCAGCGCCCGTACTTCCCCCATTCACATCCCCAACCAAATGCAGTCGGCTGCATGAGAGGCATTTTCTTTATGTCCTCCCGAGTACCCCTACCCAACGAACTCCCCCAAAAAAGATGTCGTGTCTGCAGTAAGCGCGGATATAGGCGTGACACCCGCTATTATTGTCCCTCCTGTCCTGACAATCCTGGTCTTTGCATTGGTGAATGTTTTGAATGCTACCATTCACTAGCTGAGTATTAGCGTAGGGTACAGCATTGCACAGACTAGGACACACTTTCACAGGGTCTCCCAAGATGCCATCGCATTTTGAGAGACCCGAACCTGGAACCGGTTACAGTTATAAAAGTTACAGTTACAAAAAAAGTGTAAAAAAAAAAAAAAAAACACAAACAAAAATATAAAATAAAAAGTAATAGTTGTAGTTTTATTGTTCTCTCTCTATTCTCTCTCTCTCTATTCTCTCTATTGTTCTGCTCTTTTTTACTGTATTCTATTCTGCAATGTTTTATTGTTATTATGTTTTATCATGTTTGCTTTTCAGGTATGCAATTTTTTATACTTTACCATTTACTGTGCTTTATTGTTAGCCATATTTTTGTCTTCAGGTACAGCATTCACGACTTTGAGTGGTTATACCAAAATGATGCTTGCAGGTTTAGGTATCATCTTGGTATCATTCTTTTCAGCCAGCGGTCGGCTTTCATGTAAAAGCAATCCTAGCGGCTAATTAGCCTCTAGACTGCTTTTACAAGCAGTGGGAGAGAATGCCCCCCCCCCCCCCATCGTCTTCCGTGTTTTTCTCTGGCTCTCCTGTCTCAACAGGGAACCTGAGAATGCAGCCGGTGATTCAGCCAGCTGACCATAGAGCTGATCAGAGACCAGAGTGGCTCCAAATATCTCTATGGCCTAAGAAACCGGAAGCTACGAGCATTTTATGACTTAGATTTCGCCGGATGTAAATAGCGCCATTGGGAAATTGGGGAAGCATTTTATCACACCGATCTTGGTGTGGTCAGATGCTTTGAGGGCAGAGGAGAAATCTAGGGTCTAATAGACCCCAATTTTTTCAAAAAAGAGTACCTGTCACTACCTATTGCTATCATAGGGGATATTTACATTCCCTGAGATAACAGTAAAAATGATTAAAAAAAAAAAAAATGAAAGGAACAGTTTTAAAATAAGATAAAAAAGCAAAAAAATAATAAAGAAAAAAAAAAAAAAAAAAAAGCACCCCTGTCCCCCCTGCTCTCGCGCTAAGGCGAACGCAAGCGTCGGTCTGGCGTCAAATGTAAACAGCAATTGCACCATGCATGTGAGGTATCACCGCGACGGTTAGATCGAGGGCAGTAATTTTAGCAGTAGACCTCCTCTGTAAATCTAAAGTGGTAACCTGTAAAGGCTTTTAAAGGCTTTTAAAAATGTATTTATTTTGTTGCCACTGCACGTTTGTGCGCAATTGTAAAGCATGTCATGTTTGGTATCCATGTACTCGGCCTAAGATCATCTTTTTTATTTCATCAAACATTTGGGCAATATAGTGTGTTTTAGTGCATTAAAATGTAAAAAAGTGTGTTTTTTCCCCAAAAAATGCGTTTGAAAAATCGCTGCGCAAATACTGTGTGAAAAAAAAAAATGAAACACCCACCATTTTAATCTGTAGGGCATTTGCTTTAAAAAAATATATAATGTGTGGGGGTTCAAAGTAATTTTCTTGCAAAAAAAAATAATTTTTTCATGTAATCAAAAAGTGTCAGAAAGGGCATTGTCTTCAAGTGGTTAGAAGAGTGGGTGATGTGTGACATAAGCTTCTAAATGTTGTGCATAAAATGCCAGGACAGTTCAAACCCCCCCCAAATGACCCCATTTTGGAAAGTAGACACCCCAAGCTATTTGCTGAGAGGCATGTCGAGTCCATGGAATATTTTATATTGTGACACAAGTTGCGGGAAAGAGACAAATTTTTTTTTTTTTTTTTTTTTTTTGCACAAAGTTGTCACTAAATTATATATTGCTCAAACATGCCATGGGAATATGTGAAATTACACCCCAAAATACATTCTGCTGCTTCTCCTGAGTACGGGGATACCACATGTGTGAGACTTTTTGGGAGCCTAGCCGCGTATGGGACCCCGAAAACCAAGCACCGCCTTCAGGCTTTCTAAGGGCGTAAATTTTTGATTTCACTCTTCACTGCCTATCACAGTCTCGGAGGCCATGGAATGCCCAGGTGGCACAAACCCCCCCCAAATGACCCCATTTTGGAAAGTAGACACCCAAAGCTATTTGCTGAGCGGTATAGTGAGTATTTTGCAGACCTCACTTTTTGTCACAAAGTTTTGAAAATTAAAAAAAGAAAAAAAAAATTTTTTTTTTGTCTTTCTTCATTTTCAAAAACAAATGAGAGCTGCAAAATACTCACCATGCCTCTCAGCAAATAGCTTGGGGTGTCTACTTTCCAAAATGGGGTCATTTGGGGGGGGTTTGTGCCACCTGGGCATTCCATGACCTCCGAAACTGTGATAGGCAGTGAAGAGTGAAATCAAAAATGTACACCCTTAGAAATCCTGAAGGCGGTGATTGGTTTTCGGGGTCCCGTACGCGGCTAGGCTCCTAAAAAGTCCCACACATGTGGTATCCCCATACTCAGGAGAAGCAGCAGAATGTATTTTGGGGTGCAATTCCACATATGCCCATGACCTGTGTGAGCAATATATCATTTAGTGACAACTTTGTGCAAAAAAAAAAAAAAATAAAAAATAAATTGTCACTTTCCCGCAACTTGTGTCAAAATATAAAATATTCCATGGACTCAACATGCCTCTCAGCAAATAGCTTGGGGTGTCTACTTTCCAAAATGGGGTCATTTGGGGGGGGTTTGTGCCATCTGGGCATTTTATGGCCTTCAAAACTGTGATAGGTAGTGAGGAGTAAAATCAAAAATGTACGCCCTTAGAAATCCTGAAGGCGGTGATTGGTTTTCGGGGCCCCGTATGCGGCTAGGCTCCCAAAAAGTCCCACACATGTGGTATCCCCATACTCAGGAGAAGCAGCTAAATGTATTTTGGGGTGCAATTCCACATATGCCCATGGCCTGTGTGAGCAATATATCATTTAGTGACAACTTTTTGTAATTTTTTTTTTTTTTTTTTTTTTTTGTCATTATTCAATCACTTGGGACAAAAAAAATGAATATTCAATGGGCTCAACATGCCTATCAGCAATTTCCTTGGGGTGTCTACTTTCCAAAATGGGGTCATTTGTGGGGGTTTTGTACTGCCCTGCCATTTTAGCACCTCAAGAAACGACATAGGCAGTCATAAATTAAAGGCTGTGTAAATTCCAGAAAATGTACCCTAGATTGTAGGCGCTATAACTTTTGCGCAAACCAATAAATATACACTTATTGACATTTTTTTTACCAAAGACATGTGGCCAAATACATTTTGGCCTAAATGTATGACTAAAATTGAGTTTATTGGATTTTTTTTAGAACAAAAAGTAGAAAATATCATTTTTTTTCAAAATTTTCGGTCTTTTTCCGTGTATAGCGCAAAAAATAAAAACGGCAGAGGTGATCAAATACCATCAAAAGAAAGCTCTATTTGTGGGAAGAAAAGGACGCAAATTTCGTTTGGTTACAGCATTGCATGACCGCGCAATTAGCAGTTAAAGCGACGCAGTGCCAATTTGTAAAAAGTGCTCTGGTCAGGAAGGGGGTAAATCCTTCCGGGGCTGAAGTGGTTAATATACCTTATCCCCATTCTCCCTTTCTTTCTCATGCCCCTCATCTCCTTTTAGTTTGCGTCTCTTCTCTTTTTCTCTGTCTATATTTCTTCGCCCTTTCTACTCCTTCTTTCTTACCTCTTTAAGACTATAGCAAGTCTACCGGTAGAATCAATACACTTTCAGGCCATAATTGTTGAGCCTTGTTTTTTTTGTTTTCTACGTCACTGTTTATAGTGGTCTACTGGTTACTTGATTTACCGTTACTTGGTTTATTTCACTTATTTTTATATTCCTCGATGATTTCCACATGACTATGATTACTTGATACATGTTCTTTTAATGTCCTTCTGATTCTAATGTATACCTGTACACTCAATGGAAATATGTTATTCCTTGCCTATGTTTATTTATAGAAGTATAAGAAAAAAAAAAGTGCTTGAAACTTAATAAAACAGATTCAACATAAAGAAAAAAGACTGTGATTACCATGGGATCAATGGGCAGGCGCTGTAAAATTGCTGTGAGGAAATAGAATTTTGCCCCTAGATCATGATATAGCATCAAGTCAGAATTGCATAGTTGAGTAATTTAACAGTTAGTAATATCTCATGCCTAGGTTATGCAAGAATCTGTAGACCCAGCTCTCCTCAAGAGACAAAAGTGATCCCATTGGGGGTCTCTCGGGGGAGTAGATATCACAATTTCAAGGTAGCCTTATTGCTCTACCGGTTGTATATGTTTCTGCTTCCATAAATGTTTGTTTCTGGTGTAAGTCAACTCGACTCATATACCATATTTCTTTGTATTGAAATGTACACACTTCTTTGTAACATGTTGTAGACTGCCTACAGTGTACTATTTTCTTGTAATCTATTGGAAAATAATTGGGCAAATTTATTGGTGAAAAAAAAAAAAAAAACTCCAGTCCTTATATAAAACCACCGCTGTGCTCCTCCATTCTCCAACAGAACACCCTTAATTGTGCACACCGTCACCAGCTGTAATACCTGCTCACCTCAAAATTGAGTTAAATAATCTCAGAAAATATCTTTCTTTCACTCCGCTACTATTTCTCTCTTTCACGCCAGGACAACTGCTCTCTCAACTCAGCAACCTCACGGGTGATTTCAGATGGAGTTAGATAATGATCTCTCCTGTGTAGAACCCCGCTACAATCTCCTTCCTTCACTCCCAGAATTCTGCTCAGTTACTAATCTCTATACACGGCCCCGTTGTTACATGCAATCATAGTGCTCTCTGTATCTATATTTTTTAAAATAGCCCCAATATAGGAAAACTTACAGGATATCCTTTTAATCTGCAGAAATACAAAATGTTTCTTACGTCCACTCACTCACCAATAACACTCTCTTGCGGTGGCTGAGTGACGTCACAGGCTTGGCTCCTCCCCTCTATACGCGTATCACCCTGACATAGTGAAGTAGAGTATGATCTCCTCCTCTCAGAGACTGGGCCACAGGGCAGTATTCCAACATGATAAAGACCCCAATCACACCTCCAAGATGACCACTGCCTTGCTAAAGAAGCTGAGGGTAAGACTGGCCAAACATGTCTCCAGACCTAAACCCTTTTGAGCATCTGTGGGGCATCCTCAAACAGAAGGTGGAGGAGCACAAGGTCTCTAACATCCACCAGCTCCATGATGTCTTCATGGAGGAGTGGAAAGGAAGAGGACTCCAGTGGCAATCTGTAAAGCTCTGGTGAACTCCAGGCTCAGGAGGGTTAAGGCAGTGCTGGAAAATAATGGTGGCCACACAAATATTGACACTTTGGGCCCAATTTGGACATTTTCACTTCATTTACACTGTTATACAAGCTGTACACTCACTACTTTACATTGTAGCAAAGTGTAATTTCTTCATTGTTGTCACATGAAAAGATATAATAAAATATTTACAAAAATGTTGGGGGTGTACTCACTTTTGTGAGATACTGTGGCAGAAATCTCTGGTGACTAATCCCTTTAATTATCACATATATAACACAGATGATATTGTCATAGGTCATGCATGGATGCGTTCAATGTTCAGCTTTTCTTAAAGCTTGAATATGGACCAAGTCACAACTGACCGCATTTCATGGAAAGCTTCATCAGGATTGGAATACAGAGGCACTAGCAAATAGAACAATAAACATAATTTATATATAGATATTGTGATACCAAATTATCATATTAAAACAGATTCGTAATTCAATTAAATAAATCTAGTTAGGCACATGCGCGGCGGCTCCATGGACGATCGCAAGACCTGAGAGCTCCGCACCCCTCCAGCCTGCACTCTCCGCCACAGCCAACAGCTGAGGAGGATTCCCTTGATTGGGCCCCCAACACCCTCCAAGGACCCGAGGAACCCCCCCACATGATCGGGGGTACAGCTAGACGGGATTTATCCTGGCTACTTAATCCAGGTCCGCCGGCCGCTGCCTCCGCCAAAATGGCGGCCGCTACAGCCTCACGAGGCCTGGTCCAGAATCCAGAGGAATCCATCGCCGATCCAACAGACCAGGACACATACACAGAGGGTATGCATCCTCCAACAGTGAGTAACCAGCAACCCCCATTATTATCCCCCACATCCACTGAATCGCTGCTTGGCAGGACCCTGGATGGCCTCCCCCTTACACCAATGGAAGATCTTACTAATGCCCCAGATCATCCAGGGGCTCATACCAGATTTATCCCCTCTACCCCCACAGACTTTTCATCTTTAATGGAGACTTTCTCAAAAATGCTCTCCAGAGGACTTGCCCAAACTGCCTCACAAATTACATCAACTATACAGGCCGATCTGCATCACCTGGGAGCCAGAATAGAGGCTATTGAAGCTAAAACTGACCAAACTGTTACCATAGCCAACCAGAATACTGACAGGATTCAAGAACTACATGAACAGTTAGATATTGCATTCTCAAAACTGGATGATCTCGAAAATAGATCTTGCAGGTACAATTTCAGACTCAGAGGCATTCCTGAATCGTTTAAGGAAACTGATAAAATCGTTCACACATTTACCAAAAATCTGATCCCTGACATACCAGAACACTGCCTGAAAATGCACCGTGCCCACAGGGCCCTCCAATCACCATACCAAGATGGCCAACCCAGGGACATTGTGGTAAAGCCGCATTTTTTCATTTCCAAATATTTTTATTGAAAATAAAGTAAACATGTATACAGTCATGCATTTCTTGTATCAGAAAAAACATTACAAGCAATACAATATGTAATAACAGGCAATTCGCTATGTCTACCCCCAAATTATATGTATTATGCTATGTTATTTTTTTTTATAAATCACCAATGACATTCAATATAATAAAAAGAAAAAAGATAAAGCAGCAAGAAGAAAAACAAAATGAAAGAACATTCCAGATACTGTGCACACCGTGTGATTCCATTGAACGCCTCTCCCTCCCATACAGAATTCTTATATAAGGGCTATTGGTCTGTGCGTCCTATTATAACATTCTTTTTAATTTTATATATCACATACAGGTTTCAGGTGCTTTAAGCCACTTGTCCCAAATTTTTTCATACTTTGTAGGACACCCTCTATGTGAATATGTGAGTTTCTTATAGGGTAATACTGTATTTACTTCTGCAACCCAGTGTTTGAGCTCTGGCGGATCAGGCCTCATCCAAAGTCTGGCTATAACTTTTCGTTCAGAGAAGAGCGAAGGAATATCTTTTGGAATTTGTTGATCTCTGTGTTAGGGAAAATTCCTAAAATACACAGTTTGGGTTGTAGTGTGATAGGAGAGCCCATTCTGCAACCCAGTGTTTGAGCTCTGGCGGATCAGGCCTCATCCAAAGTCTGGCTATAACTTTTCGTGCAGAGAAGAGCGAAGGAATATCTTTTGGAATTTGTTGATCTCTGTGTTAGGGAAAATTCCTAAAATACACAGTTTGGGTTGTAGTGTGATAGGAGAGCCCATTGTGTCATGCAGGAATCTCACCACCTGGGTCCAGAAGGCCTGAATCTTTGGGCACTGCCATATTAAGTGAAAGAATGTGCCTATTGCTTGATTGCACATTGTACATGTTATAGACTGATTCTGTTTATATCTAGAAATTCTATATGGTGTGAGGTAGGATCTATGTAATATGAAAATCTGGGTCAACCTATCCGATAATTTAGGGGATACCAGTTTGCAAGCATCAAGAGCATCACTCCATTCATCATCCTCCATATTGCCCACCTCCACCTCCCTCTCCCACCTAGGTTTCAGTGCATATGCAATTTTGGTTGCTGTCGGTATTGTCAGCATAATGTAAAATTGGGAGATCAATTTTTTGGGGTCTGGGTATTTTATTGATTCCATGAGGGGATTGCCGACTGAGATGAAATCCTCTGTGGGGAATTGTGATCGAAAGGCGTGGCGGAGCTGCAGATATCTGAAGAATAATTGGTTTGGAAGCATAAATTCAGATTTTAACCTGTCAAAGCTCTTCAGTTTACCATTACTGATGATATGAGACAAGTAAAAAATCCCTTTGGAGCTCCACACCTCACTGTCCGGGATCGTTAAGAACTCAGGCAGGTCTGGGTTGTGCCATATAGTGGTAAAGTCATGTACTGCTGGTATGCTCAACTTATCCGAAGCAAGTTTCCATATCCTCCCATATTGGTACAATAGTGATCTACGGTTATCCAACCTCGTCACCCCCCTCGCTCCCCCTGTTATCATTACCATTGAATCCTGGGTCTTGCGAGACCATTCTGGACATAGAAAACTAAGGAATCTCTCCCTATCCACCTTATCCACATGAAATATTTGTGCTAGTTGGGCTGCCATATAGTATATGTTGAAGTCCGGGAGGGCCATACCAGCTAAATCTGTTGGATTTTTCAACTTATGCCAGGAGATTTTGTGTCTGTTATTGCCCCATATGAATGGTTTTAGAATAGCTTCCATTAGTTTAAAGTGTCTGAGGATTAAGTATACTGGTGAGTGCCATATCATGTATAAAATTTTGGGTAAAAGAACCATTTTTGTTATGTTTATACGGCCCATTACTCCCAGGGGGAGACGTGCCCAAATCTGAGTTTTTTGTCTAAGCATTTCGTAAAGTGGGTTTATATTTAATGATACATAGTCTGCTGGGTCTCTAGTCAACCTCACCCCCAGGTATTTAATAACATCTACCCTTTGTAAAGGTAACAGGGCCCTGCTCCTAGGTGGTGGAAAACTATCCAGAGGGAGTATCTGCGATTTGTCCCAATTTATTCGAAGACCAGAGAACATGCCGAATTGTTTAATTAGGTCTAGCGCTAACGGTAGGGAATTGACTGAATCATCTAGGTAGAGAATTGTGTCGTCCGCGTACATGCTGATCTTCTCTATCACTTCCCCTCTACCGAGTCCCATAATCCCAGGGTGTGCTCGAATAGCTATCGCGAGTGGCTCTGCCACCAGCGCGTATAGCAGTGGCGACAGAGGACACCCCTGTCTTGTACCTCTGGTCAAAGGAAATTGTCCAGATGGCCAACCATTGGCCAACACTTTTGCAACCGGGGTTTGATATAAAAGTTGCACCCATTTTATAAATTTGGGCCCCAAACCAAAGCTGCCAAGACAGGTCCATAGGTATCTCCACTCTACTGAATCAAATGCCTTGGCTGTGTCCAAGGCTACAATCACACGGGATCCCTGACAGTCATGATTGGCCTGTAAATTGATAAATACTCTTCTGAGATTGAAGGAGGTGTTTCTACCTGGCATAAATCCGGCCTGGTCACTATGCACTAAGGACAAGATAACCTTATTCAGGCGGATGGCAAGCACTTTTGCGAGTATCTTCACATCCACCTGAAGCAAAGATATAGGACAGTAGGACTCCGGGAGATGTGGGTCCTTACCCGGTTTGGGGATTACAACAATAGTTGCTTCTCGCATTGAAGCAGGCAGTTCAGAGTTCTCAAAGATAGCATTGTATAGTTTAAGGAGCCTAGGGATTAGTAGGTCCGAATAAGTGGAATAAAATTCCACAGGTAGACCATCGGACCCCGGGGCCTTAGATTTGGGGAATCCTGCTATAGCACTGGATATCTCATCTGATGTTAGTGGGGCTTCCAGTTCCTCCACCTGCTCTGCATTTAGTTGAGGAATCGTCAGTCCCTCCAAGAAGGACTCCATGTTGGATGTGTCATTCGTGACTGTGGTCATATATAGATTACTGAAGAAATCTTTAAATAAATCAGAAACTTTGCTAGGTTCCGTCTCCAGTACATCATCAGAGGAGCGTAGTGAAATCACCACAGGAGGTCTCTCCTCGCAATGGACTAAATGGGCCAGAAGCTTCCCAGTCCTTTCCCCATATTCGAATGAATTCTGTTTGTGGAAAAAAATTTTCCGTTTGGACTTTTCATACTGCAATTGATCAAGTGTTCTCGAGCATAATTTAAGAGCATTAGCTCTATCAGTGGTGGGATCATTAAGAAACCCTCTCTCTGCTTCCCGTACCCTTTCCTCTGCCCTATCAATATTTAACTCAGATTCTCTTTTAATTTGGTTAATGCGCCTAGTGAGAGTCATGCGGGCGTGCAGTTTAAACATTTCCCATACCGACTGTACTGTGGCCGAGTCATCATTTGTCTTGAAGTATTGTTCCCATTCCTCTGAGAGGTCATCATCTTCTGGGAGCAGCGTCAGCCAAAAAGGATTTAATCTCCATGAAGCTGGCGGACGGCCACAAGACAAAGCGACCGAGGCCCAGTAGGGACAGTGATCTGATAGTGATCGAGGAGAAAACCCTGTATCTACAAGCCTGGGAATAAGAGTTTTAGACATCAGTATGAGATCTATTCAGGACATAGCACGATGAGACATGGAGAAGCAAGAATAGGCTTTGGTGGAGGGATTTCTGGTCCTCCAAGTGTCAATAAGGTTAAAGTTATCTAGTAATCTAGCAAATCTTGTTGAATAGGAAGAGGGCGACAGAGGCATTGATCTGCTCATTCTATCCATCGCAGGGTTCAATACATTATTAAAATCCCCCATCCATATCACTGGGATAGTAGGGTACATAGCCATATAGTCAAACCCAACAGTGATTACCTCATAGGTGAATGGTGGAGGGACATAGAACGCTAACAGGAGTACCAGTTCCCCATATAGTTTGGCCCTTAGGAACACGTATCTACCAAGTGGGTCAAACTCCGAACCCTGAAGCTCAAAGTGCGTGGTTTTGGTAATTAGAATGGACACACCCCTGGAATGTGTGGTATGTACCGAGTGGAAAGCCCACCCTATCCAAGGCCGTTTGAGTGTTCTGTGAGCCATGCCTTCTGCATGGGTCTCCACCAGAGCCATTACATCCGCCTTTTGTTTTTTAAGCTGTGTAAATACTGCTGACCTTTTGATCGGGTCTCTAATACCACGAACATTCCACGTGAGCAATTTCAGGGTGGCCATTGAGGTAGGTAAAAGAAATGACGAGCCCCAGGCTTCAGAGAACCCACCATAGCAAACACGGCAACACAGATTTCCGGGCAATAAACAGTTTCAAATAATAAATTGTATCTGTCATGGTGATGCAAACATGTGGTTAGTACATAGCAACATATCAATTTTCTCCGTTGTTGAAAACCCCCCACCCCCCTCCCCGCCCTGCACAACCCCCAACTAGTGCGGGCTTTCATCCCAAACTGCCAACGTGGCATGAACAATGTCCGACCTGAGGAAAAAAGATTCAGTAAAAACCGACTAATAGATGTGATCACTGCGGTTGGTGAAAACTGAGTAGTGTTACAGACGTAAGAGCAGATCAGTACAACAGTGAACAAATTATTCCATCTCAGGTCGTGGGTTTTGATGTGTGGGGCGAAACTACGCTGAGTAACGTTACACATCTCAGGACTTAGCTCACCTTCATTAGTGAGGTTTTCAAGGGGGAATCATCCTCCGCCGGTAATGAATGTGGACTATTTACTGACATATGAAATTAGTGGTCTAAATGATCTTGAGTGAGGTTTGTTGACCAGGTATGTATTTCCAATGGGTATGGTGGGAAACAGGTGTCTTGCGGATATACGTCAGGTGTATACCTGTGATACCTGTTTAGGCATTCATATTGTTGCATTCGTGGACTTATTACCAGTTCAGAGTTTTTCCCTGACGAACAGGTATTTATGCTGTAGGATGTAACACACACACGTATGACCCTTTGAATGGCATAGTAGGGGTTAATAGTAGCAGTGTGCTATGTTACGGCCATGGCTCACTATTTCACTGCTGGGGGTAAAGTGAGGGAAAAAGTCAGAGTCAGTGTGTGCCATGTCTAGTAGGGGTAACAGCTTTGCTAAGCTGCAGAAGATTTGTGTCCTGCTTCCCCCGCAAGTAAGTGAGGGTTCAATGAAGACATGAGAGAATGATAATGTCACTTATCTGTGTGCGTCCCTCTGCGCCAGCCATGTGATGGCCGCCTCCGGATCCTCAAAAAAGTGCGCCCGGTCCTCTCCTTCAACGCGTAGACATGCTGGGAAAAGCATAGCATACTTTATATTTTTTATTCGGAGACGCCTTTTGACCTCCGTGAAGGTTCGCCTTCTGCGCTGTACTTCAGCGGAAAAATCTGGAAAGACTGCGATCATCTTATTTCCGAAGGGAATGTTGCCTTTTTCCCTGCTGAGACGAAGAATGGTGTCACGATCTCTGAAGTTAAGGAACTTTGCTATAAACGTGCGTGGGGGCGCTCCAGCAGGTGGCATTTTCCCGGACAGTCGGTGTGTACGCTCGACTACAAATGTAGGGGAGAGGGCATCTCTCCCATATGTATCACATAGCAAATGTTCCAGGAATGTGGGGGGATCTTTCCCCTCTGCTCCCTCAGGGAGGCCAATAAATCTTAAATTGCATCGCCTCAATCTATTTTCGATCTCATCTTGCTTTTGCAGGAGTTGATTTACCTGGGATTGCAGTTCTGCTGTGGAGTTCTGCAGCGGGGGGAGTGAGTCTTCCACATTGCTCAGCCTAGTCTCTGCCTCCGTCACTCTCTCTCTCAGCTTCTGAAAATCTTGTCTCACAAGAGAGATGTCGACCTTCACCTCCTCAATCTTAGCTGTGACAGTGGTCTGGCAGGCTGTTATTGCTTCTTGGCATGCTGTTATAGCTTCCAGCACTTTGGTGGTATCTGCTCCGACGACTCCCTCCTCCCCCTGCATGGCGGCGCCATCTTCTCCCTGAGACTCAGCTCCTTGTCGGCGGTACTGTCCCAGCTTTACAACCGCAGAAGTAGCTTTTTTTCCCGGCGGTGACATGATCCAGGGGGGTTCTTAAAGCAGTGGGGATGGTTTTCGGGTGGTCAGCTTTTCAGATAGTCCCAGGATTTGATATATCGGATACACGGCCGGCGGAGCTCTGTTCCCTAGCGTCCTACACCATGCCGCTCCAGGCCACGCCCCCCAAAAGCCGCATTTTTTCAGAGTTAAAAAGGAGGTCATGTGTAAAGCCCGGGAGATGGAAAACCTTACTATACAGGGATACCCCATCCAAAAAAGAAGATCCTTAAAACCTCTTCTGCAAATCCTGTCACAAAAATCGATCACTTATAGATGGTCTTTTCTTTTTCGCTTAAACTTTGCTTACCTAAACAAATCGTACAGCTTTGCAAACTTCATAGACGGAGAACGCCTGCTACTTCAACTGGGCCTCATCTCCCATTCTCCTGCCCTCGCATTGGACCCCAGGGCACCAATCTCCAAGAAAAGGCCTCCCCCTACAAGCCCCATCAAACCCCTATGGCACAAACAACAAGCAAAGAGATCTAAAGATGGACGTCCACCTTAACGAGAATTCTACAATCAATCTTTTATTTTCTTGCTGGGACTTCACTGACTAAACTCTGGTCAAATGACTCCCCAAGTCATCCCTGCCCACCTTACACAGGCTGGATCTGTTCCACGTCCTATAGTTCAAGAATGGCAATTATTCCTAATCTTTACTACATTGACCTGGTCACCCTGCCATTCTCTTTCTACACATGCTCTCAGACCCCTGAGTGACATTAACCGCACCTACTATATTTTGTTGTGAACTAGTAATTTTCTCCTTTACAGAGGGGAAAAAAGACTTCCTAAAAATAGCTTGCTGCCTACTTAATCACCTCCTTGGTTACTCTAAAGCTGATTTCCCTTTCCCTCCCCTCACATATTGACCGGGGGACGGAGACAGAAATCTCAGACCACAGATGTGTGGACACCCCACACTCACAAGATTATTTTTGTTCCCCCCCTTTTTTCCCTCTTCTTTCTTTCTTTTCCTCCTTTTGTATTTTTCTGGCGGAATGGCTGGAATGGCTGCACTTCGCCTCCACCTGTCTCGGAGTGCCATTTTCCCTCTACTCGGAGACTGCAAAACAACCCCCCTATTTGGGGTTACTTTTTTGGGGAAAACTTGTGGAGGAAGAGTCGCAGCCCCCTCTCTCTGCAATGGGGCTTTGGTTCTACTTAAGCTGCATTTTTATTGCCTGTTATATTGTTTTGTACAATGTTTTTGACATGCCTTGTCTATCTTCCTCAGGATCGGCTTTCTCTACCCCCCCTTCTTTTTTTTTTTAATCTTTATTTAATTTTCAAAATCTCAATACAAAAAAACCCCAGACAATTGGGGGGGACACAAATAAGACTTGTACCATTATACACCATTTCTCTAAATAACATATAGTATAAATAACCCCTCCATGTGTCCCTCCCATGCCCTCCCTCCTTTCACCCCTCCCGGCCCCCGCAGATTATTTCCCATCCGATTGAATCTTGACGGGTTATTGTGCTCCTATTCCTACATTACAGCAGGATTACTTCCACATAACGCTCAATTTTTTTAAAGCCTATCCAGCTACCCCATTTACCCCTTTGTTCATCTTGGTCTCTTTCTGGATATTCTCCTAGCTCTTCTCTCTCCAAGGTATAGGTTTCATTCACTCTGACAATCCAATCCCTAATCCTCGGTGCTTCCGATTCCTGCCATTTCTTTGGGATTACGTTCTTAGCTGAATTTAGTAAAACTGGGACTATTGATGTTTTATACCCTCTTTTTCCTCCTTCCGACCTATGGAACAAACAGTCCCAGGGGTCGAACTGGACTACCTTGCCTGTAATCTCTTCAATTAATCTAGTTACTTCCTGCCAAAATGTTTTAATTTTGGGGCATTCCCACCACAAGTGCGCCATGGTCCCTGGTGACCCACATCCTCTCCAACAATTGGGAGACCTATCTGGTGCAAACTTATTGACTTTGACCGGGGTCATATACCACCTGGCCAAACACTTATAGTTGCTCTCCATCGTTTTCGTATCAACTGCCGTTCCGTGCGTCGCCCCCAAGATGCTCCTCACCATTTCTACATCACAGCATGCTCCCAATTCCTCTTCCCATTTTTTGATAAAAGGTGGTGACTCCCACCCCTCTCCCTTCACCAGAATTTTATAAATCTCAGAGATTTTCCTCTTTACTAAATCCTTACAAAATACCTTCTCTATCGATCTATAATTCGCTTCCTCCCTTAGGGGGCCAGGAAGGATATTAACAAAGTGCGCGAGCTGGCCGTATCTCCACCCATTTAGTAACAAAAAATCCCCTGGTGCCGCTAATTCTTGGAAAGTGCAAATTTTCCCTCTCTTAATAATACCCCTTACTTGTGCTTCTCTATCCAATATCCAATTGTCCCCCACTTTCTCCATCCCCGGGGGAAAGTACATATTCTCTTTTTAAAAAATTAAAGGTGAATTATACTCCCACTTATTATTCAAGTGCATCTGGTCCCAAATTTTAAAAGTGAGGTGTGTTATATAATGCTTGTCCTTACCCAAATTCCTAAGGTATGGGGGATTCCAAATCAAATGGTTTAACCGTGTGTTACTTAACCCTTTTTCTAAATTAACTCACTTTTTATTTTCACTATTTTTTTCCCAGTCAAGTGCCCGTGCAATAACAATAGCTTTGTAATAATTCCTGAAATCTGATAAGGCCAGCCCCCAACATGCTTTTTCTCTCCTCAACACTGTATGTGCTATCCTAGGCTTCTTATTATCCCATACGTATTTGCCTATTAAACTAGTCAATATTCTGAAAAAGTTTTGCGGTAAGGGAATCGGGAGCATCTGCATCTTATATAGCACCTTTGGGGCTAACACCATCTTTACTATATTAATACGCCCAATCCATGAGACTGGACAATACCTTATTCTGTTTATTTCTGCTCTAATTTCATTTAATAGAGGAATAAAGTTCAACTTTTACAACTTCTCCCTATGCCCCGTTAGATTGACCCCCAGGTACCTTATATTATCTCTCCATGGGAAATGAAACACCTCACCCAGTCTGCCCGCTTCCTGTTTATTGATATTAATCTTTAGTGCTTCTGACTTCTCTATATTAATTTTAAATGTTAGAGAGCTCACTATATTTCCTCAGTGTGGACAACAAATTTGGTATCGTAATTCTAGGTTTAGAGAGATACAAAAGTACATCATCAGCAAAGGCAGCCAATTTATGTTCTTCCTCCCCTACTATACAGCCACTTATATCCGGGTTTTTCCGGATCGTAGCTAGCAGAGGTTCCAGGGCCAGGACAAACAGGAGAGGGGACAACGGACAACCTTGTCTCGTCCCGTTTTCCATAACGAATTGTGCAGAGGGTACATTATTGACCTTTACAAATGCCGTAGGGTGTTTATATAATGTTTTTATCCATTTTAACATTATTGGCCCTACTCCCATTGCTTCAAGCATGTGATACCCCCAGTCTACTCTGTCAAATGCCTTCTCGGCATCTATCGACAGAAGTAGACTAGGGGCTCCACTCGTTTTAAATGCCTCCATTATCAGGAGAGACCGCACCCCGTTGTCTCTTCCCTCCCTCCCAGGGACAAATCCCACCTGGTCCGGATGAACCAGATAGGTCATTTTCTCCCTGAGCCGTAATGACAACACTTTTGCATATAATTTGGTGTCCGCATTTAAAAGCGCAATCGGTCAATAACTCGAGCACGAGGTACGGTCCCTCCCCTCCTTAGGAATAAGTGTCACTGAGGTCAACAAGGCATCCCTACACAATTCTCCTTGCCTCCCCAGGCCGTTCCAAATTTGGCACAACCGGGGGACCAGAGTGTCTCTAAATTTTTTATAAAAGCTGGTTGTAAAGCCATCTGGCCCCGGACTCTTGCCCGGGGGGGTGACTTTAGGGCCATGTATACCTCCTCCTTCGTTATTGGACTCTCAAGCACTACTGTATCTGACACCGACAGGGTAGGGAGTCTCGCTCCCTTTAAGAACTCTCTCATCCTCTCTTCCTTATTTCCACTACATTTTCCCCTCTGCCCAACCGAATAAAGAGATGAAAAAAACTGGTAGTGTGTCTCATTTCACCTTTTTTATTTTTGATCTTCTCTATAAAATTCTCATCCTTTTTTTTCCTTATGATTGCTGCCAAATGTTTCCCCACCTTATTTCCCTTCTGGTGGAAATTTTTTAGATATTTATTCCTGGTTTTCAATGACTCTTCCTCTAAAAACTCCTTAAGCTCTTCTCTTTTTAATGTCAGTTCTTTAAATACAGATTCTTCACTTCCCCTGGAGGCTTTGTGGAGCTGTTCTAGTTGGTGTATTTTAGCTATAAGACTTTCTTTCTTTTTTCCCCTTTCTCTCTTCTCACCCGAACCAATAGAAATTAGGACCCCCTTTATGTATGCCTTAAAGGCCTCCCAGAGGACTACCCCCATTATCTCACTAGATTCATTATTGAGGAAGAACTCCTCAATTTCCTGCTGAATTTTCTCAACAAGGTTATCTTTCTTGAGAAGTTTTTCATTGAACCGCCATGAGAACGGAACCCTCTGGAGGCCCCCGATCTTTACTGTCATCGTTACTGGAGCGTGGTCTGACAGAGTCGTGGTCTCAATCTTCGACTCTTCTATCGAGTGCAAAAGACTGTGGTCTACCAACAGGTAATCCAGCCTTGAATAGGTCCTGTGGACCGGGGAGAAGAAGGAATAATCCCTCTCCTTAGGATGCTGCACCCACCAGACATCTATCAGTTGGCTATCATGGAGCTTTCTTCCTAAACCCATCAGCAACTTTTTACCTATCTCCCGAGTACCAGATGACCTATCCAAGGCTGGGTCTAAACAAAGATTAAAGTCGCCTGCTAAAATCAATTCCCCCTCCTTAAATACAGCCAAACTATCCAGGATCCGGGAGAGGTATTTTATCGGGTCTCTATTCAGGCAATAAACATTGGACAATGTATAGATCCTATCCCCTAACTTGATTTTTACAAACAAAAACCACCCCCCTATATCCACCCTCTTCTTAATCAATGTAAATTTAATCCGTTTAGAGAGCCCGATAGCCACTCCCTTTGCCCTTTTGATTGATGTATTACAATAAATCCAGGCCAGAAAATTGAGTTCAACTTAATATTTTCCTCATGCACCAGGTGGGTCTCCTGCAAAAAGACAACATCTGCGCCATACCTCTGTAATTCATTTAAAATTTTTCGCCTTTTCCCGGGTGAATTTAACCCCTTCACGATATAGGACAGGCACCTAACCTCCATCATCACTGATCTTTAGAGATGCTCCTATATCTCTCTTCCACCCCTCTATTTATTATAAATCTGCAAGGGCGACCCTCCCCCCACCCCCCAACACTCGACCCCCCCACCAGCCCCCGCCACTACCTGGCCATTGGGCTGCAGTGCCGAGATCGCCGTACTCTCGACCCGCATCCCCTTGTGCCATGGGGTGAGGCTCTGCCGGGGACAGCCATGGAGCCCCTCTGTTCGGGGGGGATCCACAGAGGCCCACCAATCAATCGCTTATTCACCCCCCTCCACAGCCCCCCCACCTCTCCCACCATCCCAGCCCCCAAAAACCTCCCCCCACCCCACACAGCCCCCATAACCCCTTTTACTTGAGACCATTACTATCAAAACCCTTCCATCAAGGCAGGACCCCCTCGGGGATATTTAGGACAGGAATATCTAAATTCCTGCCGAAGTCCTCTAGGTCTCCCACATGTCTCATTTTAAAAGTCCTACCCTCTTTTGTCACATTTAAAGACAGAGGGAAGCCCCAACTATATTTTATATTTGCCCCCCTCAGTAAGTCCAATATCGGTTTCAGTTGGCGTCTCCTCGCCAAAGTTCCGGCAGAGAGATCTGAAAATATTTGAATTTCCTGGTTATTATATTTCACTGGTTGGGCTCCTCTTAATTTGCTCCAGATTTTTGCTTTGTCCTCAAATTAGTGAAACTTGACAATGATGTCCCTTGGCACATCTTCTCTCACATTTGGGGGTTTTCTTATCCTGTGGACTCTATCGATCTTCAATTCACATTCTGGATTTCTTCCCAGGAGTGGATTAAAGACTTCCCTCATCACTGAGGTCAGATCTTCTCCTCTCTGCTCTGGTAGGGATCTAATTCTTAGATTTTGCCTCCTATTTTGGTTTTCTTGTTCTTCTAATTTATACATTAACTCGCGTTGGTCCCCCTGTAGTGTTTTTACTTGTTTCTTAAGAGCCGCTATTTCCTGATCCTGATGTTCCGTCACCTTCTCTACTTCTTCTACTCGCTTTAGAAGGTGTCCCATATCTGTCCTTACATTGAGGATTTCTGCCTTTATTGATTTTTCAAGCTTAAAAAACATGTCTTGTATCTCAAATTTGGTTGGGAGTGCTTCTGCAGCTAGGTCAGCCTCCATACCTAAATCTGGTTCTGTTTCAGAAAGTATCCCTACGTTGGGGGTCCCTCCTTGCGCCCCTTTATTTTTAGTTGAGGCCTTCTTTTTGTTCTTGGCTTCTTGTTGTTTGTTATCCATACCTGGGCTTTTTAGATATTTTTGAATTGTACTAGAATTTAAGCTGTCTCTAGGCTTGTTTAGATCTGCTGGTTTTTGGGAGCGTCCTCTCATGTTCCTCCCTTCCCTGCTCTCCACTTATTCCCTTTTACACCGGCCTTAACGCTTCTGTAGAGAGGGCCCCCTTCAGGCCTACATCAGCTAGGCAATTTGGTAGTTGTGTAAATGTCTATCCTCCAATTCACACAGACAGCCCCTTTGAGAGTTGCATCAAATCGTTTTCCCCAGTACAGTTCTGCTGGACCAGCCTAGGCTCACTTCATCCCCTCCTCTCCTCCTTTCCGTTGTAAACACAGGACCAAGGGCTTTAAAGGGTCTCCTCTCTCCCTTTGGGCTCTGTCGCCCACTCTTAGTTTGTTGATGTAGCAAATACACTGAGTCCCCTCTAGGTACCTCGGGCCCTCTGTGCCTTTAAATTTCTCTTCAGCGGTAAGAAAACTCAGTCACATACTCACAGTTCCATAGAAGAGATAATACTCAGAAAAGCTGATCCTACCTGGATCCTGTGAACCTCTTAGGGACTTCCCGGATCACCGATGGAGGCTTCTTTTACCCTCGATAGGGCTATCCACAGCCCTGGGAGAAGGGATCCCCACACCTCCTTGTACTCACTTGGCCTCGCTTGTCTGCACCAGAACCGTCATTTGCTGAGTGCACTGCTTCATTCATTCCACATACAGGCTTTGCTCGGCTGCAGGGCTGGGGGGATGGGAAGAAGAGCAACCAGGGAGCTGAGACGCAGGGGGGAGCGGGAGGATGCTGTGGTGGCGAGCAGCCGCTCCGCCGGGCCGCCGACCACTATGCTGTGAATGGGCAACTGTTTGCGGCTATAATACAGCCGCCTCTCTCCTCCTTGAAGCCGGCCGCTGAGTGGGCCCTCCGCCGCCTTGGAGGAAGGTTCACTGGCTGGCTACGGGCTCTCACCCCATGCCTTCACGAATGCCATCTTCGATCAGATCTTTGTCCTCCACCGCCCCACTACCAGGCCCCTCCCCCAAACAACGCACTTCACATCCTCACCCTCGCTCTCCGAGGATGTCTACCCCACCTTCTAACACTTCTCTCTCTTCTCCCGGGTAACCCAGAGGCTCATCACAACGCCTGCAGATGTATCACCAAGACCATCGGACATCAAAGGCAGTGAACTATACACCACTTCAGGAGGTCAGGGTAAGAACCCAAAGATTGATGCGCACATCCCCCCCTCTGATCCATGTATCCTGACACCAACACATCTTCCCCCCTTATGTATTGCCACCCACAACGTCCAAGAGATAAAGTCCCCAGTTAAGAGACAAAAACTTTTTAAACACTACCAATCTCAAAAGATTGAAGTCCTCTTATTACAGGAAACTAATTTCCCATCATCGTACAACCCCTCCTTCCTACGTGGTAACTATCCCCAGTTTTACCTCTCCAGTGCGGGTAACAAAATAAAGGGAATGGCCATATGCTTCTCTAAGAACCTGAAATTCTCCCCAATGGACATTATAAGAGAGCAAGCAGGCAGATACTTATTAGTAAAAGGCTCTATTGAGGGCACACAGTATTTATTTGTCTCTTACTATGCCCCAAATAAAGGCCAATCGATTTTATTTTCCTCCATGATGTCCACACTTGGCCCGCAGCTAGAAGGGAAAATAATCATGGGAGGTGACACAAATCTTCCTTTTGATCTAACCCTTGACAAATCGGGGTCAGGCCCCTCTCGGTCAAGGAAACCCCCGAAACAGAGCACTAAGATAGCCTCCACCTTGTGCTCCCTGGGCCTTGTGGACATCTGGAGGGAACTAAACCCTAGATCCAAAGATTACACTCATTACTCTGCACCACATCAAATTTACACCATAATTGATCACATTTTTATTCAGTCCCACAACATCCCATCGGCTGCCAAAGTGGTCATCAGAGACACCGCAATTTCGGACCACTCTATGGTTCTTTTATACATACAGCGTACCCACAACACTTGCACGATATTTATATGGCGCCTCAATGAAGGGCTCTTAAGTGACCCAGTCCAATGCACGATCCTCACACGAGAAATCCAAGAATACTTCCTCCTGAACAATAGCGACTCCATCTCCCCAGAAACCCTATGGGCTGCCCACAAGGCAGCGATTAGGGGGAAGATTATCCAAACTACCTCACGACTTAAAAAGGAACGCAAGGCAGACATCAACAATCTCACCAGGGAATTCCAATCCTTAAGTAAGGCCCATAAACATAATCCCACTAGAGAATCTCTGGAATCCCTTGAATCAACCCGAACGTCCTTAAATCTTGCCCTGACCACCGAGGCTGAGAAACATCTACGATGGTCAGGAGCACGATTCTACTCCCATAAAGACAAAATAGTCCCCAAATTAGCAGCAAAATTATCCCCCAAGCCCCGATATTATACCTTTCCCAAGATATAAGTTTAGACGGGGGAGCTGACACAAAACCCATGCCGCATCATGGAAACATTCCATGAATTCTATACCACTTTATATAAAAACGAGCAATTAAGTACTCAGCCTCCCCTAGACGAATTCCTGAATAATGTCCCTCTCCCAATACTATCTTCGGAACACTCTGAACTCCTGGACGAGCTGATATCTGAATCGGAAGTCCCCAAGGTTATAAAACAGCTTAAACAGAACTCAGCCCCGGGTCCAAACGGCTTTTCCGTCGGCTACTACAAAAAAGTTGCCACCGCCCTTGCCCCATTTATGGTCAGATTCTTTAATTCTCTCAGGTCTGGTTCTCCCCTGGATAAAGCCCTAAACTTGGCTTATATATCGGTTATACCTAAGCCTGGTAAGGATACATCTTTGGTGTCTAATTATCTTCCTATCTCCTTAATTAACAACGACCTCAAAATTTTAACAAAAGTACTGTCCAATAGACTCTCATCCTGTATCGCTCTTTATGTCCATAAGGACCAGGCGGGCTTTATCCCGGGGAGACAAGGACCTGACCAGATAAGGAGAGCAGTTGACATCATATCCCTTCTAAACTCCCGTTGTGACGGAGGCCCCCATCAGGAAGGATTCTTACTGTCGATCGACCTACAAAAGGCTTTTGACACAGTTACCTGGCCTTACCTATTTAATGTCCTAGAAAGATGGGATTTTGGCCCACACTACGAGCCCTGTACTCTAGCCCTACTGCACAGGTTAGACTCCAGGGCTACTACTCTGACCCCCTCACCATAGAAAAAGGTAGCAAGACTACCCACACTCCCCCCTCCTTTTTGCCATAGCTATCGAGACCCTGGCCATAGCAATCAGGTCTCACCCCGACATTAAGGGAGTCTTCTGGGGAAATCAAGAACATAGGTGCGCATTGTTTCCCAACCATCTGCTATTATTTGTCACTTCTCCACTGATATTAACGCCCAAAATCTTCTCTTTGCTCGATAGATTTGGCAAAATCTGTGGCCTACGAGTAAATGTCTCAAAATAATTAGCACTAAACATCACTGTTCCCCCCAATTTACTCGGAAATTTACAAAGCCATTTTCCATTCTCCTGGTGCTCGACTTCCATTCTGTACCTAGGGGTCAATCTCCCCCCTAGAATAGACTCCTTATACTCTTCTAATTATCCGGCCGCTTTCCATAAACTGACATCAGACCTTACCAATTGGGCTAAGCACAACCTATCTTGGCTAGGCCACATAAACGCAATAAAAAAATGACCCTCCTCCCTCGTCTCCTTTACTTATTCATATCTCTACCTATCCCAATCCAGAAATCACAACTGCATACACTTCAATCTAGAATTCTACAATTTATATGGGGACCAAAAGGCAGATGTTCTAAAAATATTTTATTTAGACTCAAATCTCAGGGGGGGTTCGCCCTACCCAACATCTGGTGGTACTACCAAGCCGCACAGCTGGCCCAGATCTCTATTGTCTATTTACGGGGCCCAAAACCTCATTGCGTCTCCATGGAGAGACAAGCAGTCCCCCTCCACACTATTGACTTCTTAATATGGTCACCCACTAAACTCAGACCCCCTATTTTAGCCCCCACTCTCTCCCACTCATTAGCTCTATGCGATCAAATACACAAAAACCCATCCCTGATCTCAGCCCTTCGCCCCCTAACACGCATGTTCCATAATCCCGACTTCCCTCCGGGAATGAACATTTTAGCATTTAGTTGGTGGCTCAATAAAGGACTACTTAGAATAGGGAACTTTTTCACTCCCACAGGCCCCATATCTATTACATTCTGCATTAGTAAACTGGAGATGCCATCCTCTGAATGGTTCAGATACTCACAACTACTACATTTCCTCTACTCGATCTGGCCTAATAAACCAGAACCCCCCAGGGCCACAGCCTATGAATCATGGTGCTCAGACATCACAGATCAGAGGGGTGAGATCTCTATCATCTATTCCTCCCTAACCTCAGCTCCAAACCTTCCTATGCTCTCTCGTGGGAAAAAGGCCTCGATATATCCTGGTTTACCCGTTTCCAATGATCCTTCAAGAGTATTATGAATATCTCTCTGATTGCAGCAAGCCTTAAAATACTGACCCAGTAGTACAGGGTTCCCTCCCTCCTCGCCAGGATCTTTCCAGATGCTTCCCCGCTGTGTTTCCGAAAATGCAACCACATAGGAACAATGCTTCATATATGGTGGTCATGCCCACGCATAAGGGGTCTTTAGAACAAAGTATTTTCTTTGATACGCAGAGTGATGACCGTACAGGTCCCCCAAACACCAGACATAACACTCCTTAACCTTAAAGTGAATAAAGTAGACAAACACACTCAAGCACTGATTTTCTTCATCCTGTTAGGCACCAAAATTACAATAGCTGCCCATTGGAAAAAAACTTTTGTCCCGATCACAACGGCGAAGCATAAAATATCCTGGATCATGGCGCAGGAGAAAATAGTCAGCATTATACAAGACAAAACCCATATATTTAAACTCACCTGGGAACCCTGGGCCAAATACTGTCATTTCCCTTTATACCCAGGCGTCGTCCCCTCTAAATGAACATGGCTTTGGTTGACCCTACTGAATCTCCCTTCTTATCACATCGCTTTTCCTTGCACCCTTCCCTCTCCTATTCCTTTTTTCCTAACTTTTCTCCCCACCAATCCACGACTATGTATATTAAACAAGGCTGATCCTGACTTCCTTGTTATGCATCAGATGTGCATGGAACAGCAAAACTGGAGCTAAGTATATCTGGAACTCTTACTCTCCAGGCTTCCGCTCCAGTCCTAACAACCAAGTTTTTAGTTCTGGATATGTTGGTGATCATTTTACCTGTTTTGATGTACTAATATATCTAAACAATACTTCCTTACACTTCACTCTCCTGAGTGGGGACTTGAGTCAATTATTGAGGGAGTTGCGGGGAGTCCCCCACCCACAGCATGATCCCTTTAGGGGTGGCTGGGGGAACTTCCTCTCACCCTCCTCTCCATTACTAGCTAGGCGGCACAGTGGTGTAGTGGATAGCAATGTCGCCTAGCAGTAAGAAGGATCGCTGGTTGGAATCCCAACCACGACACTACCTGTCTGGAACTTGCATGTTCTCCTTGTGCCTGTGTGGGTTTACTCTGGGTTCCTCCCACACTTCAAAGACATGCTGTTAGGTTAATTGGATCCTGTCTAAAATTGTCCCTAGTATGTATGAATGTGAGTTAGGGACCTTAGATTGTAAGCTCCTTGAGGGTAGGGACTGATGTGAATGTACCTTGTAAATGTAAAGCACTGCATAAATTGATGGCGCTATATAAGTACCTGAAATTAATAAAATAAATAAGAGCTTATGGGCAACAAACCCATACTCATCATTGACCCACTAACAAGCTTATCATTTTGACTTAGGAACATGACAGAATTCGTGTTGTTTGCTGACAAAACGCTCCTTTAAAACTATACATGTATAACCTATGCTGTATCCTAAGAACAAGTCATATGTTATCTCACTGTTTGCTAGGCCATGTTGGCCAATTTATATACTTCTTTAAGTCTTATGTACCAAACATTCTCATTTTTCTTATTTGAACATACTCTCTTTCTGTGAATATAAAACCAATAAAAATTATTGAAAATTAAATAAATCTAGTTGTTGGTCTGAACTATTTTAACTCACTGAACATCAACCTAATTGTACATGTTTTTTACCACTGGAATCAAACCACTAGTCTGTCACCTGGTATAAAACAAGAAGGGAGGCACCCCTTTTGCAAGTAAGAGGTAGTCTGTAAATAGCAACTAATAAAATATTACAGAAACCATCATAACTGACTTTCCAATCACCCAGTGGAAAAAAAAAATATTTTATTGGGATCCGTTGTCCATTGATGGGCCGCTCTCTTACATGGATGATCAGCTGATCTTGCTTCACTTCTGAGTGTGTTTGACCACTAGATTTATGGTCCTGCATATCTGGTAAGAGGCGTGCTTAGGATGGTGTTGCTGGTGAGGGTCCCCTTTTCCTGGTCATCAGTTGGCTATATGCACATCTACATGTTTGCACTTTATACTCAGATGTTATTTGTGTTTTTATTAGTCTATATGACATATCTGCACTTCATTTGTTCATTTACACTTTATAGAATTTTCTTTGCACAATCTTTTGAGCGCTGCTTATATTTTTTTACAAATTGTCTATTAGCTGGTATCAGTTAAATGAGTGGCTGCCAATTTTCTCTTCATATATGAAGTGTGGATTTTTTGACTTTTTTTGGTGATCATATCTATGTTCTGCCCATCCAAGCCAAATAACTTGGGATCCCGCTTCATATATCCTTTAAAAATGGCCACTGGCATCCCAATATACATGTACCAATAATTAGAATAGTTATGCAAGAAAAATCAACCCATGCTATAGATCACCCCCAGAGTAGAGCTGCACGATTCTGGATAAAATGAGAATCACGTTTTTTTTGCTTAGAATAAAACTCATGATTCTCTCACGATTCTTGCGGCGTAACATCTTTCACATTATACAAAAAAATTGGGATAATTTTACATTTTTTTTTTTTAAATTAATTGGTGTATTTTTTCCCAAAAAATTGTGTTTGAAAGACCGCTGTGCAAATACAGTGTGACATAATATATTGCAATGACCGCCATTTTATCCTCTAGGGCAGTGGTCATCAACCCTGTCCTCAGGGCCCACTAACAGGCCAGGTTTGCAAGATAACAGAAATACATCACAGGTGATATCATTTGCTGCTCAGTGATTGCAGCATTCTAGTCTGCATCTCCCCAAGGTAATACATAAAACCTGGCCTGTTAGTGGGCCCTGAGGACAGGGTTGATAACCACTCCTCTAGGGTCTCTGCTAAAAAAAAATATATATATATATATATATATATATATATATAAAATGTTTGGGGGTTCTAAGTAATTTTCTAGCAAACAATACTGATTTTAACTTGTAAGCAACAAGTGTCAAAAAGGGTTTAGTCTTTAAGTGGTTAAACTGACCTCATTTACCCCTCCTGAAGACGGGATATGAAGCATACGTCGAGGCGTGCCTGGTTACGCAATCTGATCCACAATTCTGGTCCCTCCTGTTGTTGGTGGCTGGTGGTGAAGCGCACGCCAGCTACCACGTGTGGAGCTTCCCGTCAGTATATTTCTATGACCTCATTTACAGACTGAAGTTAATTTTTTTGATCTAAAAGAACTAAAAGATACTTTGTATCTCTTCTCTATCTCTCAGCACTGAGGAATGTTGATAAACATTCGTCAGCATTTTTTTGAGAGCTCGGCTCTGCACGGTTTACATAGAAACGCCCAAAGGGCTGATTAGGATCGTGAGGGGGGATGAATCGAGATCGAGATTTTTTTTACGATTAATCGTGCAGCTTTACCCCAGAGTAGTATAATATGTGCCCAAACAAAGATGGATTAAGCCAATGCTACAGGTCGCCTAAAGACAATATGTAGGTCCAGCTTGAGTAATTATACTTTGCTAAGGTGTCTAGTTCCTTGCCTCCCTACACTGTCCGCTGGAGAAAGCCACGGACAATCATCTTTATACATGCCATATAAGCCCCTCCCAATGTGTTCACATTGTGTGATTTGAGTGGCGTAAACTTTTTTTATCATATGATTTTGATGGAATTTGCAATAAATATAGGTTTTATATTATTTATTGCCTTGCTGAATGTTGGATAGCACCAAGAAAGTCCCTTGTATCCTCTTGTATTATTTCTTGAATATGTGTAGGAATGTGGTGCCATCATTCGCCCACCGACATACCTAAATCTTCATTTAAAGACCTCGATAGCTCAGAATAAAATGTTGCCACAGGTAAATGAGTAATTGTAAGCAACTTATCCATTATTTAATCACCCATTCCAAGGTTTGAACAACATAAAGCCATAAAAACTTCACTGGTTTAACTACTACTGTATATAGAATGTTCTCATTTAACCTCTTAGTAACCTTTAGTTAATGCCAATCAGCCCTGATAAACTCCTTCAGCCCAGTGGTGTATTTAGGTTTTGTGCTGCCCTAGGCCTGACTAAACGCATGCACCCCCCTAATTTAAATACGACCCACCCCATCCTGCCGAGGCCACACCCCTTCCTGTTTAAGACCCACACTATCATCTGTAAACAACACCCCTTCCTCTTTAGGCTCATTTGGCACCTTTCAGGGGGGAACGGGTACCTGTTTCTGACAGGTACCCTTCCCCACTTACGGGAGACTGCGCTGTCCCCTCTGAAGTTTGCCCCCCCTCCTCCTTCCTCCACTGGGCCATTCAGAAAGTGCAACGCGCTTCGCACATGTGCAGTAGGGAACCGGTCGGTTTCCCTTACCATGAATGATAGTGGCAAAACCCGAGAGCCAATCTGAAAATCGGCTGAGGTGTCGACATCGCTGGATCCCTGGACAGGTAAGTGTCCTAATATTAAAAGTCAGCAGCTACAGTATTTTTAGCTGCTGAGTTTTAATGCTATCACGGGGGGGGTCTCACTGTGCCCATCAATTGCAGCCTCACTGTGCCCCATCAAACGCAGTCACTGTGCCCATCAAATGCAGCCACTGTGCCCATCAAATGCAGCCACTGTGCCCTCAAACGCAGCCACTGTACCCATCAAATGCTGCCACTGTGCTATCAAATGCAGCCACTGTGCTAACAAATGCAGCCACTGTGCCCATCAAATGCAGCCACTGTGCCCATCAAACGCAGCCACTGTGCCCATCAAATGCAGCCACTGTGCCCTCAAACGCAGCCACTGTGCCCATCAAACGCAGCCATTGTGCCCATCAAACGCAGCCACTGTGCCCATCAAACGCAGCCACTGTGCCCATCAATTGCAGCCACTGTGCCCATCAATTGCAGCCACTGTGCCCATCAATTGCAGCCACTGTGCCCCATCAAACGCAGCCACTGTGCCCCATCAAACACAGCCACTGTGCCATCAAACGTAGCCATTGTGCCATCAAACGTAGCCATTGTGCCCTCAAACGCAGCCACTGTGCCATCAAACGCAGCCACTGTGCCCATCAAATGCTGCCACTGTGCCCTCAAACGCAGCCACTGTGCCCATCAAATGCTGCCACTGTGCTATCAAACGTAGCCACTGTGCCCATTATTTGCAGCCACTGTGCCCATCAAATGCAGCCACTGTGCCCCATCAAACGCAGCCACTGTGCCATCAAACATAGCCATTGTGCCATCAAACGCAGCCACTGTGCCCATCAAACGCAGCCACCGTGCCCATCAAACGCAGCCACCGTGCCCATCAAATGCAGCCACTGTGCCATCAAACGCAGCCATTGTGCCGTCAAACGCAGCCACTGTGCCCATCAAATGCTGCCACTGTGCCCATCAAATGCTGCCACTGTGCCCATCAAATTCTGCCAGTGCCCATCAAATGCTGCCAGTGCCCATAACACTGATATACTTTATTAAATCACTGTACCTGCTGTCCTGGGGGTTTCCCTCGTGCTCCTCTCTCTCCTCCTGACATCACAGCCCCAGGGCCGAGGAGAAGATTCACTGCAGTAAAGCAGTGCAGGGGAGGGTAGGCGGAGCTTAAGGCTCCACCTGTCACCTGTTGCTAATGGGGGCGCGAGTGACACACGCCACCCCCCCGCATGAGAGAAAGCCCCCACCCGTCTTGCTGATTCCCGGCTCCCGCTGCCGCCTCCGGCACACATGCAGCCCACGGCGGCCGGCTTTCTGTAGCGGCGCCGTGGTGTATGGGCGTGCTTGTCAGAGAGTAGGGGGCATGAGATACACGCCCCCATCCTCTGCCAAGTACGCCCATACACAGTGGCGCCGCTACAGAAAGCCGGCCGCCGTGGGCTGCATGTGTGCGGGAGGCGGCAGCGGGAGCCGGGAGTCAGCAAGATGGGTGGGGGGGCTTTCTCTCATGCGGGGGGGCGGCCCTTTTTGCCGCCCCCCGCAAAGTGCCGCCCTAGGCCTAGGCCTTGTCGGCCTAGGCCAAAACACAGCCCTGCTTCAGCCTTTATCTCCTTAGATATTATTTTGCTGCTGATTTTTTTTAATTCTTTTTTTATTATTAGACTTTTTCAGTTCTTTGTCCCCTAATTTTTTAGTGATGCATTTTAAAAAGTGCAAAATGTAAAAAATCTTTATTTGTAAACAACTGTGCTCTGCTTTGTAATAGAAGATACGTTTTTGTCATTATACATGAAATTACAGAAAAAAAACTGTACATTTTTTATTAATTGGAACACTTGCTGTTTTACAATTAATACTGGTCAAACTAGAAAACAACTTTTTATGTATTGTTACATCTTCTGTCTATTGACTGCATAGAAAAAAAAAAAAAGTTTACATTAGGTTTGTCATCGTATAGAAAAACAGAGCAGGATTTTATTAAAACCAGATAAAAGTCTTAAAGGAGTGAGAAGGTGGAACTTTAAATGAGATGCAAGTCTCCATCTCTATGCATACATCAAAAAAGGAAGTTGGGACTTTGAATGTGGTGGGCAATGAGGCCAGAGGATCAGTCACCATACAGTATATAAAACCAAAAATATATGCATGGTATTGTCAAAAAAAGTGTTTGGGGACCTGGGTCCTGCCCCAGGGGACATGGATCAATGCAAAAAAAGTTTTAAAAACGGCCGTTTTTTCGGGAGCAGTGATTTTAATAATGCTTAAAGTCAAACAATAAAAGTGTAATATCCCTTTAAATTTTGTACCTGGGGGTTCCCACAGGGGAACCCCGAACCAAAATTTAAAAAAAAAAATGGCGTGGGGTCCCCCTCAAAATCTATACCAGGCCGTAAGAATCCATACCAGACCCTTATCCGAGCACGCAACCTGGCAGGCCGCAGGAAAAGAGTGGGGCCCCCCCTCCTGAACCGTACCAGGCCACATGCCCTTAACATTGGGAGGGTGCTTTGGGGTAGCCCCCCAAAACACCTTGTCCCCATGTTGATGAGGACAAGGGCCTTATCCCCACAACCCTGGCTGGTGGTTGTGGGGGTCTGCGGGAGGGGGGCTTATCGGAAGCTGGAAGCCCCCTTTAACAAGGGGACCCCCAGATCCCGGCCCTCCCCCCTGTGTGAAATGGTAAGGTACCCCTACCATTTCACTAAAAAACTGTCAAAAATGTTAAAAATGACAGACAGTTTTTGACAATTCCTTTATTTAAATGCTTCTTCTTTCTTCTTTCTTCTATCTTCTATCTTCCTTCGGTTTCTTCCTCCATCTTCTTCCATAGCGAGCACCCGTCCACACTGAAAATGGCGATGGGAGGTTGACGCTCTGACGTCATCGCCATTTTCAGTGTGTTGCCTTGGGGTAAGCGCATTATTTGCACAGAGTGTGGCCAGTTTCTTTTTATTTACATGTCTATGAGATGGAAGTCTGGTGTCCTCATTACATTCCTTCAGCCATGATGAACACAGTTTAAGAGCACCATTTGGATTCTCTATACCAAGACGTGATACAGGCTGGTGTTTGCTTGCCTTGCGGTAAGCGCAATTATTGGGTATTTGCGGATATTGCATGGGGTGTCACTCACATTTTTACACCATTGACTCTGGTTGGATTCACCCAAGGGGTCTTTTTTGGACTGATTTCAGATCAATACCTCACATTTTATTTTCTGTTACTATATATGGACACTTATTTTGATTCGCAGATATTATATATTGATACTTATGTTTGATTCATGCGCACATGCGTAAACCCATGTATTTTTCACAATTTTCATTTTCCTCAACGTTTTTGCATTTTTACATGTACTTCCTAACGGAAGCTTTTGTGATTGTTTCACGGATTTCATTTTGTATTTAGCGCGGTTATTTCTTTTTTAATAGTTATTTTGGTGCACATCTCACTGTTTAACTGCTGCTTCTTGGGGGGTTAGTTTTTATAGGTAGCGCAGTATTTCTATGTTTTTTATGTTTACCCCAAATTGTTCGATGTTCGAGTCGAACATGAGTTCGACTCGAACTCGAAGCTCATCCCTAATGAACAATAATATAGCAACAGGATAGTAGTCCAAATGTAGATTGACTGTCAAGTCAATATATATGAACATTTACATCCTGATTGATACATTGTAATCATAGTAACATATAGTATGGTTTGATATAAGGTGACTGATCCTCTGGCCTCATTGCCTACCTCACTCAAAGTCCCAACTTCCTTTTTTTATGTATGCATAGGGATGGAGACTCGCGTCTCATTTAAAGTTCCACCTTCTCGCTCCTTTAATCTCGATATAGGGATGGAGGTGTGCTTTGAGGCCTTTGTGAAGTTTCACCATCATGGATATTAAATTATGAATAGGATTTCGCGCAAACACATAAATATGACATCAATGTTGCGTGTGTCACGTGACCTGTGAACAACAATGAAAGCAACAAATTGACAATTGTGATATAATAAAAGCAAACAAAAAAACTAAGGCCCATAGCCTAGGGCCAAATCATGGATAGTAAATCGAATAATACAATCCATCTGCTGTGTGTAGTGACTCCAGTGATGATGGTTAATAATTGTTCTTTAGATTAACATCAAATACATCAAAGTGCTTCATTCCTTCTGTGTATGTGCTCCCAATTCTTCTTTAGTTAGTTCCTGTCCGCTTAAGTTGAATATTCCCTCACCGATTATTCTCGCTTTCTTTTGGACTCTCTTTCCTGCTCGACGTCCTCTCTTGACTCTGGTGATCTTCTGGGGTGGTCCTCGTGTTGTCGTCGTCTCGGTGTGTTGTGTCTTTCTTGTTGGTATCTTCTTGGGGATTGTCGTGTGTGTTCTTGTCTCTGTTTCGGTGAATAATCTCTTCGGTCCTGGTCTAAAAAATCTGCCCTATGTCTATCTTGATAATAATTTGATTGACGGTGATCCGTGTCATACTGTGTTGGATGTCTTAATGGTTCAAATCTATTGTGGGTGGGGATTGGACTTCTTTCCCATCTATTGTGTGGGTAGGGATGTGTGTATTCTCTACTTTCCCTTTGATGTCCCTCGTATTGGGGTCTGTGATGATCTGGAGGTGCCTGTTCTTCTGGTAGTGTGGTGGTGTCCGCTGGTTACAGGTGAATGGATATCCCAATTTCTCCTGGATAAGGGTGTGTTGATCTGTGTGTTGGTCTCCAAGCCGAAAGATCGAAAGAAAAGAAGAGGGGGCTTCCAATGGTGTAGTACTTTTTAAAACCCGGTTTATTATAGTTAAAAAAGTGGATTAAAATAACAAGCACACTGTGGGTACAGTGTGGAACAGTGACAAGCAAAGATGGCAGCGGGACGCCGGCCCCATGGTGCAAAACTTCCGGTTCACAGCTACAACGTCCGGGGTCGAAACAGCATCGAACGTTGTGTGTATCTCTTAGCTAGATCCTACGCGTTACGTCACGTGACCTCGTGACTTCATCATGGATTCTGATTGGTCCAAGCCTCCTTCCATTTATAGTCAATGACCGGAAATGGTTCGAGCGCCATATTTGTGTAGTCCAAGTGTAATGTTATTGCGCAAACAAGTATTGTCCTATTTCAATGCTAATGTGTGTGCATCATTTACTGGCTTTTAGTGACTATCCATAGTTTATAAATACATGCTCATGATATTTAACTAAATCATTAAATGTTATATCCTAAAAGGGTATCGCAAATCTGTATAGTGTAAAATTAAGTATGCTGCCATCTTGTGGTGACTGTGAAATTGACATGACGTTAATATACTAAACGATAATATATAAGATATATAAGACTCTAAATTCAGAGCTGGGTAAACTGCCCCAGTCAATTATTCGCAATTACAAAGTGTATAAACTTGGAAGAGGTTAGTAAAATAGGTTAAATTAAAATATATAAATTGCGAATCTATTGGTAACAAATCTCTTTAATAAACAATGAGTGTGGTAATAAACAGTAATGAGTGCTGCCAACATGTGGTTAAAATTTAAACTACATTTGAGAATGTTCTTGGTTATAAAGCATAACAAACAAATACAATTCTTGGATCTAGATATTATCATTGAAAACAATCAACTTATTACCAAGACGCATTTCAAGGAGGTATCAAGAAATAGCTATTTACCCATTACTAGTTGCCATCATAAGCCATGGCTCTTTAACATACCAAAAGGGCAACTAAGTAGAGTCAAACGTAATTGCACGAAAGAGTCCGACTACAAAATACAAGCTGATGTAGTTGGTAAAAGATTAATAGAAAAGGGCTACGACTCGAAATTCATCAATAAACAGATCGCAGCAGTTCAATCTCTGGACAGGAAGACTTTGTTACACACTCAGAAGAAATTGCCACTATCGTTGGAGGCTTGTCGTCATGTCAATTTCACAGTCACCACAAGATGGCAGCATACTTAATTTTACACTGTACAGATTTGCGATACCCTTTTAGGATATTACATTTAAAGATTTAGTTAAATATCATGAGCATGTATTTATAAACTATGGATAGTCACTAAAAGCCAGTAAATGATGCACACACATTAGCATTGAAATAGGACAATACTTGTTTGCGCAATAACATTACACTCGGACTATACAAATATGGCGCCCGAACCATTTCCGGTCATTGACTATAAATGGAAGGAGGCTTGGACCAATCAGAATCCCTGATGAAGTCACGAGGTCACGTGATGTAACGCGTAGGATCTAGCTAAGAGATACACACAACGTTTGACGCTGTTTCGACCCCAGACGTTGTAGCTGTGAACCGGAAGTTTTGCACCAGGTGACGGCGTCCCGCCGCCATCTTTGCTTGTCACTGTTCCACACTGTACCCACAGTGTGCTTGTTATTTTAATCCACTTTTTTAACTATAATAAACCGGATTTTAAAAAGTACTACACCATTGGAAGCCCCCTCTTCTTTTCTTTCGATCTTTCGGCTTGGAGACCAACACACAGATCAACACACCCTTATCCAGAAGAAATTGGGATATCCATTCACCTGTAACCAGCGGACACCACCACACTACCAGAAGAACAGGCACCTCCAGATCATCACTTCACATCTGCAATAAGACTTATTTCTAAGCCCCTTGAGGTAAGGGCATTGGGAGCACATACACAGAGGGAATGAAGCACTTTGATGTATTTGATGTTAATCTAAAGAACAATTAATAACCATCATCACTGGAGTCACTACACACAGCAGATGGATTGTATTATTCGATTTACTATCCATGATTTGGCCCTAGGCTAGGGGCCTTAGTTTTTTGTTTGCTTTTATTATATCACAATTGTCAATTTGTTGCTTTCATTGTTGTACACAGGTCACGTGACACACGCAACATTGATGTCATATTTATGTGTTTGCGCGAAATCCTATTCATAATTTATTTTCCACTCGGTGATTTAGTGAACACCATCGATTTTGCGGCATCACCTTTATGATTTTTTGTCCACATCATATGTAATTTTTATATTTTATTTCACGATAGATAGTAGCGCAGAGGTCTTATCACTTATCATCATGGATATTATTCCACAGGGCACTCACCCTGAATCATTTGCCCCCTATTATTGGGGTTTTTTTGGTATAATACAACATGCCCTTTGTATGGTTTCTATTCATCCTTTTTGTTAATTGGCCCTTTTCTTTTTTGTTTTTTCCTTCCCCCTATTCGTGCAATGGGTTTCTGAAGAGTCTATGTCTGTTTGGCTGCCCCTTTTGTTCAGTGTCCGGGAGCTGCGAGGCATGGTGGGATTCCTCCCCCCTCGTCCACTTCGGTGGATGCGGGGGATCGGGGTGGGTTTGCCTCTGTGCGTTGGTGTCACACCTCCACGCCATGCATGTGATGTCCGTCTGGTCATCCCAGCATTGTGTTTCACATCTGTGTGGACACGTGGATGGCAGCATCCCCAGCAGCTGTGGGCGGCGACTGCAGCTGCGCTGGAGGAGGCCTCTGTTCGCCTCATTGTCTGCACCATTTGACGCTGGGGGGAGCTTTCTCTTCTTGGGGGGTGGGCCTAGGTGCATATAAGGTCCTCATTTTGTGCTAGCCTGTCTCTGGGCAGCATATCTATCACTGGGCTAGATATGTTTGGTTATTACTGATGATCTATAGGTAAGGGGGTTACCACATGGGTATTTATGCATATATCTGCGATTTGGGGCTCTGGCAAGCCTGGGGTTATACTTTACACCTATTATTTCTATTTACCACAGAATTATTATCCTCCTTCATTACCAGTGTGGATATATTATCTAATGGGGACTTTTATGTGTGCCTGGCCTTTTCCCTCCCTCTTTGAGCTCCTCCCTCAGCTCCCGGACCTGACTCAGTTGGTGGCCTGCGACTGCGGACCTCATGGAGTTCACACTCGTTTGGCACGTGAGTATCCATCTGGGATCAGTGGCCCTTTTGCCTCTCCTATATGCATACTTCTCTTCCCACGATGCACATTTAATTTTTACTTATTTGACTCCCCCTTTTTTCTTTTTTAGACTTTGGTGCAAAAACAGCCCCTGTTGAGTGTTTGATACACGGAACGTGTTGGGCTTATGACATGCACCAATCAATTACCTTCTTTACTCGGTCTACATACCAATAGGCTTTTACTTACCAATTTTGTGACTTTGTGCATTTTAAATGGGTGTTTCACCTTTTAAGGACTATCTGCACTGGGGGGCTTGTTACTATGATTACAATGTATCAATCAGGATGTATATGTATATGTATATGACTTGACAGTCAATCTACATTTGGACTATTATCGTGTTGCTATGTTATTGTTCATCAATAAAATGCTTTGATATATGGTGACTGATCCTCTGGCCTCATTGCCCACCTCACTCAAAGTCTCAACTTCCTTTTTTTAGATAAAAGTCTTAAGCTCCATTCACATCTTGGCATTACGGATCACAGGGATTCAGCCCGCGATTCAAAATTGCAGCAAATCGTGGGACGTCTGTGCATTCCCTGTCATTTTCAATAGCACCCCAAACATGGTGTGATTTTGCTGCGATTTGTCAGGTGACAATTGCAGGAAAATCGCGCAAACAGAATTTTTACCGTGATTGTCGCCTGACAGGTTAAGATGTGAACAGAGCCTTATGTCTTGTGGTTAATTTACTAAAACTGGAGAGTACAAAATCTGGTGCTACCTTCTGAAGTTGAAAGTAGAAGCTGATTGGCTATCGTGCGCAGCTATACCAGATTTTGCTCTCTCCAGTTTTAGTAAATCAACCCCAATGTCTTTAAAAAAGTAAAAATGATTTAAGTAGGCAAATTATTCATAGAGTTATAGTCAAGTTAACTGAAGCATACTGGGCAGAATAGTGGCTTAGTGGTTAGCACTCCTGCTTTGCAGCAGTGAAGTCCTCATTTTGAATCCCAGGAGGGATGTAATCTGTGTTGAATTTGCATGTTCTCCCTGTACTTGCATGAGTTTCTAACAAGGACCAGTTTCCTCCCACACTCCAAAGACATGCTAGTAGGTTAATTAGCGCCTGTCTAAATTGGTCCTACTAGTATGTGTATGTATGCATATTAGTTAGGGACTAGGAATAGGTTGAACTGTCTTGAATTCGGTTTGACCAGGGTTCTGTGAACTTTAAATAGGTTCTGATGCAAAACCTGAACTAAGTTAAAATCAGTGGGGGCCAAATCTACCAAATAAAAATAATGCAATTTTCTAAGCTAATAGGCATGGAGTTGTCAAAAAAAATAGCCTGGGAGAGGGTGACCACTACCCCGGGGAAGTGTACCAATACAAAAGAAAAAAGGTTTTAAAATTTCCTTTTGGCCCGGAGCAGTGATTTTTTTTTATGTGTTAATGTGGAACATTAAAAATGCCCAATTCCTTTAAGGGCTAGATCACACCAGCAGCTGCTTTACACCTTTAGGAAGTTTATTACACTGTGTGACATTTCATTAACCACTTCCCACCCGCCATATAGCAGAATGACAGATGCAAAGTGGTTAAGTTATCCTAACTGGGCATCATGACGTCCAGCAGGATAAGCCGCTTGTGCATGCCTGCGAGGGCTCTGACACACTGCATCTCCAATCTTGGTAAAGAGCCACTACTTGTAAAAAAAATTAAAATTCCATAAATTTATCCCCTATTTTGTAGACGCTATAACTTTTGCGCAAACCAAACAATAGACGTTTATTGCGATTTTTTTACAAAAAATATGTAGAATATATATCGGCCTTTAGACCCCTTTCACACTGGGACGGGGGCGGCATCAGTGATAAAACACCGCTATTTTTAGCGGCGCTTTACCGCCAATTTCGCTGCGCTATTGGGGCACTTTTACCCCCCACTAGCACCCGAGAAAGGGTTAAAACCACCGTAAAGCGCTGCTACAGCAGTGCTATGCTGGCGGTATAGCTGCACTGCCCCATTGATTTCAAAGGGCAGAAGCGGTGAAGGAACGGTGTATACAGCGCTCCAAAGATACTGCTAGCAGGACTTTTTTCATTGTCCTGCCAGCACACTGCTCCAGTGTGAAAGCCCTCACACTAGAAACACAGCAGCGGCTGTTTCAGGGCGCTTTGCAGGCGCTATTTTTAGCGCTGTAGTGCCTGCAAAGTGCCCCAGTGTGAAAGGGGTCAAACTGATGAAGAAATTGTTTAAAAAAAAAAGAATGGGGATATTTATTATAGCAAAAACTAAAATATTGTTTTTTTTTCAAAATTGTCGCTTTTTTTGTTTATAGCGCAAAAATTAAAAATCACAGAGGTGATCAAATACCACCAAAAGAAAGCTCTATTTGTGGGAAAAAGGGATGCAAATTTCATTTGGGTACAGCATTACATGATCACGCAATTACAAGTTAAAGCAGCGCAGTGCCAAATTGTAAAAAGTGCTCTGGTCAGGAAGGGGGTAAAATCTTCCGGGGTTGAAGTGGTTAAAGTAACACTAAAGGTTTGTTTTAAAAAAATAAATAAATAACAAACATGTTATAATTATCTGCTTTGTGCAATGGTTTTGCACAGAGCAGCCCCAATCCTCCTTCTCTGGGGTCCCCCACGGGTGATCCAGGCCCCATCTTTTTGGCAAATGCCCCCCAGGGAAAGTGGCTCCCGAGCTGCCCAGTATGCATCTATTGACACAAACCGGGTGACTCGACCCCACCCCTGCTCCCTCATCACAGCATTTGATTGACAGCATCAGAAGTCAATGGCTACCGCTGCTATCAATCTGCCCAATAAGGCTGCCACTGCTCTCATACATGTCATTGAACCATATCGGACTCAGGTAAGGAGGGGGGGCTGGGGCACTCCTGCAGCACAGAAACCTGTGGGCTTTCAAACCACTTTAATAGTGGTTACAGGTTTATCAATGTTTTCATAACTATGTTTTTTGCCGATTTGGAGCAGTTAGAAAATAAGAAGAAGCCCCAACCTCCCCATGTTTCAAAAGGTACATGCAGTTTGGAGAATGCGTTTCTTGAAAAAGAAGCATATATACAGGAGATGGGTAGCTTGTTATCTGAGACACATATGCGATTCTTAATAAAGAACCCACCGTGCCATAAAAAAAACTGTGGTTAAAAAAGGTAGTCTGTGGGGTGCTTAGTCAAAAAGCAAGTTATTTAGTCCCTTTGGTATGTAAGATACCTACTATTTAAAGTGATATTAAATTCTTGTTTTTTTCTTTTTAAAACAAACATGTCATATTCACCAGCTCTCTGCAGTGGTTTTGCACAAAGCAACCCCAATCCTCGGGTCTTCCACTGGTGCTCCTGGCCCCTCCATCCTGCCAAGTGCCCCCAGAGCAAGCAGCTTGTTATTGGCGCACCCAAGCAAGTTCTCTCCTGAGCCACTGATCTGCATGTCCATTCATGCACAGAGCCATGGCTCAGCCACTCCCCCTCTCTCTCCTCATTGGCACACTGGCTGTGACTGACAGCAGTGGGAACCAATGGCTGCTTCCCCAGCCAATGAGGAGTGAGAGACCAGTGGAGAGCCTCGGCTTTCGTGCACATCACTGTACCACGATGGGACTCAGGTAAGTATGGGCTGCTGCACAGAGAAGTTTTTTTACCTTCATGCATAGAATGCATGAAGGTAAAAAACCTTGAGCCTTTAGAACCACTTTAATTTCTATCAAAAATTAAAAAAAAAATCTCATTAATCCTCCGAGTAGTCCCATAGTAAATTAGTTAGACTCATGTCATGTCTAGACTGGGAGAATATATATTTTTTACAATCTTTGGCACAATATATGGAGCCCTATTTGTGGGACACTAAAGATCCATTACAGATTCTGGATGAATTGGAGGTGGATCCACACTGTATTTTCGCCACTGCAAGTTCCTTGTTTGCTATCATTAGTCAAAAGCAAGCACTGAAATTAGTGGGGTGGGCTTTACACAAATCACAGGGCATGGTCACAGAGAAGTGGAGGCCCTTAGGTTTGGGTTAGAGCATTGCTACTTCTGGTGATATTTTTAAAAACAGATTACAGGAGTGGCAATGGGCACCAAGTTTGCTCCTAGCATTGCCAATATTTTTATGGCCAAGTGGATGCACGACTTCTTTTTGAATAATAAACCTGTTGAACAAATATGATGTAGATGATCAATTTAACCACTTCAATGCCAGGCGCTTTCACCCCCTTCCTCCCGAGGCCAATTTTCAGCTTTCTCGCACTTTCAATAAGAATTGCGCGGTCATGCAACACTGTACCCAAATTAAATTTTTATCATTTCGTTCACACAAATAGAGCTTTATTTTGGTGTTGTTTATTCAGAAATCAGTTTTTTATTTTTTGCAATATAAGCGGAAAAAGAGTGGAAATTAAAAAAAAAACAATATTTTCTACTTTCTGTTTTAAAAGAAATCTAATAAAATCAAATTTTGTCATAAATTTAAGCCAAAATGTATTCTGCTACATGTCTTTGGTGAAAAAAATCCCATTAAGTGTAAAATAATTGGTGTGATAACAGACATATGTGCGCAGATGATCATGTACATATGTGCGCAGATGATCATGGACACATGTGTGCAGATGATCATTGGGACATATGATTTTATTGTTACATATGTGGGACAGATGTTTTTACTATGTGGGGACATGTGTGTGGGGACATGTGTGTGGGGACATGTGTGTGGGCACAGTGTTTTGGGGACACTATGTAGGGGACATTGTGTATTTACACTGTGTGGGGACACTAGGCCGGTGATCATTGTGTAAAAAGCAGCTCATACTCACTGATCACCGGCTGGCTGCAGCGATCACCTCTCCTCTCCTCACTGACAACTTCCGTGTGAGGAGAGGAGAGCCGATCGCCTAGCAACCAGCTCTCTGTTTACATCACATGATGGCTGTGATTGGACACAGTCATCATGTGATCAGGAGGGTCAATCACAGAGCCCTCCTGCCGATCAGAGATGCGCCATGTCCGGGTGACACAAGTGCATCGAGTTTGTGCCGTTGCGAGGGCACGCGCGCGTGCACGTTCCCCCTCCTTCTGAGGGACGTTCCTGAATGTCCACTCAGGAGGAAACTCCCACCTGGCCATATATGTGCAGTGGCTGGGTGGGAAGTGGTTAAATAGGATTATAGTTTGAAATCTAGAATTTTAAAAGACAGGTTTGTGAAGTAAGGCAGGAGGGGAGTGGAAAGGGTGTATAAACATTGGAGAGGGAATAATGTTAAGTGGGAGCATCTAAATTGGTGGATTTGTCATACTAAACCCTGGGTGGAATATCAATTTTGACCTGAATTGTTTTATCAGCAACTTCTAAAAGGGGTGGGGCTAAGGTATACTGTCAGGTTATTTTTTTGTCATTCTGGGAAGATTTCTTAGGTGAGTTGATTTAATTATTAAATACTATCGTGGGGATTTTACTAGCTGTTTTTTGTATTTTATTATTATGAATATTTTTTCATTTGTAATTGTGTTATATATGTGATAAATACATGAAGCAGCGCTAAAAAATTTAATATTAATATAACTTAATATTGTGAAAACACAAAAATGAATCAAAATAATGACATGAAACTTATTAGGTGAAAAAAGTGTATAAAAAAAAAAAAAATTGAAATTTGGTATTTGAAACAAATCTGGTATACTACTTCCCACTGTTCTAATAATACCGCTGCAGTAGAATCTAATTACCAATCACTCATGAGATGGTATTTGGTTCCCAAACTTTTAGCCAAGTTTAAACCAACTATTTCAAATAAATGCTTTAGAGGTTGTTTGGATATTGGGTATTTTTACATACCGTGCCCTGCAAAAGTATTCACCCCCTTGGCTTTTTTACCTATCTTGTTACATAACAGCCTTTAGTTCATTTTTTTTTTATCTGAATTATATGTGATGGATTAGAACACAATAGTCTAAGTTGGTGAAGTAAAATTAGAAAAATATATACATAAAACTATTTTTCAGAAATAAAAAAAAATGATAATTGGCATGTGCGTATGTATTCACCTCCTTTGTTATGAAGCCCATAAAAAGCTCTGGTGCAACTAATTAACTTCAGAAGTCACATTATTAGTGAAATGTCCACCTGTGTGCATTCCAAGTGTAACATGATCTGTCATTACATAGACACACCTTTTTGAAAGGCCCCAAAGGCTGCAACACCTAAGCAAGAGGCACCACTAACCAAACACTGCCATGAAGACCAAGGAACTCTCCAAACAAGTAAGGGACAATATTGTTGTTGAGAAGTACAAGTCAGGGTTAGGTTATAAAAAAATATCCAAATCTTTGATGATCCCTAGGAGTTGTTCCATGTTCTTATTGTATCCGTCTTCCTTCCCGGACCGTAGCAGTTCACTTGTTCAATCACCCAGTGAGGGTGGTACCTCAATGCAGGTGGAACAAGGCATTTGCAGTAGCCTCTGTCCTCTAGGCTGATCTCAGTCTCCAGCTGGTCAATCTGCTACTCTGCTCTGCTCTGGCCATTCTCCGTAAATCCGAGAGATGGTTGTGTGTGAAAATCCCAGTAGATCAGCAGTTTCTGAAATACTCAGACCAGCCCATCTGGCACCAACAACCATGGTTCCTCTTTCCTCCCCCTTGTTCCCCCTGCATTGAGGTACCGCCCTCACTGGGTGATTGGACAAGTGAACTGCTACGGTCCGGGAAGGAAGACGGATACAATACACCAAACAGAGGAATCACATCCCTTATCTAGAAGCGTCGGGAGATCCCTCTAGTGGCGACTACATACCATAACTAGCACTGAGTGAACTGCTGCTACCTGTGAAAAAAAGACGGATGCATTAGACCAACCAGAGGAATTATACATTAGATCCAGCAAAGACAGGAGATCCCTCTAGTGGTTACTGCATGCTATAACTAGCATTGAGGTAAGAGTTCGTGAGACCAGAATACTAAAGAAGCTGCAATAAGACTACGAGGGCAAATAATTGATTACATTATTGAATTTTATTATTCTTCATCTATTGCAAGAACTCTGGACTTCCTGATTATTATTTTATTTTTATTTTCATATTTATCCTACCCATTTATTTTTCATACACGCTATTTAAAGTGCATGTATATTAAAATCTCACTAGGATATATACATTCAATTATATTTTCATATTGAATATATACACCAAGACACCAATATAAATTAATACAATATTTTAACCTAATTCACTATACACATTTGTTTTATTATATCTCAGTCACCATAAACTAACACTTTCTGGAAGATTTTATTTTGGAAATATATTTTTATTAATATTTGCGCGAAATTATTTTATCAATTTTTACTACTGAGTGTTTTGTGTTACACTATAAATTTTGCTGCATATACTATTACTATTATTTATTTTTGTTATATATTTTATACACCATCCATATTAGCGCGAGAGCAATTTCAGCATTAATTTTGTGTACTCACTTTTGTTGCCAGCGGTTTAGACATTAATGGCTGAGTTATGTGTTGAGTTAATTTGATGGGACAGGAAATTTACACTGTTATACAAGCTGTATACTCACTATATAACATTGTAGCAAAGTATAATTTCTTCAGTGTTGTCACATGAAAAGATATAATAAAATATTTACAAAAATGTGAGGTGTATACTCACTTTTGTGAGATACTGTATATAATGATTTTTACCTTATTTGGAAGAAAACTTTCCAAAAACCCTCTAGAAGTCTTATTAAATCTAAAACCAAAAAACTTTAATACCCAATTCCGTCTTTTGACATTTTTATTCACTGCTGCTAAACAAACATTGGCAAAAGCGTGGTGGTCTTCTATTCCAAATTCCACTTCGTTCAGGAACAAAATGAATTGGTTTATGTCTAATGAAAAATGTGCTGCTATTGTTTAATAATATGGACAAATTTGAGAAAACATGGTCCCCATGGATTACATCTTACTTACCACAAAATTTTGATAAATCCTTTCTACGTTTATAATATATCCTTAAAAACTCTTGTACGTTTGTTATTTACCCTTATTCAATTATTATTTATTCCCCTTCTTAACTGTTAATTTATTTATATGTATTTTAATATACTATTTTTCTATGTGTATGATTTGTACTGCTCTTATTTCTTGAAAACAATAAAAATATCTATAAAAATGTTTTTAAAAAAATCACACCAAATATATAAATAAGTGTCCATAAGAGCCAGTTCACAAGGGCTAAAAAAGAAAAAATATATGTGACACAAGAAAGTTCAATGAAAACAAATCATCCACGATTCATTTGCTCCACCAGTGTCCCCCAATTACAATTCATAGGGCTCCCACCACCAGGTGACACCAAGTATTAAAGCCTCGTACCGGATCCTGTATACTATCATATAGTATAGTCAAATGCACGTGTTACATCTCCTTATGAAGGGAAACTCCAAAGCACCAAACGTGATTCAGTCAGGGTTAGCTCATCAGCAGGATGAAAAATAAAAAGCATATACACCCATAGTGTAATCCATAAATAACATTTATTCAAAAAATAACAAGTGAATCTTGCAAAGGGAATCACGCTAAGCAAATCCTTGGGCAATAGGTTTTAAAAACTTGTATATAGCAATAAAAACAGATACAATTGCTCTGCCAAAAAGCAGCAGGCTGTGTGGCTGCACCAAACTCTCATGCCGGTCAGCAAGCGTACGTGATGCAAGTTTTTTAAACCTATTGCCCAAGGATTTGCTTAGTGTGATTCCCTTTGCAAGTTTCACTTGTTATTTTTTGAATAAATGTTTTTATGGGTTACACTATGGGCCTATATGCTTTTTATTTTTATTTTTCATCCTGCTGATGAACCAACCCTGCCTGGATCAGAGGAGAGAGGGGGCGGGGCTGGGTTGGGGATCCATGTCTGAATGGACACAGGGAGCTGTGACTTGGGTGTGCCCATAGCACACTGCTGGCTGTGGGGGCACTGAACAGGAGGGAGCGGTCAGGATCACCGAAGAGGGACTCCAGAAGAGGAGGATTCGGCCTGCGCAGTGCAAATCCACGGCAACAGAGCAGGCAAGTATAACGGGTTTATTATTTTTATAGGAAATACAATCACTTTAAGGGCAATCAAGGACTGACTGTGTGCGGTTTTTACTAAGCAATATACTGGTTTTTACTTCCTGGAGGAAAGAAGATGGCACATCGCTGCTGTCTGTGGAGAGCTATGTGTTGTTTACCAACACAAAGCTCTCTGTCATTCACTCATCTGATCGGCAGGTTCCGGTCATAAATCATTGTTTTTTTTCAGGATTATTAGTGACTGTGTCAAATTGCCTATCAGGTCTACTATTATTTCCAATGCTAAGTTTACACCAATACATTGCACTTTTTAGCATTGTCAGACACTTTTGTCAGAATTCATTTAAGTGATTTTCAAGGCAGTGTCTGCATAGGGAACATATACAGTGGAGTGGTTGTTTCCCATGTCAACTTCACTATTCACCAACTCCACTGTCACAATCTGCCAGCAACTGTCTTGACACCTGACCTTCACTGCATAAACCAACATTTGGGTCTTTAACCTCAATCTCTTATTTTACACTTGTGCCTTCTGGTACTTCCACCAACACCAACTTATTAAATCTTTTGTGGGTTGTGGACAAGACCTCTGCTGTGTGCTCACCCTTACTTGGCAGTTCTATATTGTGGGGAATATCTTCTGCAGCAGCAAGCGTGCCCTTGACTATAAGCTGCAGGTCCTCTATCTGGCACAGGAGATATAGTGTCTGTCCCACTGTTACACAAGGAGGCCTCTTTCATTATAGCTGACAGGCTTGTTGCCCATTTGTCCCAATCTAATTTTTTAGTGTTTCCATCAGATATACTATGCAATACTGCTCCAATGGCCCAAGGAGACACAGTGGGACAGAGTGACTCCTCATCAAACCCATTGCATATGTCACCTTTAACCATATCAGACTGCATTTTTAATCACGATAGGTTGCAATTTCACGCTCTCACAACCTTTAACTGGTGGCACTTCATTTACCACATAAGACCCCTTTCACACTGAGGGTGTTTTTCAGGCACTATAACGTTAAAAATAGAGCCTGCAATCCGCCCTCAAACAGCTGCAGCATTGTCTCCAGTGTGAAAGCCACACCGGAGCACTACGCTGGCAGGACGTCAGGAAAAGTCCTGTCAGCAGCTTCTTTGGAGAAATCAATGGGGCAGTGCTGGGATACCACTGGCAAAATGCCGCTATTGCGGCGCATTGCGGGCGGTTTTAACCCTTTCTAAAAAAAAGTGCCCCGCTAGCGGCCGAAATGAGCCGCTAATCTGACTGTAAAACGCCCCTAAAAATAGCGGCGTTTTACCGCCGATGCTATGGGCAGCTCGGTGTGAAAGGGCTCTAAGCCTTTGCATGTTCAGCCTTGGTAGGCTGCATTAACCCACTGTTACCAAGAGTATTTTCAGTGCCATCAGACTGTACCAACACACTCTTATAAAGTGTAAGTCTCCCTTGTATCACCAGAGGGACTTCACAGTGGTCCTGGGCAACCTCCAGCTTCAACACACAGAGCTCCCTGGAGGTTATTAGGAACACCTCTACAGCCTTAGATACCATTGCTAAGGGAGATAGTACATCTTTAACCTTATTCATGGCTACATTTTTTTTTTTAATCTCTAGCAAGTTACGTTAGCCCATTATCAACATCATTAGCCAACACAATAGCAATAATGTCATACTCCTTAGTAAGTATCACATTAGCGGGACATTGGGCCAATTTCCGACGATGTCTGGGAAAAGCTTCTTCAGCGTCTCCCCCTTGTGTCTCTTTCACCTTCGTGCAGGTTAACAGTGTTTTTCATATTGCATAGGGCATATAGGAACCAATGGAAAATGAGTACAGCGCTGCACCAATGTTATTAAAGGATGATTACACAATAAGCAGCTGACACGCCTCTTAGACACAGGTTAGATAAAAATAAAAATATATATAGTGTAGCGCTATGTGTATAAATATTATAAAGTGAAGAGACAATGAACTAAGCTCGAGCCATTCCTGCAGGGCCCACAAATAAAATAAAATAATTCAAAATTACATACAGATTACTGAAAACAATCAAAGATGCACTGAGTGCCACACAATATCATGTGAAATATAGTGATTATATAGTTGATTGTAATAAACCAGTGAAAAGACAATATGTAAAACAAATATTAAAAAAGTGAGGAATTAACCAAAAACATCCATAGATGTTGAAAATTGTAATCTTAATAAAAATCAAAAACCACCACCAAAAGTCTTTAAGGGTTGAATGATGAAGACAACAATGAGAAGCTTCTGGTAAATGGATAGATAGAACACCAAATGAATGAAACGTCTAAATAAGTGCCAAGACCATCACCGGAGCATCAGAGGAGGCTTACCGGAACCAGGTGACTTGAGAAGACATACGTCTTACAAGTCTCAGAGAGCTTGTTTAGCCACCGGGGCTAGCAAGATGGATCATCAGGTGTCCTCAACTTCAAATGGGGGGGGAAAGATCTCGTCACAGCTTCAACCGTCCAAACTTTTAGAAAAACATTCATTTATTAAAACAATAAAAAGGGACACTCACATGTTAGGAGATAGTAATACAGCTCAAAATATATCAGTTGCGGTAATCGTAAGGGGTCCACCCAACATGTTTCGGCTAACGAGCCTTCATCTGGGGTGTGGAGCCCCCCCACCTCACCGCTATTTAAACCAGAAATGACCCCCACTGGGAGTGTCACAATCCAGGAAGTGCCCGACTGATGTCACTTCCGGTTTATTAAATTGATGTTAAATTATGTGAAATACATGTGAATCGTAAAATTACAGTGAGCGGTATTATACCGCTAACACCAGTAAATAAAAATCAAAAGTTAGACCAAAGTGTCAACTATAATAATAGTATTGCCGGCCAACCCGGAAGTGCTCGGAAATCCAACCAAGCCTCAGTATCAGCGTGGCCAGATAACACAAATCGGAGCGCCTTCGTGCTCCGCCCACTGGGCGCGGCCAGATAACAAGGCTATGCGCAATAGCGGAATTCACAGAAGGAAGTCCGCCTGCGCACCAAGCCTCGCCCTCGACCCGTGAATCCATAGGCCGGAACGCCGTCACGCTCCACCCCCGGACTCTGCATCAAATATGCAGACATGGCCCGCCTCCGTCGAATGCGGCGCGTGCACATTCGACGCTCGGGACCAGGCCTCGCCTCCACGTCGACGGTTCCCGCACTTCCTGTGTAGAGGAAGGAGGGCCCTGATAGGCTGGAGAGGGCCGGAACTAAGTCCCGGCAATCTCACAACACAAGCCAAGTGTCAGCAGAGGTGGTAGCAATAAAAATTTGTAAATCATATAATATTCAGATGCCATAGGGCTAACGGCAAAAATGAAAAATGGAAAAGTTAAAAAATTTGAAAATTATATTAGATGGGGGCATTGGCCACAACCATGAGATAATGAAAAGTGACACTGCCAATGGGGGACATCCCTTACGTCCCATATAATGCACCACATACAAGGGGGACTACCAATGAAAGTAATTCCAATAAAAGGGACATCCACCAAGGTACATAAATACAAAGAGTACTTATATAATATCACAGTATAGAAAGTATAATGGCCAGAAAACTCCCTGGCAATGATACAAAATTATGAAACATATACAAAACAGAAAAAAAAATGTGTAAAAATGGAATTAAAAATGAAGGAGATCGTAAATAAAATGACTATGCCTGATTAATAAACGAATTGATGTCCCACTCCACGTTAATACCTTGCGGGAAGTGGGAACCCAATTCGTAAATCCAGTAAGTCTCCCGACGGGAGACCCCCCTAAGGGTTGACCCACCCCGCCAGGGAGCCACATATTTATCGATGATAAGGAACTGAGTGCCTTCAGGGTTTCGATCGTGGAATTCCCTATAGTGACGAGGTACAGTGTGTTTAGTGCTACCCGCCTTAATAAGGTTGATATGCTCAGAGACTCTGGTAGTAAACGACCTAATAGTTCGTCCCACATACTGTTTGCCACATGGGCAGGTCAGAAGGTAGACTACCCCTGTGGTCGCGCAGGTGCAAAACTGCTTGATCTTGTAGGAACGGCCAGTTACCGTAGAGGAAAAGGTGTGACTGGCTTTCCTACCGTTGATATTATATTGACAGACCAGGCATTTTTTACAGGGGTGGAAACCAGTCCAGTTATGAAAAAAGGAAGGTTTACTTGGAGGATTAACCACATTAGGTGCCAACTTGTTACGGAGGGACGGGGCTCCCTTAAAAACCACCTTAGGGAGAGTTCCAACATGGCTGCTTGAGCCAAGAGCTCCGCTCCCCCCCGGACCGCCGAGCCGCACATCAGCCGCCTCAGCCCACTACCAGGCGAAACAACACCCCACCCGAGCAGGGGAACCCCAGAGGAGCCGACGGGGATGTCCGGGCTGCCAGCGAGACGCAATCTCGGCCCCCAATTCACCTCAGCAGGTGCGGACGGGAGTACCAAGATGGCCGCCAGCACGGACGGGCCGCTGCAACAGGCAGGCATCCACTCAAGGAGCCAGGAGCACAGGCCAGTACTTTCTCCCCCGACCCTGACCTATGCACAGGCGGCACAGGGACCCCCCAAACGTCCCAATTACCCCTGCAAGGCCCCATGAAGCCCCAGGCCACAGTAAAGGCCTCCACAGAGCTACTGAGCCACACACAACAGGAACTGTACTCACAGGCCCTCCCTGCACAGGCCCATCTTCCTCCTCCAGCTGCCCAGCAATCAGGCTTCTCAGTTACTGACCTCTCAGCAATGCAAGAAGACATGTTTGCTAAATTCTCATCCCTTTTAGAGAAAGGACTGGCGAATACAGCAAAACAGATTACCAACACTATTAAAGCAGACCTGTCCAATTTAGGCGCCAGAATTGAAGCCATTGAGGATAAAGTAGAATGCACAACCGCTAGAACCAACCAAAACGCAGCGCACCTCCTGACCATTCAAGATCAATTAGATGTGGCCCTCTCTAGGATCGACGAGCTCGAAAATAGGTCCAGGAGGTATAACTTTCGAATCAGAGGCCTCCCGGAAACTTTTACAGACATCCCTTCCACGGTTCGGGACATTATTGCTGCCCTTATTCCTAATATACCGCCCCAGCGTCTTGAACTGGACAGAGCACACAGGTCCCTTGGACCCCCCAGACAAGATGGCTCCCCAAGGGACATAATTGTCAAGCCGCACTTCTTTGCGGTAAAGGAAGAGGTCATGCGTCAATCACGTCAAAATCCTGAGCTGCACCACCAGGGACATCAGATCCAGATTTTTGCTGACCTCGCTCCTACAACTATTCAAAGACGCAGGACGCTAAAACCCCTCCTCACGGTCCTCTCTCAACGGGGTATATCAAATACCGCTGGACCTTCCCCTTTGCTGTAAAGTTTGCCATTCAGGGCAAGACCCACTCCTTTGCCAGTCTCCCGGAAGGGGAAAGATTGTTTCTCGCCCTCAAGCTAATCTCCCAAGAGGCACCAATGGACTTTTCGTCTTCCTCCTCGGGTTCCACTAAACGTCCACCTCCAGGCAGCCCCGTATCCCTACTCTGGATAAAGGGCCCTTCCAAGAAGAGCAAGGATGGGAAACCACCCTAAGGGTCGCCTAACTCATCATTCTCCTTTAGTCTCTTCAGAGACGTCTACGGGCCAGTTGCCCTACCAGTTGATGGAGCAAGAGCTCCAAACCTTCTCACGTCTTTTGGTCATGGAGGACCCTACATCTAGATTCACATTGAGTTTTATAGTTTTGCACCTCATTACCCACCAATGTAAATTTACTTCGACAGAGGAGGTCTGAAACCAACATTTACCATCTTTTTCTTCAACTTGCACCCTCCGAGAGCCAGTTAACTAAGCTTGCAACCTTCTCAGTAGAAGATGACTTTCTCAGAAAATAAGCTCCTCCATGAAGACAGCGGTTCCTCTAACATAAAGGATAGGCTACAGGACTAGATTTCAACTGTTAATTATTTTTGGTCATTTCCTAGTTCAGTTAGGAGTCACGGTTTGTCTGAGCTACCCAAATATCTTCCCCACTTTTGGAGGGAGGTCCTGTTCGCAAGGGCATTTTGGCCTCCCTCGTTTCCCCGGGACCCCCCAGGAATTCTATCCCATCGAGTTAGATAGAGGGCGGGGGGCTATTGAAGGTGGGAAGGGGGTGGGATTCACAGGTTCCTGGTTGTTTGTTCCTTTTTTGGGTTGAATATTTTTTCAGGCGTTCAGAGCCCGGAAAATCAGGCTGACACTACAGTTATTATGATTTCCATATATGTGTGTATATTTTATGGTTCAAATTTGACATAACAAGGGTCCGGGGTGGAACCCTTGTGCCTCCACTCGATCCCAAAGAACCAATGGTGTCCTTTGGTGTTGGAACTTCAGACGCCCCTCCGGGCGGCCTGAAGCGGTTCATTGGGGCTATAGCGGATTTCAATTCGCATAACCCCAAGGGTATTTTCTTGGCATACAGCTCACAGAGAGCACCATTCCCCCAAATGCTAGGGCCCATAATCAAAAGGCAACAGGCCCGCACCCAGTCCTCTCCAACAGCCTCTGTCCCGGCCAGGTCCATCACAGTACCCATATCTGTGTTTATGTTCTTGTTTGTCAGTAAGTTTCTTTTCTTTTTCTTCCCCAACTCATCCCTCTTCTTTTTTCTAGCCATCCCATGGGGGGTTTCCCCTCACGCCCTAGAGTCGGTCCTGAGAAAATTCCGCACAACTTGGCTTAAATCCAGTAATAGAAGACTTCCAAGGGTAAGTGACTGCTTGATTACTGGAGTCTTTCCCCTCTGCTCTTATGGCTGACCCGAATGTGAAGGGTAATGACCTCAAGATAGGTTCACATAACGTCCAGGGCCTAAACTCTCCTAGGAAAAGGAGACTCGCCCTAGATCATTATAAATCCCTGAGAATTGACGCGGTGCTTCTGCAGGAGACGCACTTCCACATCCGGTACACCCCCAAGTTTCTCCATGCACACTTTCCATCATTTTATTTAGTGAATGCCCCTAATAAGATGAAGGGGGTGGCTATTCTCTTCTCTAAAAATAGCAAATTTTCACATCTATCTGATTATAGGGATCCAGAGGGCAGATTCATTCTGGTGAAGGGCACCCTGGAAGGAGTTTTATACTCTTTCGTTTCCTACTACGCTCCGAACAAGGGCCAAGCGTCTTTCTTCCAGAACCTTTTCACAACTCTGGAAGGTAAAGTTATCCTGGGAGGGGACTCAAATGTGGTGTTTAATCAGGGTCTAGACAAAACTAAGCCCCCTAAAGACCAACTCACACGCCCCACAAAACTTAGCACTAGGATCGCCAAAATGGTCCACTCTCAGGGCTTGGTAGACGTATGGAGGGAACTGAACCCCAATAAAAGGGATTATACGCACTTTTCCGCACCCCACCAATCTTACGCTAGAATTGATCACATCCTCACTCAGACAGCCCTCATTCCATTGTCAACTAAGGCAGCAATACTAGACACTGCATGGTCCGACCATTCATTGGTTCTCCTTACCCTGAGAAATGTTCTGTCTGGGCGAGGAGGTTTCTTTTGGCATTTAAACGAATCCCTTTTAGCTGACCCTAGCTTGGTCCAGGAAATAGCTAAATCCATCAAAGAATATTTCCTCTTAAATGATGTTGATAACATCTCCCCTGAAACCCTGTGGGCAGCCCACAAGGCAACCGTCCGAGGAGTAATAATTAGGCTAGCGACCAAATTTAAGAAGGAGCGATTGATCGATATTTAAAGACTCGAAAAATCCTTCCTCCAACTAAAAGCGGAACACAAAAAACACCCGTCCAGGACCCTTTTAAGTAAACTTGACGCCACCAGACTCGAGCTGAATCTCGCTTTAACGGCTAAAGCAGAGAAAAATCTAAGATGGAGTGGAGCCAAATTTTACTGCCACAAGGACAGATTTGGCTCGATGTTGGCCTTTAAACTCACACCTAAATTTCGAACTATCTCCTTCCCCAAAGTGAGGATAGCAGGACAACCTCCAACAGCAAATCCGAACAGTATTATGTCTGCCTTCCACAATTTTTATGCTACTCTCTACAACCCACCTCAATCTGAGAAAGGCCCCTTAATTACTAAGTTCCTACAGAATTTACAACTTCCCTCACTCTCCAAAGAATGCAAAGACTTAATGGAAGGAGCCATCACTGAGGCTGAGATTAGGGAGGTAATTAAAGGTCTTAAATCCGGCTCTGCCCCTGGACCAGACGGCCTCTCGGTCCCCTACTATAAAGAATATAGCGATATCTTAGCCCCATACCTGGCAAAGTTTTTCAATTCCAAAAAGACAGGATCCCCCCTGGAACCCCAACTGAACACAGCATTTATCTCAGTGATCCCCAAACCGAACAAAAACCATGAGGAAGTTGAGAATTACAGGCCCATATCCTTAATTAACAATGACCTCAAAATTCTTACAAAAATTCTAGCCAACCGCCTTTCCTCTTTCATCAAGCTTTATGTACACAAGGATCAGGTTGGTTTTATACCCGGTAGGCAAGGACCTGACCAAATCAGGAGAGCTATAGATATCGTATCCATTCTACAATCTAACTGGGAAGGGGGGCCGAAACAGGAAGGTTTGATCCTCTCGCTGGATCTCCACAAAGCTTTCAACTCGATCGAATGGCCTTATCTTTTCTCCATATTGGAGAGGTGGGGCTTCGGACCCAACTTTATAGGGACCCTTAGATCGTTATGCTCCACCCCACAAGCGGTGATTCGCTTACAAGGCCAATATTCTAAACCCCTAACCATTTCAAGAGGCACTAGGCAGGGATGCCCACTCTCCCCCCTAATTTTTGCTATTGCAATCGAAACGTTAGCAATAGCAATAAGAGCAGATCCCAACATTCAAGGGGTCTCCTGTGGTGACCAGGTCCACAAATGTGGGTTGTTTGCGGACGATATGCTCCTTTTTATCACGTCCCTTCCAAACCTATGTAAACTCCTGAAAGAGTTCTCGAAGATTTCAGGGTTAAGGGTCAATTATGCCAAATCTTCAGCCTTAAACATATCCCTTAATCCAACCATGTTGGCATCCCTGCAGAGTGCCTTTGAATTTAAATGGAGTGACTCCTACATCGACTATTTAGGAATAAGGCTCACAGCTAAAACAGAACTCCTTTATGCAACCAACTTCCCTCACACATACCGCAAACTCGAGGCTGACTTATCCAACTGGGCTAAAGGAGGTTTATCCTGGTTAGGGAGGATTCATGCAGTCAAGATGACTTTGCTTCCGAGACTCCTCTACCTCTTCAGAGCCATCCCTATAAACATCATTAAGGAGCACTTGAAATCGTTCCAAAGAAAGATAATAAAATTCATTTGGGGAGGGAAGGGGTACAGACTTCAACAGAGCACTTTATACTTAACTAGACCACAAGGGGGATTAGGTCTCCCGCAGCTATTTTGGTATTACCAATCAGCCAGGCTAGCCCAGATCTCGATGGTATACGCGAAGGCTGAGAGACTCTCTTTCACTATAGACTTTCTTTTGTGGGTCCCCCCCCAAAAAACGTCCTCCGATTTTGTCCCCTATCCTTTCGCAATCTTTTAAACTATGGGATTCTCTGAGAAACCTACAAACCATAACTTCCTACAGACACCCACTTGCTCACATTTTCAATAATCCTGACTTTCCCCCGGGAACTGACATCAAAGCATTCCGCTGGTGGTTGGACAAGGGGATGTACCGGATTGGACACTACTTCACTTCAATGGGGCCTATCTCCAAGGCCTTCTGTGTGAATCAATTGGAGATGCCTAGCTCTGAGAGCTTTCGTTTCCAGCAGATTAGACACTTCCTCACTCATATGGGACAGGACAAATCATCAACCCACTCATTCACCCCGTATGAAATATGGTGCGGTCGGTCTACAGAGCAGAGGGGTGGAATCTCCATCATCTACCAGTCACTCTCTAATCAAACCGCCAAGACCCCATACATGTCAGCTTGGGAATCAGACTTATCCTTGGAGTGGGACCTAGAGAAATGGAGGGTCACCTTTAGTAGGGCATATGAGGGCATTTTGAACATCTCATTGATAGAGTCCAGCGTAAAGGTCATCACAAGGTGGTACCTTCCACCGGAAAGGCTGGCCAAAATGTTCCCCTCAACTGACCCCAGATGTTTCAGGGGGTGTTTACTCAGGGGCTCCTTGGCCCATATCTTTTGGAAATGTCCACGGTTGAGGCCTTTCTGGAGAAGGACTTTTCACCTGATTAGGAAAGTCACTGGAGTACAGATCCCGAGGACCCCCGCCTTAGCGCTACTAAATGACCATTTACCTAAGACTCCCAAACTTGCTCGTAAATTGATACACTTAATTTTGCTGGGAGCTAAGCTCTCCATTGCCAAGGCATGGAAACAACCCAAGGTGTCCTTCAAAGCGGCTATCCGCAAAATTTCTTGGATCATGGCCCAAGAGAAGCTTGCCAGTACCCTGAACAACACCAAAGAGAAATTTGAAGCTATTTGGGAACCCTGGGCGAAATTCTTGGGCATTTCCTTGATTCCAGGTGTTCAACCATGAAGCGTCTGGCTGTCTCGGGGTCTGGGGGGACTCCTCCCGTGGATTGGCTTCTGACTACTCTCTCTTCTCTTTCTCTCTCCCCCCTATCCTTTCAACTTTTTCCTCTTTCCTCTCATTTGTCACTTGTCAGGTTGATCTATCAAGACGATGATTTGTCTGTTTTCGACCAAACCGCAGTCGGGACCCCAAAGGAGTCTTACTCCCAAGGGAAGCATATGACGTAGGTTTTTACTCACTTGTTCATTGCCAAGAGATCTATAGCGTTAACTACTGGGGTGCAAGGGGAGGATCGAAGTGTTCCGCTCAGGCACAGTATGTTCCCTATTGGGGTGCAGACGGTCTCTCCTTCCTCCCCTTCTCCCAGCCCTCTCAATTTTACAGGGTTCTATGGTTTAAGCGAACGGGTAATGGTTTATAAGGTTATTCATGTATGGTCACAGACCAGAGACATACCCTTAACTACTGTCGTCAGTTGGATTTGTTACCCCTAGGGGGTCCGACTTATTCTGCTTTATATATACTTACTTAATGCTGATGATTTGTATGCCTTTTCTTGAAAAATCAATAAAACATTTTGAAAATAAAACAAAAAAAAACACCTTAGGGGTTCCGGGCAACATAGGGCCCAAAATCTTGTCTGTTTTTAGAACATCCCAATGGTGTTCAAAAATTCCTCTAATGTGTTTATGTTGAATGGAGAAGGATGTGATGAAGGACCATTTAAAATCCTCATTTACTTGTCTAGGTTTGTCCTCTAGGAGTACTTGGCGATCGACTAGACAGGCATTATCTATCTCCTTATCCAAATCTGAGAGTTTGTAACCCTTCTCCAAAAACCTATTTTTAAGAGACACTGCTTGGGTCTTAAAGGTGTTAAGATCACTGCAGTTCCTGCGTAATCGCAGGAACTGACTTTTAGGGACTGATCTGATCCAGGGGGCATGGTGGCAGCTATCGGTAGGAATATATCCATTCCGATCAGTGGTTTTAAAGTAGGTACTGAATACAAATTGACCTTCCCTTCTATCAATAACCAGGTCCAAAAAATGGACAGAGGATACACTTGCTTCAAAAGACAAAACAATATGCATGTTGTTATCATTAAGGGTCGCAAAAAAATCCACCAAACCTTCCAAGCTCCCAGTCCATAGGAGGAGGATGTCATCTATGTACCGAGCCCACAACAGAAGGTGTGGGCTCTGCATAGCATAGACGACATCCTCCTCCCATTTGGCCATAAATAAATTGGCCAGACTGGGAGCGAACTTCGCTCCCATTGCAACACCCTTGTGTTGCCGGTAGAACCTACCATCGAACCAGAAGTAATTGTGCTGTGTTGCAAACTCAATTAGTTCGATAATGTAGTCCACCTGGGGTGAAGCAAGGGAAGCGTCTCTGTCAAGAAAACACTTCACCGCATCAATACCCCTACTTTGTGGGATGCAGGTGTAGAGCGATGCAACATCCGCAGTTGCCATGATGAGATCACCTGAGTGGGAAACATTGGAAAGTAATTTGATCACATCTTTGGTGTCCTTCAAATAGGACGGCATCTTAGTGACTGATGGCTGAAGGAAAAAATCAATATATTTCCCAATTTTAAAGGTGACCGAGTCAATGCCACTAATTATTGGCCGACCTGGGGGATGCAAAGGGTCCTTGTGGACCTTAGGCAGGTAGTACATAACAGGTATGCGCGGAGCGAGTGGGACTAAAAATGATCTCTCTTTCTTGTTTAAAATGTACGAATTGTAACCTTTGGATACCAGTCTTTGTAACTCTTTTTTATACTTATGTGTAGGGTTACCAGATAATTCGATATATGTCTCATGATCTCCCAAAATGCGGTGCATTTCATGGATATAGTCAGATTTATTCAATAAGACAATGCCACCGCCCTTATCGGCGGGGCGGATAACTAAATTTTTGTTGTCACATAGAGTTTTTAGGCCTGTTGAAGGTAAGGGGTTAGGAAATTTACGTTTCAACGGAATGTTGGCTAAATCTCTCAACACTAGTTCCTTGAACAAATTAATAGCTGGTGGAAGCTGTGTTGGAGGGCTAAAAAGAGAGGGGTTGGATAAACCTGAATGAACAGTGCCAGACGTTGCCGCCCTGGCTACATTCCTAGAGGGATTAGAGATAATATACCTCTGGACATTAATCTTCCTGATGTACTTCTGAATGTCGATGAAAGTATCGAACTTATTCAGTTTACACGGGGGGGCAAACTTAAGTCCTTTATTTAAAATAATTTTCTCTTCCTGAGTGAGAATAGTATCACTCAGGTTGAAAACCCCTTGACAGGTTAAATTCTTTTCCTTTTTTCGTCTCTGAATCCTCCTCTCTCCTCTGGACCCTCTCTTGTTTCCGGACCTCTTTTGTTGTTTTGGAGGGCCTCGTGAAAACCCCGAGTGGTCCGTGGTCCAGAATAGGGTTGTTTGTAGGGGGATGGACCATAACCGGCATTAGGGAATGGGTAGACGTTCTCGTTGTAGTGATCCCGCAAGGGGGAATATCTATTATATGTGGAGGCAGGGGGGTGCCTATAGTAAGGTGGGTTCTGATGTTGGAAATAATGGGGAGGATCATGATTGCGACCCGGAGAGCCCCTGTAATGGGAGCTCTCCCAATCGTAATAACGATAAATGTCTTGACTACGATGATCGCCCCTATTTCCACCTCTACCCCTACTCCTAGAATAGTGACCTCTGCCTCTTTGTTGATTTCAAGGGTATGCGTGCTGGGGTGTCGACCTCTACGTGAGGAGGAACCCACATCCTGAGCTCGCCCCTTATCAACAGATGGTTTAGAGCGGACAGAAGGCTCCCTGGAAGGAACTGCTATACTCGTGCTCTGGGCATTAGTTTCCATTGCAGCCTCCAAAGTGGGTGCTGTGATGGATTTCTGCCATCCAAACACCTTCCCAGCCTTATAATCGCCAATATCTCGGGAATACTTTTTATGTTTTTTAGTTCTTTGTTCTTTGTCTTCCTTTACAAGGTGAGCTTGCAGATTGGAAGACAAAGTTTTGTATTCAACCGAGTTTTTAAAGGAAAGTAATTTCTCTTTAAGCTCCTTAATCTCTCGATCCAAAATTGAAAGTCTAGTACGTCTCCTTGAGATGAGGAAATCGAGGAACCTGATACCAGCATCATTGAAATACGTGAACCAAGTGTCGAGTTCGGATTCACCCTGTTGAGGGTGAACATCCCACCTCAGGCTCCGTGGGATCATGCCTTCTGCCACGTATTTTTCTAAGAAGACAAGATCCCATTGAAGGTGGAGCTCGGAGACCATGACATTTTTTAGCCTCAAAAATAGTCCACCTATTTCCGAGTCATTAGAAGTGGCTACAAAGACACCCTCGGTATTTACTACTCTAGATGCGCGGTAGTCAAATACATCCATACTGAAAGGGATGTGGGCTGCAGCTATACTAGATGTCTAATCAATGTTGGAACCAATGGAAAATGAGTACAGCGCTGCACCAATGTTATTAAAGGATGATTACACAATAAGCAGCTGACACGCCTCTTAGACACAGGTTAGATAAAAATAAAAATATATATAGTGTAGCGCTATGTGTATAAATATTATAAAGTGAAGAGACAATGAACTAAGCTCGAGCCATTCCTGCAGGGCCCACAAATAAAATAAAATCATTCAAAATTACATACAGATGACTGAAAACAATCAAAGATGCACTGAGTGCCACACAATATCATGTGAAATATAGTGATTATATAGTTGATTGTAATAAACCAGTGAAAAGACAATATGAAAAACAAATATTAAAAAAGTGAGGAATTAACCAAAAAACGTCCATAGATGTTGAAAATTGTAATCTTAATAAAAATCAAAAACCACCACCAAAAGTCTTTGAGGGTTGAATGATGAAGACAACAATGAGAAGCTTCTGGTAAATGGATAGATAGAACACCAAATGAATGAAACGTCTAAATAAGTGCCAGGACCATCACCGGAGCATCAGAGGAGGCTTACCGGAACCAGGTGACTTGAGAAGACATACGTCTTACAAGTCTCAGAGAGCTTGTTTAGCCACCGGGGCTAGCAAGATGGATCATCAGGTGTCCTCAACTTCAAATGGGGGGGGGAAAGATCTCGTCACAGCTTCAACCGTCCAAACTTTTCAACAGGCCAACCGGATGTATTTAGATACCATGGGAGAAATAAAGCTCACATGGCATAATATCGTTTAGAAAAACATTCATTTATTAAAACAATAAAAAGGGACACTCACATGTTAGGAGATAGTAATACAGCTCAAAATATATCAGTTGCGGTAATCGTAAGGGGTCCACCCAACATGTTTCGGCTAACGAGCCTTCATCTGGGGTGTGGAGCCCCCCCACCTCACCGCTATTTAAACCAGAAATGACCCCCACTGGGAGTGTCACAATCCAGGAAGTGCCCGACTGATGTCACTTCCGGTTTATTAAATTGATGTTAAATTATGTAAATTACATGTGAATCGTAAAATTACAGTGAGCGGTATTATACCGCTAACACCAGTAAATAAAAATCAAAAGTTAGACCAAAGTGTCAACTATAATAATAGTATTGCCGGCCAACCCGGAAGTGCTCGGAAATCCAACCAAGCCTCAGTATCAGCGTGGCCAGATAACACAAATTGGAGCGCCTTCGTGCTCCGCCCACCGGACGCGGCCAGATAACAAGGCTATGCGCAACAGCGGAATTCACAAAAGGAAGTCCGCCTGCGCACCAAGCCTCGCCCTCGACCCGTGAATCCATAGGCCGGAGCGCGTCACGCTCCGCCCCCCGGACTCTGCATCAAATATGCAGACATGGCCCACCTCCGTCGAATGCGGCGCGCGCACATTCAACGCCCGGGACCAGGCCTCGCCTCCACGCCGACGGTTCCCGCACTTCCTGTGTAGAGGAAGGAGGGCCCTGATAGGCTGGAGAGGGCCGGAACTAAGTCCCGGCAATCTCACAACACAAGCCAAGTGTCAGCAGAGGTGGTAGCAATAAAAATTTGTAAATCATATAATATTCAGATGCCATAGGGCTAACGGCAAAAATGAAAAATGGAAAAGTTAAAAAATTTGAAAATTATATTAGATGGGGGCATTGGCCACAACCATGAGATAATGAAAAGTGACACTGCCAATGGGGGACATCCCTTACGTCCCATATAATGCACCACATACAAGGGGGACTACCAATGACAGTAATTCCAATAAAAGGGACATCCACCAAGGTACATAAATACAAAGAGTACTAATATATATCACAGTATAGAAAGTATAATGGCCATTGGTTTATTACAATCAACTATATAATCACTATATTTCACATGATATTGTGTGGCACTCAGTGCATCTTTGATTGTTTTCAGTCATCTGTATGTAATTTTGAATTATTTTATTTTATTTGTGGGCCCTGCAGGAATGGCTCGAGCTTAGTTCATTGTCTCTTCACTTTATAATATTTATACACATAGCGCTACACTATATATATTTTTATAGGGCATATAGGACCCTGGAATTTCTGTTTAAAATTGGTCTAAGAGCGGATTCAGCGGATTCTAGATGCGGCAATTCGGGGTCCTTGATACACCTATTATGGCGCTGCCCAAAGCTCCCGAGGGGGGAGGTTGTGAGCACACTTAATGGAATATTAGATGTGGATCTTTCAGTGGATCCTTTAACATGTCTATTGGGATATATTGACAACTCGGTGCCCAAGCCACTGAAGCAGATTACTGTATTACGTGCGCTGTTTGTAGTTCGGAGACAAATTGCCCTTAAGTGGATCTACCAACATCCTCCGACTATATCTGACTGGATATTTCCTAATAAGTGTATTTGATATGAGAGGCACATTTTGAAAGAAATTCATTTGAGAGATTTGACTCTGTTTGGGCAGCGTGGTTGGAACACATGGGTTCGGTAACAAGCTAGAGTCTAGGATGATGTAGATATAGGGGTATGGATAAAAATAGGTCCCATAAATATTATGTGAGGATTGTGAACCATTACAAAATGGAAGAGGGGGGGAACATTTTTTTCCTCTTTTTTTTGTTCCTTCTTATGTCTATGATATGTAATTTACATTTTCTGTGTAAATGTCTATGTGTTGGTAAAAAAATAAATTTAAACAAAATCTGAAATAAAAAAAAATAAAAAACATCACATTAAATTTTAACTCTTATCTCCCTGCTGGACACTGTAGCGAGGCAAGTCCTTTTTCAAACACAGAGTGGGTCTCCCAGTTGGGATCACTCCCACTTCAGCATGAACAGTCACATAGTCAGTCTTTTCCATGATTTTACCAGCAGCAGTCTTAGCCTCGGTTCACACCAGAGGCGGCACGACTTGCAGGTCGCCTCACCGAGGCGACCTGCACACGACTGCCTGGGCGACTTGCAAAATGACTTCTGTATAGAAGTCTATGCAAGTCGCCCCAAGTCGCCCCCAAAGTCGTACAGGAACCTTTTTCTAAGTCGGAGCGACTTGCGTCGCTCCCCTTAGAACGGTTCCATTGTACAGAACGGGACGCTACTTGTCAGGCGACTAGGTCGCCTGACAAGTCGTCCCTGTGTGAACCGAGCCTTACCCTTCCATGTAGCAGGTGTTGCCATCTTCACTTAAATATGTTAAAAAAGAAGGAAAGGAATTTTTTTTTTGCATATTCATACCTCCCTAGGTGGATGCAGCATCGGTCCAATGCTGCATCTGCCCCCCAGCACCTCTGCACTGAGAACTGAGTGATCGAGCACCGCTGATCACTCGGTTTTCAGAGCTCCATGAGCAGAGAGCTGCAGACTGTCAGTTACAGCTCTCTGCTCTTCTCCCTCCTTGCTCAGTGGAGCGCTGGGCTGTGGAGGTGGCAGAGCGGGCCATCTCAGGATCTCAGCGCATCACTGAGAGGCTGAGCTGGGTGTCAGTCCAGGCACCTGGCGGATCCAGACTCAGTGGTTGGGTTGAAGCGGTGCCTGGAGAGGACTTCAGACTGCACTCTGCTGAAAATGGGTCACAGGAGTGCAACATGAATTGCACTCCTGTGATCCATAGGAGAAGTCCAGCCAAACAAGCTTTGGCTGGACTTCTTTAAATCTCCTGGACTTTTACTGGCCCACTCCCACCTGTGGCCATAGAATGAACTTACAGCAGGCATCTCCTTCTCTTTAGCACCCTCTGCAGGATCAACAGGAACTTCTTTACTGTTGCCAAGGGTGACTGCAAATACTTTGAAACAGGCAACTGAGCTTTCAGGTAAAGTCTTTTGCCCATCAATGTTAACTCCAGTGGTATTCCAGAACCTGGGACAAGTCATAATAACATGTCCCAAATTACCACATTTCAAGCATGGACTGGGCAATTTTTTTCCAGGGATATTCCCTCTTGGTGACTCAGAAGCTCACATATCTCCTGATGGCGATGCTCAGACACATCTTTCCTGCAGCTCCTCCTTCCTGCTGACACAGTTTTTCACATTGCTAAAGGTGAAGGCACGCTCCCAGCTTGCATCTTTGCTGTGCCGCAATCTTCTGTAGACAACCCCCTTCTCATACAGTCCACAGGCCTGGCCTCAAAGGACGATTATCAGTGCTGCCTATCAGTGCCCATCAGTGCTGCATATCAGTGTCCCCTATCAGTGCCACCTATCAATGCCCATCAGTGTAGCCTTAGCAGTGGCATCTTTTTTTGTTTGTTTAGCAAAAAAATAAAAACCCAGTAGTGATTAAATACCACCAATAGAAAGCTCTATCTGTCTCAAAAAAATTATAATGGATACAGTGTTGCATGACCATGCAATTGGCCTGGTTAGCAAGGAAGTATAAGTGCCCAGTAAGCAAGTGGTTAATTTTTAGGGCTTTTCTTGCCCACTTTTATTAAAAAAAAAGTTCAACAAAGTTCCAGGAATCAAAATCAATGTTTTGTTTTTTTCTTCTTTAGGTGGGTGTCAGGAATCATGATTGACGTGCCTCTGCATCGCTGGATAACACGATTGATGATGAATTTACGAGGGACATTGTTTTTGGAATTTTTTTTTTTTAAATAAAGGACTGTTTGGGTGTGTTTATTTCTAGGTTACATCTTTTTGTTTGTGAATGAGTTGGGACTACTATGACTTGTCATTCAGTGGGTGACAAGCAAATGGGCAGAATGTATCAAAACTTTGGTGCTTGTGCTCATACTGAACCTTGATCTTATCCCTACACAGAATTAAAAAAAAAACATTATGAAGATCACTGCACCTTAAGAACTACCCTATGAGGGGTAATTCACACATATTGCAGTGACAGACATTTTGCTGCATTGTAAAACATCTGACACTGCAGGCACACACAAGAAAACAAATCTAACCGCAATGTATAGCAGTGCAGTGCGTCTTGCTGCTGTACATTGCCATGAATGAAGTGTATGTTTTGTACACTTTAAATAAAGTTTATACAAAACCAAAAAAACAGGCAGCCGCGTGATGCATTGAATCACGCACCTCACTGCCCCCCACCGCAGCTGGGAACATACAGCTACATCGCTCCAGCAGCTCTCCATTTTCATGTGAACTCACTATTATAGTTGTCACTTAGAGTGGGACCAATTCCATATTAGTTCTGTTAAATAATGAATATGCAGTTTGAAAGCACCAAGCATATCTTCTGTGCCCTGTTTCTAGATGACAAGCACATAAAACAATATAATGAAACGTTGCAGAGGGTAGTATGAATATATCAATGTATTTAGAGGGCTTCTCACCTCTGGTCTGGTTGAGATGACTCATTGTAGCCTTCACACTGTACTTACATACAGGTTCCATGCCTTTAAAATCCACTGTCTCTCTTTCCCAATATTCAAGTCCTTCATTCTCCTCCATCCACTGAGCCACAGGATGAGCCATCTGAGAATCACTGTTGTAATTTACAATTTCTTTATCATCCACGTACCCGACTGCAAAGAACTCTGGCTGAGCTGATCCTTTATGTGAGAGTACTGTGAGATAATACTGCAAAGTGTGACGCTCTGAGAGAGAAATACAGACTGTTACATATCACTGCACACTGCGAGTGACAATATTTTTACTATGCTGTTTTCGTACATATAAGTTATAAAAAATTTTATTTTTTTTTACAAAAAAATAAGGCTTAATTCACCTAACCTAACCTATATGGGACCATTTTTTCATATAGTTATGGGTGGACTCTGTTAAAGGGGGGATTCATGTAAGATTTTATATATGGATGAGTTTGGTTTCATATGGTCCATTGGCGCATAAAAGTTTGAAGTCGGTGGGCTTCTCTAGAGATAGTTAGGGGGATTTAGAGAGGAAGAAGTGTTTAAAATTGTATATATGAGTACAAAAGTGATGTAGGGAGTTGAAGTTTCGCTTGGAGGTCTGCAAAAGACAGGAGTCTATGTGTCACTGGGTATACAAGTTGTCGCAATTGAAAGATTCCATGGGAGCATCCACACATAGGATAGTCCATCAGGGATGTCTGGATTGAAGAGTACATTCAAAAATGGAGGGCAGGGAGGAGAGGGAGAATCGAGCATTTCCTCCAAATAGATAGGGTAAAAAGCATTGGAGCCAAGCATAGGGATCTTAGTTGAGGCATGTATTTGGTTGAGGAGGGCCATAACATGTAACATGGGTGTACCAGGACGTTTAACCCCCATTTCAATCTCAGCCTATCTATTTGGGGCCTTCCTAGATATCCCGAAAGTCAATATTCGGAGATGAGATGCATAGTAATATTTAATGATGTCTGGGGCGGCCAGACCTCCCCTATTCTTTAAGGCTAGGACTACTGAGCTTGCTATCCTATGGGAGGCATTATTCCATACAAAGTGGAGACATTTCCTTTGGAGAGCCCTCAATTGCGACATTGGAACTGAGATTGGTAGCGTCTCAAATAAGTATAGGAGTTTGGGAAGAATCGACATCTTGAGAAGGTTAATTCTTCCAAGGAGAGAAATAGGGAGAGAGGTCCATTGAATTAAAAGACGCGTTATTTCTGTGAACATAGGGGGAGTTAGCTTGATATAGGGAAGAGTAAGAGGGTGTGATATGGATGCTCAAGTATTTAAGTGCGGAGGTGCACCAACGGTATTTGAAGTTGTGTTTGAAATGACCGAGTTGGTCCGGTGGAATGTTAATGGGTAGAGCCTCAGTTTTTGAAGGATTAATTTTAAACCCCGATATGGCTCCAAAGGAGGCCCGGGTGTTGGGTAGGGAAGGTAAAAGGGTATGTGGGTGGGTAAGAGTCAGCAAAATGTCATCGGAATAACGTGATAGCTTATATTCCTGTTGTCACAGCGGCACCCCCCAAACATCTGGATGGGACCTGATGGCCAAGGCAAGGGGTTCCAGACTCAAAATAAAGAGCAGGGGTGACTAAGGGCAGCCCTGTCTGGTAAAATTGCTTAGTGGAAACCTCTGCAAGAGATGAGAAGTCAACTGTACATGGGATGAAGGATTAGAGTATAAAGCCTGTAAGGCCTGGATAAATGGGCCAGAGAACCCGTATCTAGAAAGAACTGTAAACATAAATGGCCAACTTAGGCGGTCGAAGGCTTTTTGTGCATCTAGACTAAGAACAATGGCGGGATGTTTAGTCTTGGTCAAGAGGTCTATCAAATCTATTGTCCATCTCTGGTTGTCCCCTGCATGTCTTGTCAGGACAAAGCCTACTTGGTCTCTGTGTATTAATGTTGTCAGCAACGGTGAAAGTCTATTGGCCAATATTTTAATGAATATTTTGTAATCTGAATTTAATAAAGAGATGGGTCGGTAGTTGTCTGGCAATGAGGGGTCCTTATCCGGTTTAGGAATAACGCTTATAAATGCACGCAGAAAATGTGAATGTGGAATGGTGCCTTTGCGCAACGAGGAAAACAGGGTCATTAGGTACAGGGTTAAAATTGGGAAGAATGTTTTGTAGTAGATATAGGGGAGCCCATATGGTCCTGGGGATTTGTGGGATGGCAAACCTTTGATCACCTCTGTTATTTCCTCTGAAGGGATAAGTGCGTTAAGTATGGAACTTTGTTCGGGGAAATCTTAGGTAAGTTTAAGGAGGCCATAAAGTTTTCAAACTTTGCCTGTGCGAATTGGGGAGTAGATTCGGAGCTCAAACAATTATAAACTCCCTGATAGAAGTCGCCAAACACGTTAGACATGGCCTTGGGATAATACGTGGGAGTACCATCTGGCTGCATTAGGTGATCAGGGATTGATAGGAAAGGGCGTGGCTTAAGTCTTTAACCAGCATCCCATGTGGTTTATCGGCATACTCGTAGAATTTTTGTCTGGACTACAATAAAGTTTTGGATATCCTGCTCATGTTGAATGATTTAATAACAACTCTCAATCGTTCCATTGTGGGGGATTCAAGTAGGTGCATCTCTGTGGCTTTCAGCTGGGAGATGAGTTCAGTTTTCAATTTAGTGGAGTCCCATTTTAAACGAGAGCCCGCAGATATGCACTCACCTTTGAAAAAAGCCTTATGGGCTTCCCACAAGGTGGAAATCTCTGACACCGAACCTTCATTCAATTGAAAAAATTCAGACAGTTTTTGTTGTAATTGGGGTTGAATCTCGGGGTTTCGTATCAAGGATTCATTAAGACGCCAGTGACAGGTTTTGGGCATTGTGGTGGATAAAATAATATCTAAATCAATGGGTGCATGGTCTGACCAAGTGATAGGATTTATCTCTGATGAGACTACATAGGATAGTAGAGGAGCAGTTACAAAGAAATGGTCTAGCCTAGAATATAGCTGAGGGGGGAATAGAATGTGTATCCCTTCTGGGTAGGGTGTTTCCCTCTCCACGTATCATAAAGGTTATGAGATCTAATCAATTTGCAGAAGGAGACGGACAATTTCTGAGTATGGATCTGTGGGGTGTCTTGAAATAGAGCACATCTATCCTTGGTCGGGGACATGCACACATTAAAGACTCCTCCTATTATAAAAGGCTGCGAAAGAGAATTGCAGCTTCTCAAACACCTTTGTGAGGAAACCAATCTGTCCCACACTCGGGACATAGATATTAGCCAGGGTAAATGGAGTATTTTGGTGACTACAACTCAGAACAAATCGACAATGGGGATCCAGATAGGAAGAAAGGAGACGTATTGGGCTGGCACGTTTAATGAGAATTGCAACTCCAGCTTCCCAGAGGGATCGGAAGCCATAAAGGCAGTAGAGAAAAGTTTGGAGGCAAATTTAAAGGAACCGCCAGGTCTGAAATGGGTCTCCTGAATCATAATCACCTCCGCTCTGGAGGACCTAAATTCCTTTAAAGCTAGCCATCTTTTCTGGATGGAATTTACATTGCAAGAATAGATCTTAAGAGCCATGATACATCAAATAGGCATATAGCTAATGGGATACAGACTGTGAACAAACATATTTTGATCCATTGTGCAACAAACACAAAGACATTAAAGTGTATGTTGAAATGGTGCTAAAAAAAAAAATGCACTGAAAACCAAAAGAAAGTAAAAAAAAAAAAAAAAAAAGACCTGGAAAATGAAGTAGACAAAATCAACAAAAAAAGGAGAAAAATTGAAAAAAAAATCATATAAAAACGTTTTTTTGAGAGGCCTGAAAAGAAAAAAATTCTTCAGGAATCCTAGGCGAGGACTTAGGACATTGGTGAGGGGCATGGCTGCCTGCAACATCTGATGGTGGGGTCCTGTCTCCTCTGAGATAGTAGGTAACAAAGTTCAGTGGGAGGCAAGCGGCATAACTAAAGGTATAGTAAAAACTTCAAAAATTTCAGGAACTATAAATACTTCAAAACAGCCAGAAAGAACCTAGTCTAAGTAAAGGAATTTGACTCCCGTAGTAGAGTCAGTGGCATAAACAAACTAATCGTTGTCTGTCTATGGTAATAAAAAAAAAATCTGCTGGAGGTGGTAAGTTCTCATGTTGGGAATCTGGAAGGGTTAGCTCGTTGAGGGGTTGAAGAGACTTTCTGCAATCTCAGATGAACTGGGGTCCAGATCTTGGCTGGTGTCGTGAGTGGTTTGGGGTTCAGAACAGGAGGTAGGAGTTCCTCTCGGATGGGTGGAAGTCCCAAATTGTGGATGAAGGCGTCACTTTCATAGAGGTCTCTCAACAAGAACTGGACACTATCTTTAGAGGCAGACAAATGAAAGGGGAACCCCCATCGATAGGGTACTTGATGCTTCTGTAGATGAGTGGTGACAGGACGAAAACTGCACCTTTTAGCCAATGTGATGGGGGAGAGGTTGCTGAAAATGTGAATCTTAGCGTTTTTAAAGTCTATGCGAGATTTGTTTCGGGTTGCGACAGCGAGAGCTTCCTTGCTTTCATAGTAGTGTAGGGTTGGAGCCAGGGGGAGGCTTGGGAGCCAGGGATCTGTGTGCTCTGTCAAGGCGCCAATCAATGTCCAGGATGTGGGGTGCCAGGGTGACAAATAGGCCCAGGAGGTATGAATGCAGCTCTTTGTCACTAACATACTCAGGGACTCCACGAATCCTTACGTTTTGACGGCGTTCCCTATTCTCCAAATACTCTTGTTGTAGTTGGAGTTGTGCAACTGTGTTTTATTGCAGCATTGTCTTCCTCTAAAACATGTACATACTGAATTAGTTCATCAAATTTGTTTTCTAAAGTATTGGTACGTTCCCCAAGTAGATCTACTGTATCTCCCCTCGGAGCTCGTGTGCAATTTTACCCACCTCCTTGGCTATGTTGTGGATCAGGTCCTGGAGTAAGGATTGCAACTTTAAATCCAGCACAGCGTCTGTCACCGCTGCTGTAGATTTAGGGGGCTGGGGTTGCTGGGATCTGTGGTCCTTTGGAAGTCCATTTTCTGCCGTTAGGTGGAGATCAGCATGTTCCGGTGGGCCAGTCGAGCTACTCAAGGCCGGGGATTGTGGCCTATAAAGGAAGCGTTCCATGAGGTGACTGCGCTGGATCTTTGACGGCGGGATAAATCCACAGTATATACCTTTCTGGAAGCCAATCTTTCCCATAGGATGCCTGGGAGGCTTAGGATGCTATATTAGCAGTGCAGGAGCTGCGGACAAGGAGACGGGGACCGGAGATCAGCTCTCACGCGTCCACCATCTTACATGCCGCACATGCACCTCTGCTTCTCTTTTTATCTGGTGTTCCTATCAGTAAGTCTGTTGTTTTTCAAAAGAACAAACCCTCTTCCAAATGTATCAGTTTACAGGCATGAAATAAACCATTTTGCGCTGGCAGTGGTGCTTACAATGGTCAGCTTTTATTCATTCATGTAAAACCTTAATCCCAAAAGGAAAGAAACTGTTGGTTGTAACTGATCTATAGAAGTAACTGGAGTTTGGCTTCAATTTGTTAGTGTATCTAAATCTAATCTCTGGTAAGCTGCAATATGCGAGGGATCTTCAAAAGGTTTCTGTGCTTTTATATTTTCTTTAGAAACAGTGAGGGTGGGAGGAGTCGTAATTGTCTTAGAGTGTCATGTGACTAGTCTGTCTGGCAAACCAGCTGACCTTGCAGTTTAGTTGTCATGTGGTGGTTAAGATGGCTGCAAAATTTATAAAAAAAATTATGGAAACTTTTTGAAGAACCCTTGTTGGTTGCACATTGGGATAAATATCTGGGACTGTCTAAATTATGCAAAAGTTGCATTGGGAAAAAAAGTACAGGCATTTTTTAAATGTGTTACTATTTCTTCCTAATTAAAGCAGTATCAAACTCAAAAACAAAAATGTAACATATTTCAATTTACCAGTGCAGATGTAATGACTGCATTAGTTTTCTTTTTAGGCTTTTTTCATTAATTTATTTCCTTTAGTTCATTTTTTTCCTTTATTTCACCTGGTGATATGGCCAGTAACACACTTCCTTCTGGAAGAAGGAGTAAACAAGACACATTTGGACAACAGTATTGTCAATCTGGGGAGAGGGTATTGAAATTAATGTTAAGGCCTGTACACACAATCGGACTTTTTGACAACAAACATGCAAATGATCTGTTTTGGGGCAACATCCGACCGTGTGTACGATCCATCGGACAAACTTTTTTGGTTTTCATTGGACTTTTGTTGGCTGTGCGAACGGACAAACTTTCCGTCAACAAAAGTCCAATGGAGCAAAGTCTGATCGTGTGTACACAAAGCCATCAGACTTTTGTACAAACTACGGTACCTGCCCGCGAGAATGGTTCTCGGCAGCAGGGTATTGTACATCTCTGGCTGGCTGCAATACGAAAAACACATTTTCCTATTGCAGCGAGCGTGAGAGGGAGTTCCCCTCTGGGAGAATACCAGGCCCTTGGGTCTGGTATGGATTTTAAGGGGAACCCCCTACGCCAAAAAAAGAGCACGCAGCCCGGCCAGTCAGGAAAGGGGGTGGGGATGAGTGAGCGCCCCCCCTCCTGAGCCGTACCAGGCCGCATGCTCTCAACATGGGGGGTGGGCATTTTGGGGCAGGGGGCGCCCTGCGGCCCCCCACCCCAAAGCACCTTGTCCCCATGTTGGTGAGGACAAGGGCCTCTTCCCGACAACCCTGGCCGTTGGTTGTTGGGGTCTGCGGGCAGAGGGCTTATCGGAATCCGGGAGCCCCCTTTAATAAGGGGGCCCCCAGATCCTGGCCCCCCACCCTATGGGAGTGAATATGGGGTACATCGTATCCCTACCCATTCACCTAGGAAAAAAAGTGTCAATAAAAAAACACACTACACAAGTTTTTAAAGTAATTTGTTAGGCAGCTCCGGGGGTCTTCTTCCGACTTCGGGGGTCTTCTTCCGACTTCTCCGCTCTCTCCCACCTCTTCTCCCGATGTCCGGTTCTTCTCCCACTCTCCGGCCTCTTCTCCCGGTGTCCAGTTCTTCTCCCGCTCTCCGGTTCTTCTGCCGGACTCCTCCACTATCTTCTGCTCTTTTGCCGCTCTTTTGATAGCAGTGGCCCGGTCTTCTTCGTCGTCTTCTATCCTCTTCTCTTCTTCTGATGTTGACACGGTGCTTTCTCCCGCTGTAATGCTGTGTGAGCGGTGTGCGATGACTTATATAGGCATGGGCGTGGTCACCCGGTGACCCCATCCCCTTATGACGTCACAGTCCCATCATGTCCCGGGACTGTGACGTCATAAGGGGGCGTGGTCAACACGCCCCATGCCTTTATAAGTCATCGCGCACCGCTCACACAGCATTACAACGGGAGAGAGCGTCGTGTCAACATCAGAAGAAGAGAAGAGGATAGAAGACGACGGAGAAGACCAGGCCACCGCTAGCAAAAGAGCGGCAAAAGAGCAGAAGATAGGGTAGGAGCCCGGCAGAAGAACCAGAGAGCGGACACAGGGAGAAGAGGCCGGAGAGCGGGAGAAGAACCAGACACCGGGAGAAGAGGCCGGAGAGAGCGGAGAAGTCGGAAGAAGACCCCCAAAGTCAGAAGAAGACCCCCGGAGCTGCCTACCCCATACTCATTCACATAGGGTGGGTGGCCGGGATCTGGGGGCCCCCTTATTAAAGGGGGCTCCCGGATTCCCATAAGCCCTCCACCCGCAGACCCCGACAACCAAGGGCCAGGGTTGATGGGAAGAGGCCCTTGTCCTCATCAACATGGGGACAAGGTGCTTTGGGGTGGGGGGCCACAGGGCACCCCCCTGCTCCAAAGTGCCCACCCCCCATGTTGAGGGCATGAGGCCTGGTACGGCTCAGGGAGGGGAGCTTGCTCGTCCCCACCCCCTTTCCTGACCGGCCGGGCTGCATGCTCAGATAAGGGTCTGGTATGGATTTTGGGGGGCCACCACTCCGTTTTTTTGGCGTAGGGGGTTCCCCTTAAAATCCATACCAGATCTAAGGGCCTGGTATGCCTCTGGGGGGAACCCATGCCGTTTTTTTATTTAAAATTTGGCGTGGAGTTCCTCCTCATGATTCATACCAAACACCTGTCGGCAATGCTTGTCGCTCATCGCGAAAGGAAAAAACACATTTTTCCTTTCCAGATGAGTGAGCCAGCTCGGCGCTGGCTCCCGCGAGGGGGCTCGCAGGTGTCAAATCTCGCCAATACAGAAGTTGACCAAAGGGTGGCAGTAAAGAGCTGAAAAACCATGTGATTTGGTGAAAGTTGGATGAAAAAGTCCTGCCATGTGTATGCTTAATTAGCTTAAGGCCAACGCCCTTTGTACAAAAATCCACAGGAAAGTTTGTACAAAGTCCTATCGTGTGTATGAGGCTTTAGACTAGTAGATTTATATTGACATGACTAACAAATTGAAGCTGAACTCCAGCTAAAACTGGCCATAGAGGAGTTTGTTTTTTTTTTCTTTGTCAACCAGCGGGTTGAACAAAAAAAATTGACCCAGTTCCTCCATCCACACATTCAAGGTGAGTGGGGGAATCCTTACACTGTCTCATTGTATTCTAACAGTGGGGAGACTTCCCTGCTGTCAGAATACACAGATCAGTACTGCAGGGTATAGCCTGCAGTGCTAATCAAGAGGAAATTTTACAGCAGGGCAGTTGCATACCTTCTGTACAACCCCATTGCTCATACACAATTCAGCCCGTCCCTGCTGAACTTTGATACATCTATAGGCAGCTTAACACTACACTTTATAAGCAGTTATAGCAAACAGTTTTGTGTTAAAATTATGTGATGCTTAGCTGCAAACGAAGCCCTTGTTGTCACCGCTGAAGGCCGCATCCAACTTTGCCGTCCTCCTACTGGGTTTGTGGACTCCGGCTGTGTGACGTCAGAGGGTTAACTGCACAGAGCTCTGAAGAAATGGCACGGGTGGCCATTCCTTCATTCCTGAAACTGGCTGCATATGCAGTAATTTTTTCCTAAACAGCACAAGTTTAGGAGATTATTACAGTACCTAAAGACAAGCCTTACCTATAGGTAAAAACTATGCATGGGACTTTGCTTCCACTTTAAAGGGGTTGTAAACCCTCATGGTTTTTCACCTTAATGCATTAAGGTGAAAAACCTTCTGTAGTCCTGCAGCCCCCCAGCCCCCCTCATTTTACTTACCTGAATGCTGTGGTTCTTCGGCCAGGAACAAGCATACCATCTCTAGCTGGTGTCTCGTGTCCTGATTGGATAGATTGATAGCAGCGCAGCCATTGGCTCTCACTGCTGTCAATCAAATCCAATGATGTGGTGCTGGGGGGTGAGGCCGACTCCTACATTCTGTGTGAATGGGCACAGATGTGGGACTCGGATGTGCCCACAGGGGTGTCCAACAAGGAGAGCACTTCTCCGACATGGACACTCAATGCGGCAAGGAGTCACCAGCACCGCTGAGGGACCCCAGAAGAGGAGGATTGGAGCCACTCTGTGCAAAAAGAACTGCACAGTTGAGGTAAGTATGACATGTTTGTTATTTAAAAGAAAAAAAAAAAAGAGGGCTTACAACTCCTTTAAGGCCCCCTTTCACACAAGCTGTCTGATCAGGTCCGCCTGTCAGTTTTTCAGGTGTACATGATCGGAACGCTTTATTCACCCCTATGGAGCAGCAGATGTCAGCAGTGACATGTCCGTGGACACGGACCTGTCATCCACCTGCTCAACGGGGATCAGCGGATCGATTCCATCCAACAGAGGTGCCCATGTGAAAGGGGCTAAGGAAATTGAAAAATAACTGGACTTTCTTGGCTGATCACCGGGTGAAAATAAAGAAAAAAAAACGAAGGAAAATCAATGTAGCTTTGACATCCAAAATTAACAATTTACTAAATGTTTGTTTTGGGTGGTTTATTATTGCTTTAAAACTTAAGAAATACAAATATTTATCTATATATGATATTCATTAAAGCTCAAAAAGGAAAAAAACAAAGCATGTTGTTAGTGTAGAATAAAAAAAGTGAAAATGTATACTGTATGGATCTGAGTCATCTCTGAAACAACACAAATGTTGTGGGACTCAAGGAGAGAAAACGACTCAGAGATTGTAGATCAGGTATTCCTCCAGAGTGAACAGGTTTTTCTAGTAAATATTATATCACTAATTCAGGTACTTACCAGGACACACTCCTGACAAACCCAGAAAAAGCAGAATAACAGCTGGTATTTTCATCTTCCTGGTGAGATCCATGCAGGATACCAAGAAAAAAAAACATGCCTAACTCCAGAAAAGTAAAAATCGAAAGTATAAATGATTAACTCAAACTCGGTATATATACATGGCAAGTTTCTGTGCTGATTGGATGAGCTCTTAGCCTCGGTCCAATTAAAAAACACTGACAAATATGATCAACAGTTGTTAGGCAAATGGGCAGGTTTGACCTGTGACATGTTCTTAAACAGCAGATGAATTATTATGTTTTAAATATAACAGCTTGTAAATGGCAGCTGATTAGTTACATAATACCTGGGAATGAAATGATAGCATCTGTACAAATCAGGGGTGTAACTAGGAGTCACCAGGTCCTATAGCAAACATTTCAATGGCGCCATCAACAGCAAAAAGCACCCTAATTACTATGACAGACAACAATGGGGCTAAAAAAAAATTAGAACAGAATGCCTGAATGCAGTTTTTAAAATTTTGGAATGTGTCAGTAAAATTTGACATATCATTACAATTGCTTTGTGTGTCCAGGTGTATTATTTCTTGCCATTCCATACCTCCCAACTGGGATGAGAATGAGGGACACCTATTTGGAAAATTAAGTAGACATAGGACACACCCCCTACAAGGAGAATTGTACCAAAAAAATGATTGGTTAAACCCACAGGTGCTTTTTATCATTACTATTCCTTTAAATTGGCTTTTGGCATTTACAAATGCAGAAATTTAGAAATTAGATAAGAGGTTTATCATTGTAAAACATTTTTTGAAAGATAAGTAGTGTATTTTATATACAACTATATAGATCAGACCAAAATGAGGGACACATTATATATATATATATATATATATATATATATATATATATATATATATATGGACATCCCCTCCTGCTGGTGGATGAAGCGCTTTCTGGCGCACCATAAAGCAACACAGCACCTTACAGGCGCTGTCAATGTCCTGTGAATGAGTTCCACAGAAGAGTCCGTTCAACACACCGAAGTGTGTGATTGCAGTCTGTGGCACAAAGTCTTTCAGTTCAGGTTCCAAGGCCCAAGGCCGTTTTCTGGGGCACTCCCAGAAAACGTGCAAAGCATTTTCCACCTGGATGATACAAAAAGGGCAGTGCCTGTATCTGTACGGGTTTCTGGCATGCATAAATGTCCTGAGCAGCAACCCCCTTGGATTTCTATCCATGCCAGATCTTTGTGCCTGTTGGTGAGTTTCTTTGAAGAAACATTCCTCCAGATTACTTTGCAAGTGGCTGAAGAGAGGCCTGGAACAGTCTAAACAATGTCCGATGCTCTAATCCACTTGCAGATAGTTTTTGGCTTCCACAAGTCGGGCTTAACTCAATGCAGCCCCAGCTCCTTGATAAACTTAAAACTGTCCAAGTAATACCAAGGAGTGTCCCAGTTGTAGGGGATGGAACTGTCCCATTTGTCCCATCCAAGGGACCTCCAGAGAGGCAGGAGGACATGGAGTTACTGCCAGAGTCCAAAGTTCTGTCAACCAAAGTCCTGTGGATGCAGTTACAAGCAAAGAACACCCTCAGTAGAGTGGCGATGTCAGGCACGCCCTTACCGCCCTTGAGAGGTTCCTTGAACATAACCGCCCACTTCACTCTGTCCATTTTGGAGCTCCAGATGAAGTGAAACACTGCCCTGGTGATGGCCTTGCAGGTGTTAACCCGGGGGGCCAGGCATGGGCGAGGTACTGCAACACAGGGAGAATCTAGCTGCGGCCAGTGTTTTACCTTCGATTGTGAGTTCTGAAGAAGTCCAAACTTCTCTCGCTTCTTGGCCAGTCTCTCCTCCCAGGACTTCAGGGCTGCACCCCAGCTCCAAGCCAGACCCCAAGAATTTTGATGAAATCCGTTTTGACACTGAAAGGAATGGGTGCAGAAGATAGCAGGTACCACTTCCCGACGAACATGACTTCCGACTTCCGCAGTTGACCTTTGCCCCTGAAACCTTGCTGAAGTCCTCACAGGTCTGGGCGAGTATGTCGATGGAGCACCGATCGGCACAGAACACTGTCACGTCGTCCATGTAGAGTGAGCACTTGACCTCCCGTCTGTCCTGTCCTGGTGCGGTGATCCCTCTGATCTCTGGGTTCCGTCTGATGCTTTGGGCAAAGAGCTCTATACAGCAAACAAAAAGCAGAGGTGAGAGAGGGCAGCCTTGTCTGACCCCAGAGAGAATCGGAAAGGGGTTAGTTTTCCAGCCATTCACCAACACCAAACTACAGATGTCATTATATATCACATTCACATATGAACAAAACATTTCCCCAAGACCAAACCTGCGCAGAGCTCTGCACATAAACTCATGGGAGACACAGTCAAAGGCCTTCTCCTGGTTAAGACTGACCAGGGCCGCGTGCACACGGCTGCCATAATTGTACTGGACTGTGTCCTGGACAAGCGCAAGGCTGTGCGCAATCCTGCGACCAGGAATGCCACAAGTCTGATCCGGGTGGATGATCTGTCCGATGACAGACTTCAGCCTGTTGGCTAAAACCTTGGTGAGGATTTTGTAGTCCACGTTCAAGAGAGAGATAGGATGCCAATTTTTCAGATCCGATCTCTCCCCCTTCCGCTCATGATCATCCCCTCCCTCAGTGATGGAAGCATTCTGCCGTCTACCACCATCTTCTCATACAGCTCGAGCAGGTCCGGGCCCATGAGATCCCACAGTGCTACACAGAGCTCTACTGGGAGACCATCGCAGCCCGGGCTCCTGCTCCACCTAAAGGATTTAGCGGCAGAGTGCAGCTCCTGCAATGCCAAGGGAGTGTTGGTGGCCGATGAACCTGCAGGATCAATTGAGTTAGAGATACCTGACAGGAACCTGTCAGCTGTCTTCGTGTCTGTTGCTTTTTGGGAGTAGAGGTTGGTGTAGTAGTCGCTGACCACTTGCATCACAGCCTCCTTCCCCTTCTGGAGTGTTCTTGTCTTGTCACGCAGCTCTGACAAGGGTGTGTGTCCTGAGTAAAGTTTCCTGAAAAAGAAAGAATTACACTTCTCACCTTTCTCAAGATTCTCCACCTTGGCACGGAAGACAATGTGCATGGATTCTTCCTTGAAGTGCCCTTTCAGGCTCTTCTTGGTGTCCTCCAGGTCCTGCCTAACATCCCAGCTGCAGTGGTGAAGGTCCTGCAGGGACTGCAACTGACGTTGCAGTCTCCTGAGTTCCCTCTTCCTGGCACACACTTGCTGTCGTCCCCTTGCCTGAAAGAAGCTGCGCAGCTTAACTTTCACAAACTCCGACCATTCACTTACCCTTCCGAAGAATCTCTTTCCTCCTTCCAGGTGGCATAGGCCTCCCTGAGTTCCCCCATCAGTTCCTCATTTTCCAGCAGGGTACTATTCAAATTCCAGGAACCTGGGCTGCAGGCAAAGCCCTCGCCCAGATAACCCCTGAAAGTGAATGGCCCTGTGGTCAGAGAAAAAGCAGGGGACCATGGAGAACTCACGATGCCTGATTGCCCTTGAAGTGAGCACAAAGTCAATCCTGGAACGCATGGATCCGTCGGGTTGGCACCATGAATAGTTCACGGAAACTTTTCCCTATGGATCCCACGGTGTCCAGCAAGAAAGCCTCCAAAAACATTTCCCTGTTCTGGTGGTGACAAGTTGGGTCAGCAGGGTCTGGAAAAGTTCTAGCTGCGCATTCTAATCTGGGGGGCGTACACGTTGATGAGCCTAACTGGCTCTCCCACCCACGAGCCATCTATGACCAAAAGACGGCCACAGACTAGCTCATGGATAGAGTCAACTGTGAAGCGCCCACCCCTGACAAGAATGGCTACCCCTGATTTACAATCATCAGACCCCGGACCAGTAGAAGGGACCAAGGGTCCACTGGGAGGACAGATGAGTGTACCTCCTCAAGGGAGGAAGCATGTAGACATCACTCTGCTGAGTAGAAATAAAGGTTTTCTAGACCTTCTAGATGTATCCTTGATACTCCTCCCATTAATGGAGGGGGGGTGACTCTTCCATTGCATCCGCTGCCTGTCCTGTGTTCTGGGTCAGACCCAACACCTCAAGGACAGCATCCATCATCTTGTTGAGGTTGAGGGTGAGGTCAGGCTCAGGGTCGGACATGATCTCCTCCTCTTCCTCCTCCCCCACAGACTCAAGGTCCTCCACTAATGGCTTCGGTCCATCGCTGGACCCCGTTGGGCCGTTTGGTGGAAGCGACGGGTTCCTCTGCTGTTGGGCTTTCTGGTTTCCGTTTCCGGCTTTCTGTTGGGCCACTGGTGGGGAAGTCCTCGAGGGAGGACAGGTCTGGGGTGGGTGGGGGAGGGGCAGGCAGGGTCTCCTCTGGCACGGAGGGGTGGGAAGGGGTGTGCCGGAGGCAGGGGCAGGGGGCAAGAGGGGACTTACCTGTGGCCATTAGAGGCTCCTTTGGCTTCTTATTTTCTGGTGGCTTCCTCCCTGTGCTGGAAGATGACATACCCTGGATCAGGGCTCCAGCATAGGTCCGGGTTCTCTGGGGGCAGTCTCTGAAGACGTGCTATGTCAATCTGCAGAGGTTGCAGGCTTTGGACCTCAGACAGTTCTTGGTCTCGTGGCCTGCAACCCGACAGAACATGCAAACAAGCTCTGTGCAATCCTTACCTATGTGTCCCAGATGGCCACATCTGTTACAGTTTTGGGGCATGCCGAAGTAGTAGAGGATTCCCTAGTTACCCAGGGAGAAGCACGACTGCAGGTGCTGGAGGTCCCCTAAACAGTGTCTCCTTAGCCTGCAAAACACAGCCCACTTATCTATCCAGAAGCCATTGGCATCGAGGATTCGGACCGAGTCCTTTGCCACAATGCAGAACCTCTGGAGGTAGGTGTCTATGTCCTTTCCTTGGGTATGGGGGTTCCTCATGGCCACCGTCACCGCCTTTCATCCCGTTGTATGGGACAGTTCACAATGAAGTTACGGAAAGGTGATTCCGGGCCACAAGTCTTCACCATTTTCCAGTATCGCCTGCAGACCTGAAAGGACACAAAAGTGATAAAGGATATACCTTTTGTGAAGGTCTGCATGGACAGCGTCTCTGCTTTGCTGAACCCCTGCTCCAAGATCATCTTCTTTCCAAAGATCTCCGGGGTCATGTCGGGGACCTCTTTCAGCTGCAGCACGATTGTCTGCTTCATCCAAGGCTCCAGGATTGGGAGCCCGTTTGCAGGTAGGTACGGCTTGGCTGGTCTCTTCAGGCTGCACCGGCCGGGGCAGGGGTGGTGGTTGAGGCAGCGACTTGCTCGGGGGCTTCGGACGAGGTGGCTGCATTAGGGTTCTTCTTCATCTTGTTGGTCTTGCTCTTCCCCATCATCGAGGAGTTGGATGCCGCTTCAGAAGTTTTTAGGCGGCTTCCTTCTGGTTCCTTGACGTCTTCACTCTTTCGCAGCCTTTACAAAGGCTCTTGAGCATCTACTGCCCGAAGGTAGTAACACAGAGTGGGGGGGGAGAGGGAAGATCGCAAACTCGTTCCCGGTGGGGGCTAAGCCTCTGCCTAATAGCAGCAAGTAGGTGAAGCTGAATTGAATCAACAATCCTACAAGGCCAAGCAATGGGTATCCCACAAGGACCAATGGCTTGGATAGATACAAGTGGTTCTCAATGTCTTAGCTGTGAAGCAGAGACACCCCTAAAGGCTATAGTCAATACTACACTTGATCTTTGCCAAAATGCAGAGAAGCGATTACTTTGTACTATTTTTTTTTATTGAAAATATATACTTTATTTTGCATTAAAATATACAAAAAAACAAATACTACAATGGGGTACATTCCACTCTGTACTGTGACACAGCACATAAATACACTACATAACTATACAGTTCCAAGCATACAAAAAATTACATTCATCCTGCAGTATGATACCTAACGTGTTGTGCAGAGTACTAATACCCTGAAACCTCATGTCATGCATGACGCCACATTACCCCAAAAGCATTAACTAAAAAATATGTTACTAGATAGCCAGTCATATAACATCCCTTTTTTACCTTACCTCGAACATACTGACACTAACCAAAAATGTTTTCTTTAATCCTACCTAAAATAGACTGACCTTTAAACATGACTTTTGACCCTGACCTTGACACTAACCTAGATCAAGCTTGATCTAGTTATTTTATTTTTATTTATTATTATTATTTACACACAGGTTTTTTTTTCCCCATAATTTTCCACTATCTAGAAGAAAAATATACAAAGTATCCTTTTCTCCACCCAAGAGAAGAAAGAACATTTAGGGCTGGGTTTTATGGAGTAAGTACTGTCATGCCCAATCAAAAGTAATCACAGTGATCATATGATCAGGAGCCAGTCTTCCTGGCTCCTGATCATTCGTATAAGACAAGAAGCTGTCAGTGACTGCTCAGTATCCATGCTATAAGCTTCCAGTACAAACAGAAGTGTGCATATATGCAATGTCATGGAAGAAGGCCCCTCTATGATGCCATATAATTATAATTGTGTTGCAATGGTAGGAACATATTAAAGTGGATGTAAACCCGAATGTTTTTTTTTTATCATACTGTAGAGTATACGATTTCCTATCATTTGAGCCCAGTCTTGCCACACAGAGTTAATCCATCTCTGAGCAATCCTCTTTTATTGTTCAGTGAGATAAATATTGACAAACTGAGAAAAACTTTGTCAAATCCTCCCCCTTGCTGTGAGTGACAGGTGATTTACATATCTCGTGCACTAGCCTAAGACATGCATTTTTTTTAATTCCCACCCCCACTCCTTTCTTCAGCAGCTCTGCAAGGATTGGCTGTTCCACACCTCAGCATAATTTGGCATGCTGAAGTCACGTGGTTACTTTCCTGTCTTTTCACTGGATGTTAGAGATCATAGCAGAAGTTCAGCAGAAGTTCAGTGTTAGAAATACACAGGAGAAAATGCATATTGACAAGGGGAGTGTAGAGGTGGGCGGGGAGTCTACTGACATCAGGAATCCACCCACCGAGCTCCAGACAACAGACCCACCCACAGAATCTGCAGTTTTTCGGGTCTAATAACAGACAGAGGGGAGACATTTGACAGGTAAAGATACATGCAGGAGGCATGTATATCCTTATAGATAACCCCTATGGCAGTAGTTTAGAAAGGATGATATTGGGTTTACATCCACTTTAAGCTAATTATGGATCTTTGGAGAGTGGGGTTGGTTATTATTCATCCAGGAGGCTAGATAAAGAGTAAAAGTACAATTATTCCTTTAAATTGTAACTTTGCTTCAGAAAAAAACATTCCCTTCTGGGTGATCTATATACATTGCAGGGATTTTATCAAACATTTGTTATTCTGAAGAAATCCTTGTTTGTTTCTGTATAATTATCAATCAGCAGCTGCACTTGTAGGGCTCTAATGAGGAAAGTGTCAGGGTCTGCATCTCTTTAGATGTGATTTCCCTTTGGGAGTATCATACCAACAGTGATATTTTTGCTGCAGGGCATGCCCAAAATCTAATTTAAATCTTAGTGCAGACTTCTGGGAAAATTAGTGATCCAATCTCATAAGCAGAAAATTATTTTTTCAGGTGGTGTTTTGTAGACCATCTGTATACAGAATGCCTCCAGGTAGCCATATTGCATTGAATTTTACAGAAAATAAGCTCTGCAGATTGAAAAGGAAAGGTCATTTTAAATAGCATTCAAATACAATATGACTTGTGTCGCAATTGTATAAGCTATATTTTTTTAGCTGCTAATTTTTTCCCCCCACAAAACTGGAGTTACCCTTTAAAGTGACAAATGTAACTAATTTAAAGTGGATGTAAACCTGATTCAAAAATTTGAGCTGGGCACATATATCTGCAGTGTTTTCTTATCTCTCTTCAAAGCATTAAGTCTGGTGGATTTCTGACAAGTTCTCAGACAACTGAGATAAAACCAGCCTGAAATTTGTGTCGGATAGGTTGCTATAAATAGATTAGCAGAGCACCGAACTATTCACAGAAGAGCTCTGAGAGTCTATATGTATGAGGAGAGGGGGTGTGTGCCTTTCATCCAATCAGCTGTCTTGGCCGTATGCCCAGGCCTCACTCCCAGTGCAGAACAGGAAGAGAAAATCTCTTAACAGGATCTGAACTTTCTAAAGAATATATAAAGATGAAGACAGCAGATATGCATGTAAAACTTATGTAGGGAGATTTGTTTTATCTCTGTGTATCATCTAAGGCTGTTCACTTCATTGGGTATATGTGAGGGTTCACATCCACTTTAAAGTTAACTAAAGTTAAAAAAATAAAAACTTGCGAACAAGCAGGCTCTTTGTTGCAGAAGAGACATGCAATATCTGTCTTTTCTACAGTAAAATACCCTTATCTACCTTTTTGCAATCCCCTGTAGAATGTACACTGAGCTGTGCATGTGCAGCTCAGTTTACATTCCGGTACACTGCCTGGGGGCAGGATGTTTGCACTCCTGCCCTTGGATGGGAGGGAAATCCTCCTGCACCAGCAATCATGGCAGCTGAAGACCAGCACCTGGAAGATGCTGGCTCCAATGAGGGAGCTTGCGGGCATCTAATGAAGTGTACACACGACCGGACTTTCTGGCAGAAAAGGTCTGATGGAATCATGCCGTCTGACATTTCGATCGTGTGTGGGCTTCATGTGACCTTTTCTGTCGAAAATTCTGACGAACCTAGAAATAGAAGATGTTTCAAATCTTTCCGATGGACTCAATTCCTATTGAAAAACCCGTTCGTCTGTATGCTAGTCCGATGGAGCAAAAACGACGCAAGGGCAGCTATTGGCTACTGGCTATTGAACTTTCTATTTCTAGTCCGGTCGTATGTCATCACGTTCTAAATGATCGGACTTTGGTGTGATCGTGTGTAGGCAAGTCCGTTTCAGCGGAACTCTGTCAGAAAGTCAGTCAGAGTCTACTCTGATGAAAAGTCCACTCGTGTGTATGCATCATAACAGTTTGAACCGTGCTAAGTATTTTTGCCTTTAGTTCTGCTTTAACATGACACTAAGACCAGTCTGTAAAAGAAAAAGATAAATACCTTTCTGGCAGACAGTCGCCTAAAATTCACCATATTGCAGATCCTTGGCCACTGCTGCAAATTGTCTGGTCCCTTTGAAGTAATTTACTGTCTACATGCACTTAAGGCTGGGTTCACACTATGTGCAGAGCCTCTCACAGCAGGGGGTCTGGTGTGTCCCCGTTCACCTTTTTGGGTCTGAATTTTTGCCTGAATTCTGACCTGAAACTGAGCCAATGACGGACAGGATCCTTCTGCAGTGTGCTCCACGGTGACCACGGAGGTGTGTGAACCAGTTCCATAGAGAGACAGTCACACTCTCCTGTCATGCGAATTGGATGCGGTGAAACCCACATCCAATTCTCATAAGTATGAACCCAGCCTAAGTGATGGCTGCATGGCATTTTTCAAAGCCGGTTTCCCATTGGAGACAACAATGGACTTGCCAGTGCAATGAATATTGAAGCAGACTTTTGTAGTCTTCATTGAAATCCAGTGTAGTAGGGTGGCAAAGCTGAAGCACATTTGAGAACAGGGACAGAGTGTTGTCAGAATATAGCAGGGAGCTCATGAACAATAAACTGCATGGCAGGATTCCTAGGCATTTCTTGAAAAAAGCTGCAGATTGAAAAAGATTAAAAACAAATTTCAATTACATTAGCATGTTAAAGATTACATAATAATTTATATAGCAGCTTGGTGACTTCTATCAGTGTCTGGTTAAAGCTTGTAGGTGGAGTTTTCATTCTCCCTTGATCCTCTGTCTGGACATGTCAGGACAGTGCTGATCGGCCCTGTGCTGATCACATGCACCCTCCCAAGAAAAAAAAAACTCTCTAGCAAAACACACCAAACTGAGCATGTGCAGCCTGTCCCCTGGCTTTGTAATATCAGGTTACTTTTTTGGAGACAGTGAAAGAAGGGGAGGATCAGAGAGACAGGATCAAACAGTCTTTATACACAATGCAGAGGATTAACCCCTTAGAGTCAGTTCACAGTGAGTATAACATGAATGCTTTACTGCATATACAGACTGATTTTAATGTTGTGGGTTTAGTAACACTTTAAGTAGGAAACAACAACATTTGGCAAATACAATTGAATAGATTGAATGAATACATAATTTGTGAACCACCTAATGGTTTGGGGCCTAATCCCACATACTTTAATCTCTGATCCAGGATTTGTTGTTAAAGTGTATGTTTTTTTCTCTGCTGTATAAAGCCATGTTCTCTTGTTTTCTTGTGTAAAGAGAAAACTAAAACTCCAACAGGTGTGATCATAGGTATTTATATTGAGCTCTCTCTCTTAAAGAACATAATACCCCAACATTTCACATTCCTGATATGTACCTGCTGTACCATGTACTTGTGCTAAACAGTATCCTGTCCACTTCCTTTGTGTGCAATTCCTGGTTTTCCTGCCAGTCTATCCACTTTCCTATTAAAAACTGACCACACTAAGCAGGAGAGCACATCTTTCCAAGCGTGGTCAGTTTTCCTCCAATGGCTAAAATTTGTGCTAACATGCCCCCCAGCACAGCCATTCTCTGGGAAGATCAGTGTCCTGCTGTTTCTCCAGCCCCACCTCTCTAGGCCTCTTACACAGATAAGGACAGAGGTCATGTGATCACTTCTAAAAACAAAAAGGGAAAAAAAGTATTTCTATTGTTTTATATCTACAGTATATACAAATGTTTTGGCACTTATTCTTATTTTAAACTGAATGGGTTGTTTTACAAGGTAAGGGTTTACATATACTTTAACTGCTGGCTTATCTTGGTTGGCAATCCAATATAAGCATCAAACGTAAGATCCCAGAGCAAAACAAGAAGCACACGTGCAGGTTTGTAGGTCAGGCTGTGTGTTTCTACATGTGGTTTTATTTAAAGTGCAACTGCTTTTTTAGTACAGCAACACTTATTCCCAACACCCCTCCAGTTCTTAGATCAACGTATACTTGTCAACTTGAGTGAACAAGGTCACAAAAGTTGGAGCTTATTCACTTATTACGTAGAAAATAAGCTGCAAATAAGTAGCAGAAGAAACATCACCAGTTTAGTGTGATCAAACATCACATATGTAACAAAAAGAGAATTTTGTTATACATATGATGTTTAGGGATGAGCCGAACACCCCCCTGTTCGGTTCGCACCAGAACATGCGAACAGGAAAAAAGTTCGTTCGAACATGCGAACACCGTTAAAGTCTATGGGACACGAACATGAATAATCAAAAGTGCTAATTTTCAAGGCTTATATGCAAGTTATTGTCATAAAAAGTGTTTGGGGACCTGGGTCCTGCCCCAGGGGACATGGATCAATGCAAAAAAAAGTTTTAAAAACGGCCGTTTTTTCAGGAGCAGTGATTTTAATAATACTTAAAGTCAATCAATAAAAGTGTAATATCCCTTTAAATTTCGTACCTGGGGGGTGTCTATAGTGTGCCTGTAAAGGGGCGCATGTTTCCTGTGTTTAGAACAGTCTGACAGCAAAATGACATTTTGAAGGAAAAAACTCATTTAAAACTACCCGCGGCTATTGCATTGCCGACAATACACATAGAAGTTCATTGATAAAAACGGCATGGGAATTCCCCAAAGGGGAACACCGAACCAAAATTAAAAAAAAAAAATGACGTGGGGGTCCCCCTAAATTCCATACCAGGCCCTTCAGGTCTGGTATGGATATTAAGGGGAACCCCGGCCAAAATTTAAAAAAAAAAATGACGTGGGGTTCCCCCTAAATTCCATACCAGACCCTTCAGGTCTGGTATGGATTTTAAGGGGAACCCCGCGCCAAAAAAAAAAAAAAAAAAAAGGCGTGGGGTCCCCCCAAAAATCCATACCAGACCCTTATCCGAGCACGCAACCTGGCAGGCCGCAGGAAAAGAGGGGGGGACGAGAGTGCGGCCCCCCCTCCCTCCTGAACCGTACCAGGCCACATGCCCTCAACATTGGGAGGGTGCTTTGGGGTAGCCCCCCAAAACACCTTGTCCCCATGTTGATGAGGACAAGGGCCTCATCCCCACAACCCTGGCCGGTGGTTGTGGGGGTCTGCGGGCGGGGGGCTTATCGGAATCTGGAAGCCCCCTTTAACAAGGTGACCCCCAGATCCCGGCCCCCCCCCTGTGTGAAATGGTAAGGGGGTACATAAGTACCCCTACCATTTCACGAAAAAAGTGTCAAAAATGTTAAAAATGACAAGAGACAGTTTTTGACAATTCCTTTATTTAAATGCTTCTTCTTTCTTCTATCTTCCTTCATCTTCTGGTTCTTCTGGCTCTTCTGGTTCTTCTGGTTCTTCCTCCGGCGTTCTCGTCCAGCATCTCCTCCGCGGCGTCTTCTGTCTTCTTCTCCTCGGGCCGCTCCGCACCCATGGCATGGGAGGGAGGCTCCCGCTCTTCTCTTCTTCTCTTCTTCTTTTCTTCTTTTCTTCTTTTCTTCTCTTCTTCTCTTCTTCTTCATTTTCTTCTCCGGGCCGCTCCGCAATCCATGCTGGCATGGAGGGAGGCTCCCGCTGTGTGACGGCGCTCCTCGTCTGACAGTTCTTAAATAACGGGGGGCGGGGCCACCTGGTGACCCCGCCCCCCTCTGAAGCACGGTGACTTGACGGGACTTCCCTGTGGCATTCCCCGTGACGTCACAGGGAAGTCCCGTCAAGTCACCGTGCGTCAGAGGGGGGCGGGGTCACCGGGTGGCCCCGCCCCCCCCGTTATTTAAGAACTGTCAGACGAGGAGCGCCGTCACACAGCGGGAGCCTCCCTCCATGCCAGCATGGATTGCGGAGCGGCCCGGAGAAGAAAATGAAGAAGAAGAGAAGAAGAGAAGAAAAGAAGAAAAGAAGAAGAGAAGAGCGGGAGCCTCCCCCCCATGCCATGGGTGCGGAGCGGCCCGAGGAGAAGAAGACAGAAGACGCCGCGGAGGAGATGCTGGACGAGAACGCCGGAGGAAGAACCAGAAGAACCAGAAGAGCCAGAAGAACCAGAAGATGAAGGAAGATAGAAGAAAGAAGAAGCATTTAAATAAAGGAATTGTCAAAAACTGTCTCTTGTCATTTTTAACATTTTTGACACTTTTTTCGTGAAATGGTAGGGGTACTTATGTACCCCCTTACCATTTCACACAGGGGGGGGGCCGGGATCTGGGGGTCACCTTGTTAAAGGGGGCTTCCAGATTCCGATAAGCCCCCCGCCCGCAGACCCCCACAACCACCGGCCAGGGTTGTGGGGATGAGGCCCTTGTCCTCATCAACATGGGGACAAGGTGTTTTGGGGGGCTACCCCAAAGCACCCTCCCAATGTTGAGGGCATGTGGCCTGGTACGGTTCAGGAGGGAGGGGGGGCCGCACTCTCGTCCCCCCCTCTTTTCCTGCGGCCTGCCAGGTTGCGTGCTCGGATAAGGGTCTGGTATGGATTTTTGGGGGGACCCCACGCCGTTTTTTTTTTTTTTTTTTGGCGCGGGGTTCCCCTTAAAATCCATACCAGACCTGAAGGGTCTGGTATGGAATTTAGGGGGAACCCCACGTCATTTTTTTTTTTTAAATTTTGGCCGGGGTTCCCCTTAATATCCATACCAGACCTGAAGGGCCTGGTATGGAATTTAGGGGGACCCCCACGTCATTTTTTTTTTTTAATTTTGGTTCGGGGTTCCCCTTTGGGGAATTCCCATGCCGTTTTTATCAATGAACTTCTATGTGTATTGTCGGCAATGCAATAGCCGCGGGTAGTTTTAAATGAGTTTTTTCCTTCAAAATGTCATTTTGCTGTCAGACTGTTCTAAACACAGGAAACATGCGCCCCTTTACAGGCACACTATAGACACCCCCCAGGTACGAAATTTAAAGGGATATTACACTTTTATTGTTTGACTTTAAGCATTATTAAAATCACTGCTCCTGAAAAAACGGCCGTTTTTAAAACTTTTTTTGCATTGATCCATGTCCCCTGGGGCAGGACCCAGGTCCCCAAACACTTTTTATGACAATAACTTGCATATAAGCCTTGAAAATTAGCACTTTTGATTATTCATGTTCGTGTCCCATAGACTTTAACGGTGTTCGCATGTTCGAACGAACTTTTTTCCTGTTCGCATGTTCTGGTGCGAACCGAACAGGGAGGTGTTCGGCTCATCCCTAATAACAAGTAGGGATGGGCTGAACCCCCTCCTCGGTTCGCAGCAGAACTCCCGAACAGGGGAAATGTTCTAACCCGCACGGCGAACCCCATTGAAATCTATGGGAGCCGAACAGGAAATATCTAAAGTGCCCATTTTGAAGGCTTATATGCAAGTAATTGGCCATAAAAGGGGTATGAGGCTCTGGGTACTGCCCTGGAGGACATGTATCAATAATTGTTTGTTTGTTTTTAAAACGATAATTTTTTCAGGAGCAGGGATTTTTTTTTTTTTAACCACTTCAGCGAAATTTATTCTAAGAGACATTGTTTTAACTTTGAAAATCAAAATTTATCCCATCTCTTTTTTTCACATCATTGTGGCTGATATTCAACTTATCTTTATTGATTCTAATCATCTGAATTAAAAGTAAAAGATTCCTCCAACTGAGCAAATACTATAAACACCACGAGTACATTCTTCAGTGGTATCCATAAAACATTCTTTTCCTCCATTTTCCCCTCAAACCTCCCCCCATCACCCCATTCACCTCCACCCTCCTCTCCCCCCATATGCACACCACCCATTCAACCTGATGCTCTTATACCTATCCAACCCATTCATACTCCAGCCATAACTTCCATATACTCTTATATTTCTTTAAGCTACCTCTCCTTCTATACCAGAATTCCTCCTTTATGATCATATCCTTAACCTCTTTTCTCCATTCTCCTACTGCTGGGGGTTCTTTCACCTGCCACTTCCGTGCAATGATTTTCCTTCCCTGAAACAGGCATCTTATTATTGCGGTCTGAGTATCTTTCAACATATCCTTTTTCTCAAACAAACTCAAAAGGCAGGTTCAAGCCTCCATTACCAACGAAGACCGAAATACTGCGTTAATTTCCTCCACTAATTTTTCCCAATACCTATATAGCTATATAGCTTGGGGCATCGCCAGAACATATGTATCAGGTCTCCTCTCCAGTCTCCGCAACGCTGACATTTCGCATCCTGCCTCTTTCCAAACCTAAATAATTTTTCTGGTGTGTAATAAAGTCTATATATCAAATATAAGTGAGAGACCCCCTGTGACGGTGATAGAGATACACTTGGCCCTAATGCCAGATTAAACTTCCATTGTTCCTCCGTTATTGTACCAAGCTCTTCCTCCCATTTAATTCTCCTCCTGGACTCCACCTCCCCTTCTTGCTCCGCCTTTATTATACTCCTGTACATTTCTGAAATCAGCCCTTTAGATCCCTTATTATTTACCAGTTTCTTTAACAATGGCATTTCACTCCACTCTATTTCCTTGCCTTTAAATTGTACCTCCAGGGCGTGCCTCACTTGCCAGTAGCTAAAAAACAATCTATTGGACACTGCAAACTCCTCTCTTATCTCTTGAAATGACTTCAACCTCCCTACCCTGTACAGTTGCATCAAACAGTGGATACCCCTCCTGTCCCATTCTTCTAATTTCCCCATCGCACTGAGCTCTTTCAAGTTTTTGTTATTCCATATCGGGGAAAACTCAGAGAACCCCGAGTATCCCAATATAGCCTTTACCGTCTTCCAGCATTTGATCATTAACTGAGTTGTAGGGCAGCTATATCCAAAAAATTCGGCCTCCACTGCTTCCACCTCTGTATCATGACTGATGTTATTAATCCATATACTATTTCTTCCTACCCTTTCTTCAGGCAAATTACTGCCTCTCATAAACTGTATTTGGGCTGCTAAAAAGTAGCTCCAGACGGAGGGGGGCCTGGCCTGTCCAGACCTCCAAAAATATTTCTTTGCAGCCCTACTTGTCCACGCACATAATTGGGTAATCTCTGATGATGCAAACGCCTCGGTGGTGCTGGAGGCAGCATCGCTGGGGTCCTTTGAATCACTGAGAAATGCACTATACAGAGGCCCCAGAGCGCCAGCGACTCTCACACACTCTATGACTTCAGTGATAAAGGTGTGGCAATTGCAAGTTTGTAAACATAAAACAGAACCAAACAGATGGTCCCCGGATACCCCTTGTGGCTCAACCCGCTCCTCGCTGAGTTTCACACTATACCTGACCCGAGCTTATGGGCAATAAGGGGCATTAGGACACTCGACCATATATGTAAAGACGGGGCTATCCTTCCCTTTGACACTCTCAAACAAAACCATGACTTACCCAATTGTTACTTCTTTAGATATCTACAGCTTAGACATGCCTTCTCTTCCCAATTCGAATCTCAACCACCATTACTCTTTCACTCCACTTTAGAATCCCTCCTCTGGAATGATGAGCTGGTAAAACCCCTATCCACCATATATAAGGCACTATTACCATCAATGCATTTTGGGCTTGAAACTCTCCAAGAAAAATGGAGGGCTGACTTCCCTGAACTAGATACAGAGGACTGGGAGGATATGTGGGAATACCCTTTTCTTCAATTAGTGGCAGTGAGGGACCGTTTAATTCAATTCCGAATTCTACACCGGGTGTATTTAACGCCGCAACGGCTAAAAAAAATTTATCCTGGGGCCTATCCTAGCTGTTGGAAATGTGGTAGCCTGGAGGCCGGTTTCTGTCATATGTTGTGGTCCTGTCCCAAAGTGCACTCTTTCTGGGTAGAGGTGACGCAATTTATAACCGCACTGTCAACAATCCCAATCCCGCTGACTGTACCGGTCTGCTTGCTTGGCCTGGTGGGCTCGTTAGCGCACCGCACAGCAACTAAGACCTTCATAGGACTTCTACTCTTTTACGCCCGTAAAGCAATACTACTAAAATGGAAAAAACCTGATGCGCCCTCTCTGACCTCTTGGAAAGCCCTGGTCAATTCTACAATACCATTATATAAAGTCGCATACCATTCTCTTGGGTGTACTGCTAAGTTTGACAAAATATGGAAACTATGGCTCGACTCTACCTCCACTAATGCCGCTCAAGAATAGACGGTATATCTGACACCCATTAACTCCCCCCTCTGTGCTAACACTTGCTAAGTCCCTTGTGACACCCCTATAGTTGAACTTTTAATGTCCTAGGCCTAGTACCAGAATCCCCTCTTGGGAAACCTCACCTTCATCGAAGACGAGTTGCACATTCTCCTTCCACAATCTATCCAATTGGAGTGGTTGAGCAGTGATATCTAGTTTTTGTTTTGTCTTTTAGTTTTGTTTTGTATTTTATCTGTTTTTCTGTCGATAACAGCACTGTTTTAGGCAGATAACCTGTTGTTAGGTACCGATTTACATGGTACCTTGTGAGCCGGGGAATGCCCCAAGGTCCGGTTTTTGTAAATCTATTAAAAATCAATAAAGAGAATTTAAAAAAAAAAAAAAAAAAGTAGCTCCAGGGGTCCAGTAGCGCCAGGCCTCCCATCTCTCTTGGCCGCCGTAGCACCTTCAGGCCAATCCTTGCCACTCCATTTTTCCAAATTAATTCCCTGAACAAACTATCCAGTTTCCTAAACCAATGCCTTGGAATCCAGATGGGAGAATTGTGTAATACAAATAGAATTTGCGGCATCCATATCATTTTAATGTTAAGATTACATCTACCGGCGACCGAGAGAGGAAGACCACCCCACACCCGGCTCTTCTGTTTTAATTTTACCATTAACGGTACTACATTGCCTGTTATATACTGCCCTGGGTCTCTGGTTATATTTACCCCCAAGTATCTCATTTGGTTTACGATTTTTATAGAGCTCACCTGTCTTGGGAGAGGGTTTACCAGGGGGTCTATCGGTAACAAAGCTGATTTTTCCCAGTTAATCTTCAGACCCGAAAAGTGCCCAAATTCTTTAATCAGTTTCATGGCTGCTATCAAGGAGGCTTGTGTATCTTACAGGAACAACAGGATGTCATCCGCATACATTGCGACTTTTTCCTCTGCGCCCCTTCTTTTAAAACCCTGGATTTCTTGTGACATTCTTAGAGCGGTTGCCAAGGGCTCCAGTGCAAGGGCGAAGAGCAGGGGCGACAAAGGGCACCCCTGTCTCGTCCCCCTCACCAACTGGAACCACTCAGAGCACTCACCATTGACCATAACTCTGGCTCTTGGTTTGACATATAAAAGACTCAACCAGTTCACAAAATTAGTGCCAAATTTAAACTCTGCCAGTACCTTCCACAAATAATGACACTCAAGGCTATCAAAAGCCTTGACCGCATCTAATGATAAAATAGCCCTATTACCTTCTTTCTCCGTAGGTACATTCATCTGATATTCATACTCACCGATGTGTCTGGTATAAAACCAGTTTGGTCCACGTGTATTACTTTAGAGATTATTTTTTTTAACCTATTTGCTAGGGCTTTAGCCAGAATCTTGACATCTGTGCATAGAAGCGAGATTGGTCTGTATGAGGCCACATCTAACGGGTTCTTCCCCTCTTTCAACAGAATTACATTCATGGCTTGTGTCATGGACATGGGCAATCTACCTTCCGCCACAGCTCCGTTCAAGACTTCTAATAATTTTGGGAGTAAAACATCCCCATATTTCTTATAAATTTCTATGGGCAAGGCATCGGGTCCTGGCACTTTTTGATTTGCCATTTCCTTTACCACTCTTTGCAGCTCCACCAGTGTCAATGGGGTCTCCAGGGCATCTCTCTCCTCACTAGATAACGGAACTATTCTCAATTTTCCAAAGAACTCCCACATCTCCCCTTCTACATCCAACTGTGGGGCCCTGTACAGACCTTCATAGTAGTCTTTAAACACCTCCACTATACCAAGGGTATTTCTTATAATGCTCCCGTCCCTATCCCATATTGCTGGTATAGTGGATGAGGAACCATTTGCCCTGGCGATCAATGCCAAAGTTCTACCTACCAATTCCCCTTCACCAAAAAAACTCTGTTTCTGGAACATTTTACTCTTTTCCTCCTTTTCCAGGACTAATTTTCTGTACTCCTCCAAACCCTCTACCCAGGCTTCATATCTAACTGTGGTTGGCTCTTCCAAGTATCTATCTTCTACCTCCCTCACCTTTTCCCTTATTCTGTGTTCCTTAACTTGTGCTTTCTTTTTAACATGTGAGATTTTCTGTATAAGAACCCCTCTAAGGAACGCCTTCAGGGCGTCCCAAGTTATACCTAACGGGGCGGATCCTAGATTCAAATTTATGAACTCTTTCAGATTACTAACAATCCCCCCATCATCCTCAATTACTTCAAGCCAAAAGGGATTCAATTTCCATTCCCCTCCTCCAACACTCAACCCCGTTGTAACTGAAAAGACTACTGGAGAGTGGTCTGAGAGCCCCCTTGGTTCATAATCTATCCCTTCCACTATCCTCAGGGCTTCCTCATTACAGAGCACTAAATCAATCCTGGATAAAGTGGCATGCGTCCTCGAGTGGCATGAATATTGCCTCTCACCCGGATGCCACTTCCTCCAGATATCCACCCATACTACTTCCTCACAAAATTGGAAGAGCGGGCCCTCAGATCTCCCTCCAGGAGCCAACCCTGCCAGAAATCTATCTAAGCAATTATTCATGGCCATATTAAAGTCACCCGTCACTATAACCGGTGCCCCAGGTTTATCCTCTATAAAACTTATCAATTCGCTGAGTATCTCTGTTTTAAATGGTGGAGGAATATAAACACTTGCAATGATACAATCCCTCCCCTCAATATTACAATAGAGAAAAACATACTGACCATACTTGTCCAGTTTGCTCTGTCTGCAGGAGAAAACCAATCCAGTGTTTATCAGCACACTCACCCCCCTCGAATATGAGGTATGGGTTGAGTCATACTGCTCTTTATAGTTCCTATTCCTTAAAGTGTTAACTGAACCCTTATCTAGGTGGGTCTCCTGGAGACAAAGTATCCTAACATCCCTTGTTCTGGCCATAGAGAAAATAGCTTGTTTCTTACAAACATCTTTTACCCCCCGCACATTCCACGAGCATATCTTCATACATTTAAATGTTCCTGAGGTTGCCCTCCTACCTATTTTTGTGCCTACCATTCACCTATTCCTATATCTTAACTCAAAATAATTCTCAATTTCCAAAACCATTGTGATTAATATCTGAGATTTTAGTGCCATTACTTTATGTGTACCTTCAGTACTTCCTCCTTCACTCCACTCTACCCCCTTACCTCCCTCCCCCCCATACAACCACACACACATCCTCTTCCCCAAACCCTCCCAACCCCCCACCCCCCCTCTCCCCCCCATCCCATCCCCCCTCCCCCCTCCCCCACCGACCCAACCTTGGGCCCATCCCACGAGCTACTAAAGTGACCGATTAAACCTGGGTATACCTCCTTCCTCCTCTTGCATTGCAACCCGAACCTTTATAAGAGTGGGATTACCCCCAACATAACCAATGTGTACAAAAATTATATATCTACTACCCCCTTAAACCCGCACCTCTGTAAATATATCACTGAGAGAGAAGGGAGGAAGACAAAATACCAGGGAGAGAGGGAGAAAGGAAAAAAAAAAAGGAAAAAAATAAAAGTAACAAATCACGTCCCAGAATATGCATCTGCCCACTGGAGAACAAAACCCCAATTCTGTCTTCCTCCTCCTTCCCACTTTTCTTCTAATGCCTTTCACCCGACCGTGACCTTCCCTCATTCTTTTCCAGCCAAGAGAACACTTCTGCAGGAGCATTAAAGAACTTCATCTCTCCATTTACTGTTACCCGTAAACGAGCTGGATATAGCAGCGCATAACTTAATTTACGCTGTTGTAGACTCCGTTTACATTCTATAAATTTTGCCCTCTGTCTCTGCAGCTCGGGAGAAAAATCTGGATACAGAGATATTCTTGCACCATTGTACAGAATATTTTTCATCTCCCTTGCTCTCTGGAGTATAGTGACTTTGTCTCTGAAAAACAAAAGTTTAACTATAAGGGGCCATGGCTGACCCCCTAAATGTGAAGTCCTAGGGGCAACTCTGTGTGCTCGTTCAATAGCAAACAGATTAGAGAATGCGTCCTTGCCAAACATGTCCCTGGACCATCTCCCCATGAATTCTACAGGGTTGTTGCCCTCACTTTTTTCAGGGAGACCCAGAACCCTCACATTCTTCCAGCGTGCCCTGTTCTCATATTCATCCATTTTCTGTAGACGTGTCCAATTGCTCCTTCATCCTTTTAACCTCCTGTCTCAGTGGGATCACATCATCCTCCACCTGGCTGAGTCTCTCCTCTAAAGCGGTGGTTCGAGCACATACCTCTTGCATATCCCTTTTCAGCATAGCTAAATCATCTCTGATATCTCTGAGCTGATCCGATAGATCTGACAGCATGGTCTTACAGACACTGATTGCTAGAAAAATGTCCTTCAAAGATGGTTCCTGCTCTGGTGACCCCTTATCCTCTATTCCTCCATTGCCCAGGCCACTCTCCTTTTCCAAATGCATTTGTGGCGTTGATTCGGTCACTATAGGTTCACAAACTTCAGCTGGACCTTGACTTTTCCTTCCCCCAGGGTGATTGGCCTGCGCCCCTTGATGTTGTGCACCCCCCACCTGGCTTCCTTTTTTTGGTGTGCAGTTTGGTGTATGGGCAAAACGCTCCAGCTTTGCGGATGCTCCCTGACCTGCTTTATCTTTGAGGCCACGCAGATTGTGCGCCCCGGATCCTTCCTGTGCTGCAGTCTCCTCTTACCCTTTTTTTCTGGTCATCTTGTCCTCCCTCACCTCTTGGGACTTCAAAAACAAAAGATTATACCAATTGTACAGTCACAGCCAACTCCTTTTTCCCCAGTATTATGATGGTTTACTGTTAGCCCAAGGGAAAAGCTGCCTTCAGAAACCACCTCCAGAAAGCCCAATATAGCTTGCAAAGGATCGCTAAACCGTATGCTCACTTTCCTCCTCACAGCCACTTCTCCAACCTTTAATATTTCCCCCCCACACATCAAAGTAGGGACTCACCGAAGGATGTCCCCAAGGGGGATTTCCAAGAGTTTCGTCTTCCAGGGAGATCACAAGCAGGTTTCCCCAGGGCATACAGCCCTCAGCACCCAGCGTACCTGAATAACCTTCCTCACCCCACTATCCGGTCCACTGTTCTGCCCAACAGCATCCTCCTGTCTGTGATCGGCCAGTACGAGCGCTCTGATGGAAGATCCTATATGATGTGGACTCCTGTCCCCAGGGCAGCAAAAGCGGCGGCGCCAGCCAGGTCTCTGAGCGAACTGCTTCCTAGTTGTTTCCCCTGCTTTCCCAGTATCTGGCCGTCACAGGCAGGGGGAGAGCCGCCGTGGCATCCAAACATCCAGCGTGGGTGGCGGGCATCAGCGGGAGCAGGGATTTTAATGATGCTTAAAGTGCAACAATAAAAATGAAATATTCCTTCAAATATAGTGCCTGGGGGTCCCCTTAATGTGCCTGTAAAGTAGTGCATCTGTAGCATGCATAAAACATGCTACAGCAAAAACTGAAAATTTCCTATCAAATACTTACCGTGATTTTCCTTTCCTGATAGACTCCATGGCATCATACATGTGGGTTAGCCCCGCCTCCACTCTTCCCCTATAGGACCCCTCTCCCATAAATGTTTGCTCCAGGCCAGCGGCCGTGTTCCATAACTAGCCTACTCCAGACATTTGGGAGGGAACTCCTGCTGCCATGGAGTCTATCAGGAAAGGAAAATTACGGTAAGTATTTGATAGGAAATTTTCTGTTTTCCTGACAGACTCCATGTCAGCATACATGTGGGAAATAACGCGCCGTACACACCTGGGTGGGCAAAATGTTGAGAAAAGACAGTACTTGTAAACCAAAATGAACTGAAGATAGGGCAGCTGGTTTAACACAGTAATGGGACATAAACGTGTTTGTAGAAGACCAGAAAGCCACCCTGCAAATTACTTCAGGAGCTACACAAAGCTGCCCAAGATGTAGACCCACTCCTGGTCGAGTGAGCAGACACTACCTCCAAAGGAACCAAGCCCTTGGCTCTGTGAGCCTGTTGGATGACCTAGGCAATCCATGTTTAATGTTATGTAAGTAAAGACAGCACAAGCCATTACTGTACAGAGGACAGGTTCAGCACAAGCTATTACTGTACAGAAGCCATGTTCATTAGGGGTGCTGAAATTAATCGTTGCATCGATGCATCGCGGTTCGGGTGTCCCCGATGTGGCATCGAAGCATACGGACCGGAAAATCGATTGCAGGTGACATCATGGCGGCTAGCTCCGCCCCTCCCGGGAATGCACTCGGAGCGTATTTTTAAAATTACATTCTTTTAAAAAATTCTGGGTTACAATGGATGATGTGCGCCGCTGGCTGTACAGTGTGTGCTTTTTAAAAAACTATGTCACTTCATACCGAATTTCACTGTTGTACAATATATCCTGCTCATGTGACTCCCGCCCGCCCGCCTCTCTTCTGATACGATAGCTATAGTCAGCGGGCGGGGCTGAGAATTCCACGCTGACGTCAGGACTCAGGAGACGTGAGAAGAGAGCAGAGAGAGGAGAGGGGCAGGATGGGCTGGGAGTCACATGAGCAGGATATTTCATACTACAGTGAAATTCGTTATGAAGTGACATAGTTTTTTAAAAAGCACATACAGCTGGGCGCATCATCCATTGTAACACAACATTTATTAAAAGAAAGTCATTTTAACAACAGTAACCTTACACCTCTTGCTCCATGCTGACAGGTCCCTGGCTATCCTGTGCACATTCCACTGTTAACTCCTATCCCCCGTACACACGGTCGGATTTTCCGACGGAAAATGTGTGATAGGGCCTTGTTGTAGGAAATTCCGACCGTGTGTAGGCTCCATCACACATTTTCCATTGGATTTTTCGACACACAAAGTTTGAGAGCAGGCTATAAAATTTTCCAACAACAAAAATTTTGTTGTCGGAAATTCCTATCGTGTGTACAGAAATCCGACACACAAAGTGCCATGCATGCTCAGAATAAATAAAGAGATGAAAGTTATTGGCTACTGCCCCGTTTATAGTCCCGACGTACGTTTTTTACATCACCGCGTTCAGAATGATCAGATTTTCCGACAACTTTGTGTGACCGTGTGTATGCAAGACAAGTTTGAGCCAACATCCGTCGGAAAAAATCCTAGGATTTTGTTGTCGGAATGTCCAAACAAAGTCTGACCATGTGTACGGGGCACTAGTGTGCTGGAAGGTGCAAACAGGAATGCCAAGGAACTGTCAGCACCAGTGGTGGCCCATGCATTGTGAGGGGGGTTAGTGATGGCTGTGTTTGATGGGCACAGGTGGCTGTGTTTGACGGGCACAGGTGGCTGTGTTTGACGGGCACAAGTGGCGTGTTTGACGGGCACAGGTGGCTGCGTTTGATGGCCACAAATGGCTGTGTTTGACGGGCACAAGTAGCTGCGTTTGAGGGGGGAGGTTCAGTATTTTTCAGTTTGTTTGCGCCCCCAAAAATTTTGAGCACCAGCTGCCACTGGTCAACACAGAGACAGTACAGGGAACTTCACAGGGCTGTTTGTCAGCTGTGGATTGTAATTCCTCCTGACATCCCAGCAGCAGTGTGTGAATGCCTGTACCCTGTAGTGCACCGGATTACTGCACTTTTTAAGGGAGTGAGGTTATTTTTAAATCAAAAGCGAAGTTCCAGTCAATTTTTTGTTTATTAAAAGTCAGCAGCTACAAAAAAAGTGTATCTTCTGACTTTTAATCCAGCGACATGGACACCCAAACCCTCCCATCTCTCCCCGCCTGTCCACGGCGCTGGCAATACTACTGTGGGCATCCGGCTGTGACAGCTCGCAGCTTCACAGCCGGGTGCGCATGTCTCACTGCGCTTTCCTGCATAGCCAGGCAATCTTTTGGGAACTGTGATGTGTCCCAGAAGCTTGCAGGGAGGAAGGGCCGCCTAGGCGGCCCAAGTGGAAGTGGGAGCTCGTCGGTAATCGTGATGCATCGTGATACTTCGTGATGCTTCATGGAATCGAATCGTTGACCAGATTATCGTAATCGAATCCAATCGTGAGATCGGTGAAGATGCGCACCCCTAATGTTCATTGAATAATAACCAGCAGGAACAGGAAACACCACACAAGAAGTAAGTACAACAGAGATGCACCATAGAGTTGCATTTAAAGAAACACAACATCCATGACAATCCATGCCACAATTGCCCTAGATGAGGCAAGTTTTCGGTCCTTTCTGGCAAAAGAATGAACAGGTATTCTGAAGCTTGATGGAAGCTGTAGCTTGTAGATATAATTTTAAAATATCTGAGGGATTCCTAAAATTGAAGGAAGGAACTGTTGAAAGTCAAATCAGGTTTCCCTAATCACTAGATGCGCTTTAACCAACTAAGCCACAGTGCACTTACTCCCACACAAGTTAGAACTAAGGTTGGCAGAACAATTTCTTGGCTCCCACGAAGACTGATGCACCCTTGGGAATTGACTCAAACATAGGTAACAGCACCAGTCAACTGGAAAGAACGTAAGAAAGTTCTCCATGACCAGTGAAAAAATCTAATGCCGCGTACATACGGGCGGACTTTTCGACCGGACTGGTCTAACAAACTTTCCAGCGGACTTTCGACTGACTTTTGACGGACTTCCGACGGACTTTCTAACAAACGGACTTGCCTACACACGATCACACCAAAGTCCGACGGATTCGTACGTGATGACGTACACCGGACTAAAATAAGGAAGTTGATAGCCAGTAGGCAATAGCTGCCCTAGCGTCGTTTTTTCTCCGTCGGACTAGCATACAGACGAGTGGATTTCTGGGTCCGGCAGAGTTACGATGTAAAGATTTGAAGCCTGTTTCAAATCTAAAGTCCATCAGATTTGTGACTGGAAAAGTCAGCTGAAATTCCGGTGAAGCCCACACATGATCGGATTGTCCGCCAGATTTGGTCCGTCGGCGTCCGTCAGACCAGTCAGGTCGAAAAGTCCAACCGTGTGTACGCCCCATTAGGCTTTTTCTGCCAATGTGATAACCAGGAAAAGGCAAACTTCACAGGGAGCCCTCTAACTGAGGCAGCCCTAGAACACTCCGCTCCAATTCCCAAGGGGGTGTTGAGAACAAGAGGGAGACTCCATTGGAAAACCTCTGCTTACTCAGAGGTCTGAGCCTAGCTGTTTCCTTGAAGAATTGTTGGACAGGAAAGATACCTAGACCAGAAAACACCTGTGAAGGCTGATAAAGCTGACACTTGAACTGCGAGGGAGCTGACCGATAGAGCCAGAACTAAATCCGACTGGAAAAAGACTAGGATATCTAAAGCGTCTAGATCACCACATGATCTGTCAGCAGCAGACATGTATTGAACAACTTTGACCAGATACTCCTGTCAACTTTGTCTGTATTCATTCTTCTAGTATTCAAGAGAGCAGAGATGACTCTGGAAGAGCATCTGAGGACCTCCAATCTCGAGAACCACAACCTCTATTCAGAGTCTTCGTAGAAACCCCGAGGTTGACCAGGACTGGAAGAAATTCATAGGTCCTACCACATTTTCAATGATCCATCAGGGCATCTGCACCTGAAAAACTCCATAGAGACCATTCCTTGTGGACTCTGGAAAGAAAATCCGCTAGAACATTTTGGACTCTGGGAACATACGCCGCTGAGCTGTAGTCTCAATTCTTCTGAGCCCAAGACATAATTGGCTCCACTTTCTGTAATAGAGAACAGGCTGTGAGTTCCCAGGCTGTCTTTTAACATAGGAGACCGCCGTAGTGTTGACTAACCTAAGAGCACTGACGCTCCCTTGTTATATGGTGAAAGGCCTGAAATCTGCTTTCTGGCTCACACTGCTGGAGAAACCCCTTCCAGAAAGGCCGTCTTCCCCAGCTTCTACTTGATCCTCGGATCCGTAGACACCATAGTGCCAATCATTTTAGACACTGAGAGGTACGCAGGTGGGAAGAAGACTGGGCCAGGAGTATTTAGATCCAAAACATTGGGATCCAGAGCCAAAGCAAGGAACCAAAATTATATAGAACGGAGCCCCGAGGCCCCCAAAATACTGAGTGGGCTCCAGGTGTCTCCTTGCCAGATTCAGCAGCCAGACAAATTTGAGGAGCATAGAAAAGACCTGGGCTCCAACTGTGGGTTACGGTGCTATCCAGCTTGCCAAAAGATAAAGCTCCCTAATAGGGATGAGCTTCGAGTTCGAGTCGAACTCATGTTCGACTCGAACATTGGCTGTTCGCCGAACAGCAAACAATTTGGGGTGTTCGCGGCAAATTTGAATGCCGCGGAACACCCTTTAAAAGTCTATGGGAGAAATCAAAAGTGCTAATTTTAAAGGCTTATATGCATGGTATTGTCATAAAAAGTTTTTGGGGACCTGGGTCTTGCCCCAGGGGACATGGATCAATGCAAAAAAGTTTTAAAACGGCTGTTTTTTCGGGAGCAGTGATTTTAATAATGCTTAAAGTGAAACAATAAAAGTGTAATATCCCTTTAAATTTCGTACCTGGGGGTGTCTATAGTATGCTTATAAAGGGGCGCATGTTTCCCGTGTTTAGAACAGTCTTACAGCAAAATGACATTTCAAAGGAAAAAAAGTCATTTAAAACTACTCGCGGCTATTAATAAATTGCTGGTCCGACAATACACATAAAAGTTAATTGATAAAAACAGCATGGGAATTCCCCACAGGGGAACCCCGAACCAAAATAATTTTAAAAAAAATGACGTGGGGGTCCCCCTAAATTCCATACCAGGCCCTTCAGGTCTGGTATGGATATTAAGGGGAACCCCGGCCAAATTTTTTTTTAAAAATGGCGTGGGGTCCCCCTCAAAATCTATACCAGACCTGGGGTCTGGTATGGATTTTAAGGGGAACCCCGCACCAAAATTTTTTAAAAAAATGGCGTGGGGTCCTCCCAAAATTCCATACCAGACCCTTATCCGAGCACGCAACCTGGCAGGCCGCAGGAAAAGAGGGGGGATGAGAGAGTGGCCCCCCTCCTGAACCGTACCAGGCCACATGCCCTCAACATTGGGACGGTGCTTTGTGGTAGCCCCCCAAAACACCTTGTTCCCATGTTGATGGGGACAAGGGCCTCATCCCCACAACCCTTGCCCGGTGGTTGTGGGGGTCTGCGGGCGGGGGTTAATCGGAATCTGGAAGCCCCCTTTGGTTCTTCCTCCGGTGTTCTCGTCCGGCATCTTCCTCCGTGGCGTCTTCTTATCTTCTTCTCCTCGGGCCGCTCTGCATCCATGGTGGCATGGAGGGAGGCTCCCGCTGTGTGATGCTTTTCTCTTCATCTTTTTCTCTTCATCTTCTTCTCTTCATCTTCTTCTCTTCATCTTCTTTTCGGGCCGCTCCGCATCCATGATGGAATGGAGGGAGGCTCCCGCTGTGTGACGCTTCTCCTCTTCTGGCGGTTCCAAAATAACAGGGGGGCCACCCAGTGACCCCGTCCCCTCTGATGCACGGGGACTTGACGGGGACTTCCCTGTGGCATTCCCCTTGATGTCAGAGGGGGGCGGGGTCACCCGTTACGTAACCCTGTCCCCCTTCTGACGTCACGGGGAATGCCACAGGAAAGTCCCCGCCAAGTCCCCGTGCGTCAGAGTTATTTAAGAACTGTCAGAAGAGGAGAAGCGTCACAGAGCGGGAGCCTCCCTCCATGCCATCATGGATGCGGAGCGGCCCGACAAGAAGATGAAGACAAGAAGATGAAGAGAAGAAGACGAAGAGAAAAAGATGAAGAGAAAAAGATGAAGAGAGAAGCGTCACACAGCGGGAGCCTCCCTCCATGCCATCATGGATGCGGAGCGGCCCAAGGAGAAGAAGATAAGAAGATGCTGCGGAGGAAGATGCCGGACGAGAACACCGGAGGAAGAACCAGAAGAACCAAAAGAACCAGAAGAAGAAGATGGAGGAAGAAACCGAAGGAAGATAGAAGATAGAAGAAAGAAGATAGAAGAAAGAAGAAGCATTTAAATAAAGGAATTGTCAAAAACTGTCTCTTGTCATTTTTAACATTTTTGACAGTTTTTTTGTGAAATGGTAGGGGTACTTTTGTACCATTTCACACAGGGGGGGGCCGGGATCTGGGGGTCTCCTTGTTAACCTCCCTGGCGGTATTCCCGAGTGTGGCTCGGGGTTAAAATTCAGTACCATTAGCGGTAACCCCGAGCCACACTCGGGATCGCATTGCAGGATCCTGGGGCGGCTTTACTTACCTTGTCCCCGGGATCCTGCGATGTCCCCCGCAGTGTCCGAGGGCTCCGTCCTCCTCCGAAGCCTCTCCGTGCCAGGCTCCGTTCCCTGCGAGCGGCGCGACGCACGGGGGCGGAGCCTGGCGGCAAATTCAAAAAAAGTAAAAAATCATAACACATACAGTACTGTAATCTTACAGATTACAGTACTGTATGAAATGATTTCACATCCCTTTTGTCCCCAGTGCTCTGGCCCATGCCCTGCATGCAGTTTTACATGATATACACTGTTCTTTCTGCCTGGAAACTGGAGATTGTCCATAGCAACCAAAAAGTGTCCCTTTACGTCAAAAGTGGCTTTAGACCAGCTAGAAAACAGCGATAGTAAATTAGAACACTTGCAGAATTGAGCGATAGTGAATTGTGGGGAAATTTATTTTATTACTATTTTTTTTAATTTTTTTTAATTATTTATTTTTATTTATTATATTATAATTTATGTTTTTGTGTTTCAAACTTTATCATACCCGGGATATCTACTAGACTCTGGTTTGGACAGATTTAAGTGTGTTATTGTTAAGATTTACAGACCTACAATATAAAACGCCAAATTTCCATGCAAAATAATGGTACCGCTTTCAGCACCTAAAATCCGAAAGAATCATACCGCCAGGGAGGTTAAAGGGGGCTTCCAGATTCCGATAAGCCCCCCGCAGACCCCCACAACCACAGGGCAAGGGTTGTGGGGATGAGGCCCTTGTCCCCATCAACATGGGGACAAGGTGTTTTGGGGGGCTACCCCAAAGCACCCTCCCAATGTTGAGGGCATGTGGCCTGGTACGGTTCAGGAGGGGGGCGCTCTCTTGTCACCCCCTCTTTTCCTGCGGCCTGCCAGGTTGCGTGCTCGGATAAGGGTCTGGTATGGATTTTTGGGGGGACCCCGCGCCGTTTTTTTTTATTTTGGCGCAGAGTTCCCCTTAAAATCCATACCAGACCTGAAGGGTCTGGTAAAGATTTTAGGGGGGGACCCCACGCCATTTTTTAAAAAAAATTTTGGCCAAGGTTCCCCTTAATATCCATACCAGACCTGAAGGGCCTGGTATGGAATTTAGGGGGACCCCCCACGTCATTTTTTTTTTTTATTTTGGTTCTGGTTCGGGGTTCCCCTGTGGGGAATTCCCATGCCGTTTTTATCAATGAACTTTTATGTGTATTGTTGGACCGGCAATTCATTAATAGCAGCAAGTAGTTTTAAATGACTTTTTTCCTTTGAAATGTCATTTTGCTGTCAGACTGTTCTAAACACGGGAAACATGCGCCCCTTTACAGGCATACTATAGACACCCCCCAGGTATGAAATTTAAAGGGATAATACACTTTTATTGTTTCACTTTAAGCATTATTAAAATCACTGCTCCCGAAAAAACGGCCTTTTTAAAAACTTTTTTGCATTGATCCACATCTCCTGGGGCAGGACCCAGGTCCCCAAACACTTTTTATGACAATAACTTGCCTTTAAAATTAGCACTTTTGATTATTCATGTTTGTGTCCCATAGACTTTAACGGTGTTCGAGTGTTCGAACAAATTTTTTGCCGGTTCGCAAATTCTGGTGCAAACCTAACAGGGGGGTATTCGGCTCATCCCTACTCCCTAAAAAGGAATGCTACACTACGCCTATTAGAGGCGGGAACAGCAAGCCCAGGCCCTAGCACTCACTGTGCTGTAACTGACGAGAGCATAACACGTGCCACTATGCGGCTGATGTCATTTGGAGCCTTATCATGGAAACCGACACCAGCTCTGAAACTTTACTACAGAGTTTCTGAAAACTCTCCTGTATACTTTGTCCACATTCTCCATCCACATTTCCATCCTTTTAGATATGGCCACAAGAGCCCAGGCCGACTTTCGGGCTATTCACTGCATCTTTCAAGGAAGAGCGACATGCTTGCTTGCCTCATCAAGGCCTCAGCCATTTAGAGAGGCAGCCATTAGATGCTTCACATCCTTATCTCTGAATGGATAGAGCTTAGCCATCTTGCTCATAATGGAGGGATGTCTCGTGACCTTGCTCCACTTATCCAAAATGATGTCCCCTAGTTCTGTTAAGAATGAGAATTTGAGAATTATTTATGTAGCACTAACTCATGGTGGAGCTGCTGATTTAAAGCGGGCTGTTACCGTCACCTTTTTTTACCTGTAATTTCACCAATACCGGGTCTAGGGTCCCGTTGAGCTTATTATCAGACAGTGTAGGCACCAGTCACTTGAGTATTTTTTCCAATGCTTTAATGGGAGATAACTGGAAGAAGTAGCAGGAAAGAGGTAGAAGAAGAGTTGCAGGGAAGTTCAAATACCTTTTCTTGGTGTAGCACTAAGAAATTGAAATCTTAGGGAAGAATATACTTTCCTTTCAGGGTTAAATCTTTGTCCGCCCGGATAGGTCTCTCTCACCAACCTAGCAGCCGGTACGCAGCACAAACAAAAAAGTCTCTGCTACAGACTTGAGTGAAATAAAACCCATACGATCCTCTGCCACAGGATGTAGTGGTTTTTGATGATCAGCAAACACAGTACCAGAACCTTTAAGCTGACCCGGCAGTACTTGTGCGGTAGGGTAGTTTAGGATACGTCCTCCAATCGAGTCACCAGGCCCTTCTTAAGACCAGCCTCACATGGTCCCTTCCAAGATGGGTCCTCCCCTGGATCTTCCCGATTGTCCGGCTTCTTCCCACAGGACAGACAGCACAGGACCATCCCAGCGATAGCAGACCCCATACAGGCCTCTTGGTCTACCTGCTGCTACCTCTTGGTCTACCTGCTGCAGCAACATAACCCTCCACGCTGGAGGGCTACGAGGTAGAACTCAATGACAAATACCTCTAGGTCAGGAGGGCCACGAGGTGGAAAAACCCCCTCTAAACATGGCGTCTGTCCCATAAATACCCTGTCCCATAAATACCCGCTCCCAGAATGCAACTCGGAGGACCACCTCCGCCGAGTTATCTCCGGGACAGAAGAGCACTCATGCACTTCAGCATGTTGCCTTTCCAACACCGACCCATGGTGACAACGACACCCACAGGCACAGTGTGAAACTACACGCAACACAGCCAAACTGGAACAGAGGCTAAATCTGACAATAAACTAAATCAGAACTATGTACAGAACAGATGACCCACTAAATTTACCTATAAGCGGTAGATTGAAAAAATCTACCAGCGCTACACCCACTACAATAGATGTTGTCCTCAGCGTCTGTCAAAATATAACTCTCAAGCCTGAGAGTAGGTATTTGAACTTAGAACTTGGATGAGAAAGAAGAAAAGACAGTATAGAAATGTCACAGTTTTAACATTTAGACAACGACATATTCACATCAGCAGAAGAAATCACATTAGACATGTCACAAAACCCCACTATCTACCTAGCTGAAAAGCCTAACAGCTTGATAGGAGATCTAGTTGTTCCAAAAAGAAACAAAGTTAGACACACACGAAATATGTACAGTAGCATCACTAAACAATTTAGGAGCAAAGCCTCATTCCACAAAAGAATGACACTCTCTTCCCACATATTTTCCTTCTAATGGAAATGAACTAAAGTAACTTGAACAGTCCATCCCTATCTCTGGGCAAATTATATCCTTTCGATAAAGGAAATCCAGCTAGCAAAAAGTCTTTGGATTTGAAAGAGTTTGAGATGAACAAAATCTCTTGACCACGGAGACCTCTAAACACTGACACTATCTGGCTATATACCCCAAAGTTCTTTTGCATAATCACCAATAAAACCGGGGATCTGGTAATGTCAGTTTTTTTCCTAGTTTATCCACAGTAGTGATAAAGTACACAATGTCATCTTTTCCAGGTCTGCAAATGACCACCTTGTCAGCATAGATGTGCCAACCATAGTTCCAATGCAGCAAACATCCATTGAAGCGTTCATCCATGGCAACAGAATACCCAGCTTTCCGGAAAGGTTTTGGCACAGACAAATAGTCCCAAACAGCTTCACAGTACCACTGTTCCCGGTTGGCCTCAATTTCCTGCATAATTTCCTGAGTAACATAGGGAAATTCCAGACCATATTCTGTGGCAACTTGTTTTGTGAGCACTCTCTGCAAACGGGCAAGTCTAGGCAAAGTTCTATTTTTCCCAAACCAGGAGACACACAAGAATTTTGTGATTTGCACACCATAGATCCGATGGGTGTCAGATCAAACTCAAGCAAACTAGCAACTTTAGACAATGTCTCTTTGGTAGTACTGTGCGGCTCCACACAAGGTGATGTCTTCCCAGAATCCAGGGCTGTCCATTCTGAGAAAGTAAGGGCAGAAGCAACATCTTCACCCTGGGCCCACAATAGTTACTGTGACATTGTCTCAAACAAATCATCATCACCAGAGAGATCTGACATAGAATCTATCCCCGAGTCTCTCAACTCTTCTGCTGGCAAATATTTACAAAGAGTCCCAGATATGTTCCCCTTTGATCTCTCACCCGTTCCTGACGTGGACTTCTCCAGATCCATATATTTCTCCGTCTCCGGTTCAGGTAGTCTCTGGGGTAGGCCTCGACCATGGAACGGGAAGCCTTCACATATCCCACCTTCCTTTGGACAGGTGCAACTGGGATAGGTGTGGTAGAAATGGGAATGAAGGTGATGTCCGCTGATGAAGCGGTGACAGCGACATCTCCCTCGGAAGCACTCTCAGTAACAGGCGAGACCACAGCCTGTTGCTCTCCAACAGCAATGGTAGCAGCTTCCACTGTGGCGATACCTGAAGCCCAGTCCACACGATAAGCACGGGGAGACATTGTAGGTTGCTCCACTGTGAACAAATATTCTCCGCACTGTAAACATCGAACAAATGGACGGAATATGTATGGCCAGTCCTTCACACTTGTGGCAAAGCATGCCCAGCCCTTCGATATCTCCAACTGTGTATAGTACAAAACGCCCCTGCGGCTTCAAACAAATTCCGGTATCTGTAAGCAGGGTTCCGGTCAGCATAGCACCCGCAGCGGTACTCGTAGGGAACATCTTGGACCCCATAGTTGACGGTACCAATGGGAAAGAAGACATGGTTTCACTCTGATCCTCTCAATATGATCACGGGGCCTCACTTCTCCTTTGGTGCCAAGACACACATACCCGCGTCCCACTCGGCAACAAGCAGATGTGGCTCCTCCCACTTGTTCCTCTGATCATGTAGCTCCCGGGCTTTTACTTCTCACCCGCAGCCTACGCAGTCAGAAATAAAGTCCTGCAATTTAACTCCTTCTTTTCCTGGAAAAAGTGACAAAATCCAGAAACCTCTTCTAGTATAAACTCTCGGTGAAATACTTCTCAGGGCTGCTTAGGGTAACAGCAAACAATCCCGGATGATGCCCCCACATGTAGCACTAACTCACGGTGGAGCTGCTGATTTAAAGCGGGCTGTTACCATCACCTTTTTTTACCTGTAATTTCACCAATACCGGTTGAGCTTATTATCAGACAGTGTAGGCACCAGTCACTTGAGTATTTTTTCCAATACTTTAATGGGAGATAACTGGAAGAAGTAGCAGGAAAGAGGTAGAAGAAGAGTTGCAGGGAAGTTCAAATACCTTTTCTTGGTGTAGCACTAAGGAATTGAAATCTTAGGGAAGAATATACTTTCCTTTTAGGGTTAAATCTTTGCCCGGTACGCAGCATGAACAAAAAGTCTCTGCCACAGACTTGAGTGAAATAAAACCCGTACGATCCTCTGCCACAGGATGTAGTGGTTTTTGATGAACAGCAAACACAGTACCAGAACCTTTAAGCCGACCCGGCAGTACTTGTGCGGTAGGGTAGTTTAGGATACGTCCTCCAATCAAGTCACCAGGCCCTTCTTAAGACCAGCCTCACATGGTCCCTTCCAAGATGGGTCCTCCCCTGGATCTTCCCAATTGTCTGGCTTCTTCCTGCAGGACAGACAGCACAGGACCATCCCAGCGATAGCAGACCCCAGGCAGGCCTCTTGGTCTACCTGCCCGGCTGCAGCAACGCAACCCTCCATGCTGGAGGGCTACGAGGTAGAACTCACTGACACATACCTCTAGGTCAGGAGGGCCACGAGGCAGAAAAACCCCCTCTAAACATGGCGTCTGTTCCATAAATACCCTCTCCCAGAATGCAACTCGGAGGACCACCTCCGCCGAGTTTTCTCTGGGACAGAAGAGCACTCATACACTTCAGCATGTTGCCTTTCCAACACCGACCCATGGTGACAATGACACCCACAGGCACAGTGTGAAACTACACGCAACACAGCCAAACTGGAACAGAGGCTAAATCTGACAATAAACTAAATCTGAACTATGTACAGAACAGATGACCCACTAAATTTACCTATAAGCGGTAGATTGAAAAAATCTACCAGCACTACATTTAGAACACTCTCTCTACGGCTATGTCTCCAAGTCGTGCGATTCACATTGCAGCCCCAATCCAACTTTACAGTCTCTGGTTCAAAGTTGCATCAAAAGTCGCATCAAAGTAGAACAGGAACCCCTAAAGTCGTTGCAACTTTAAGTTGCATAGATTGGGTGCCATTGAGCTCAATGGGCTGTGACCCGCCATGCGACACCATGTGTCCAAAGTCGCATGACAAGTCGCACTAGTGGAAACGGAGTCCAAAAGGTGCTTAAAGAACGTCCTCTTGCTTTGCAGGAGACTCTACCTTGGTTGGGACAGTTACAGTTCTTCCTGGTCATCCTAGTGGGAGAACATGCCGCAATGGCTGTTGGACTTCGTGTGTGGCTTGTATCCCACTCTTTAAGAGATTCTTGCACCACGTGCCTCACTAGGGATTCCATTTGCTGGAAAACACCACCGCCTGGGCTTAGCATGGCTCACACAGAGACTTGCTCTGTGGGACTGGAGTCCCACATCCCCAGCAGGCTCCCTCCTTGGAGCAGCTGACATAGCTGTGAGTGCATATCGGAGAATTCAGAGCTTCTGCTATGAAGGCTGGACCTTGATGGTGACCTATGACAAATACATCTGAAGAAAAATGTTGTGACCTAATGATGTCTTTATCATCTTGTGCCGTGTATTGTCAACCTAACCTAGAAAGACTCACAAAAGCAAAATGGGATAGAAAGTAAATGGTTAAAGAACTCAAAAAGAGTACCCAGGTCAGCAAGGAAAGGAAGGGGTTAAACCCACCCTCTCATACCTGCTACACCAGGGCTGGCCACACAGGGGCAGTGATACATCTACAGTGTGAAACTGCACAGAAAGACTGAACCTGCACAGGTGATCAAATCATTGCAGAATCACACAGAGACAGCATACAAGGCTGTTAATACAGAGCATACCCTGTGATGATTGCACACAGCACTTATGCCGTGTACACACGAGTGGACTTTCCGGCATACTTGGTCCGGCGGACAATCCGATCGTGTGTGGGCTCCAGGGGACTTTTTTTCTCAAAAGTTTGAGGGACTTACATTTGAAACATATTTCAAATCTGTACGACGGACTCGAGTCTGGTCGAAAAGTCCGCTCGTCTGTATGCTAGGCCAACGGACAAAAACTGACGCTAGGGCAGCTATTGGCTACTGGCTATGAACTTCCTTATTTTAGTCCGGTCGTACGTCATCACGTACGAATCTGTCAGACTTTGGTTGATCGTGTGTAGGCAAGTCCGTTCATTTGGAAAGTCCGTCGTAAAGTCCGTCGAAAAGTCCGCCGGACCAAGTATGCCGGAAAGTCCGCTCGTGTGTACGAGGCATTAGGGAAACTGCTGCAAGCTGCCTACAGAGAAATCCCTATATCAACAGTACTGACCGCCCATTGAATTTCTCCACTGAAATGATGCCACCACTGCCCATGCGCTGGGCCCCTGGGCAGGAGCAACCCAGGGATGCCCAGCCAGAAGAGAAAGCAGCAGCTTGGAACGCAAATGCGCTCCAGCTGCCATAGACTGGAAGATATTAGAGCCAGAGAAGAAACAGACAAACAGAAACACACAAACTGCTGCCATGGAATATGTAATATAAAAATATACATCACTGCACACGGCAACTTCAATCCTGCTTCCACGATCAGACCGGGCCAGGTAGGTTGATCACACCAGGCTTGGGGCAGCCACCCACTAACAGCTGGGCTATCTGGCCATTGCGCCGCTTGCCTGCCAATGGCCAGGCTTTAGTTCTTCCAGCGCCTCCTTCGCTTGCCCACTCCATACCCTGCTAATAGCCAAGGCTTATCGGAGTATCTTCCATTTAGCTCGCTCCATACCCTGCTAATAGTCAGGGCTTATCAGAGTATTGCGACCTCTCTTCCCAGTCCTCGCCGCTGGTCCTGATCGCAGAGAGAAAAAATTTCAGGTAGACGAATAACCAAATCTGTCCTTAGGAGGAGCACAAAAAAGGAACACGGCCGCTGGCCTGGAGCAAAGATTTATGGGAGATGGGTCCTATAGGGGAGGAGTGGAGGCGAGGTTAACCCACACGTATGCTGCCATGGAGTCTGTCAGGAAAATTATATTTCTAAAGGGAAAAAAAATCAAAATCCCATTTAAAATGACTCGCGGTTACAATTGCTGACACCCGGCTATTGAAAAAAAAAGAACAAAACGACATGGGGTCCCCCAGTCCATACCAGGTCCTTTGGCTTTGGTATGGATTTTAAGAGGAACCCCATGCCAAAATTTAAAAAAAACTGTGTGGACTCCCTCTCAAAATCCATACCATGACCCTTATTCGAGCATGCAGCCATGACGTCACATGACATCATAAAAGGGTGGTGCCACAGGGTGACGTAGCTGGGTGACCCTGCCTATATAAGCGCTGTCAGAACAAGTGCCAAGTGGGCATACGGCAGGAGGCCTCCCACCAGGAGGTGGAGCATTTTTTTTTCTATTTTTTTGGGTCTAGCAGGCGTCGTGATTGGATTTACATCGAGGGACACTATTTTTTTTTTTTAATAAAGGACTTTTGGTTCTTGTGGTTATTACTTTTTGCCACTTTTTTGGTGAATGGATAGGGGTACGATGTACCCCATACCCATTCACATGGGGGGCTGGGATCTGGCTTCCAGATTCCTATAAGCCCCCTGCCCCCAGACATCGATAACCACAGCCCAGGGTTGTTGGAAAGAGGCCCTTGTCCCCATCAACATGGGCACAAGGTGGTTTGGGGTGGGGGGCAGAGACCCCCTGCTCCAAAGCACCCACCCCCCATGTTGAGGGCACCTGGCCTGGTGTGGTTCAGGAGGGGTGGGGTGCTCACCCTTTCCTGGCCTGAATTGGACAAGAAGGTTAATGATAATAATTATAGTTTTAACCAAGTTTAAGCTATTTTACCTAATTGTCACAGCAAATAACATAAAGAAATAAATTGTATACTTGATAATCAAAAATTCTAACATATATCCAGCTATAAGGTAACACTGAAGGAAAAAAGGAAACAAGAATGGAATAGGTAGGAAAAGGAGGAAAGGGAGAAAAAGAGAGGAAAAGATATAAAGGGAATGAAAACACACATCGACAAGTGAGGAATAAATGGGAAGAAAGGAAAGGGATGGGAAAAAAAATTAATTAAAATGGCAAAAGACGGGGAAATTGGAGAGATGTGGGGGGAAAACAAAAGGGGAAAAAAGAGGGAAGGGAAGGGAAAGGACAAGAAGAAGAGAAAAAGAAAGATCAAGAGAAAAAAAAGAAAAAGAAAAGACTAGACATAAACAAAGAGAAGAGAAAAAGAAAAAGAATGAGGAATAGATGTGCAAAGTGAACATTGCAGGGAGTGGAAGGTGAACTCAAACCAAAAAGAAAGTGCATAGTGGACAAAAATGTAAAATAAATCAGACTACACTGATGAATGGAAGAAAAATGGGGACGTGAGTGAAGGAAAAAAGAAGTGAGAAGTAAAAAGTGAGAATGTGACAAAGTGAAAGAATAAATGGGTGACAATGAGTGATAACTAGAGTGCAAAGAAAAGGGGGAACAAGAGATGTCGAAATAGGGTGAATAAAACCCGTAGAATATTTACCTTGAAGATGCAAAGCGTGTAAGTAACACACCAATGAAGAAAGAAAAATATCTGTGGTTGCACGGAGTAGATTATTGAAAACAGAAAACTGACAAATCTAAAAAAGAATTGTTAAAAGTATTTGTGTCACTATCAAATATTAAGGGAAATGCGGACTGTCGGTGCATGAATGTGCAGCGTCGGGTCCAATCTAAAAAAGTATAAAGGAATAACATAGGTTACCTGTCACAGAAGTGCTCCTAAACTGATGAACTTGCTGCTAGAACAGTGGGAATCAAATGAAGGATCCCACAGAGAACTGCCCACATTAAGTATCCGAGATTAGACATCAATTGTTGCTGAAATCGGCTGCAGGTGCATGTCAGCCACCCCCACCCTACTTACCTATACAGGGACAGTGCCGATGGTGTCGGCACTCCACGTGTAGTTCACCCGGCGTTCCGGAAGACAGACTGTCCTGGCGTCGCTGTAATTTCTGCTGCAAATGCATGGCCCCGTGACGTCACGCGCATGCGCCTGCGGGCGCGGGCACGGACACAACGCCTGGAAGGATCCGGAATGCCACTGGCAGGGGAAGTTACGTCCAAGAAGGTCCAGCCCTCTAGTGGACGCGTAATTAGGCGCAGGGCCCTACGCCTGTCTCCCCCTGCCAGGAAGAAGCACAGTGGCAAGGCCAACCCCCAAAAAGGAGGCGGCGAGGCCGGGGACCCGGATCGGGACATAGGCGGGGGGAGGATGAGAGCCACAGAACAAAATAGTAACAAATTAACAAATATGAGAAAATATACCTGAGATACAATGTGGGAACCACAGCGTGCTTTTGATTACCATTTTCTATCCGAAGACAAAAAATTTAAACACCTGCTGCAACCCACCCAGTATATTTAATGGAATGAAAATTTCTTAGAGCTGAGAGCCGTTTGGAATATATTCAAAGAGTCCATAAATTGTCTTCACCATAATCTATTCATAACACAAGATGAAATTATATTAGTATTACATATCATCGTAAATAAATACAATGGAGGGAATAAAGGTTTATCCAAAATGAAAACACATTTTTTACATGAGCGAGAGCAAGATATGGTATGGGTACAAACAAACAAACTATACGAGGAACAAAAAACAATGTATAATTTATACCACAATAAGGACATATTTAATGTGTTTTGCCTGAGGAGAAGCCTCGCAAAAAAGGGGCAAAAGAGATTGATTCATTGAGTCCAGGGGGTGACGTGGCCTGTAACTAGAAGATCCATTTTTGCTCCTTCTGAAGCAGAACCTTATTCCAGTCGTTTCCCCTGTCTGGTATCTGTGCTTTGTGAAGTGCTGTGAAAGTAACATTAGGCACCTTATAGTTATGTTCAAAAATGACATGTCTCCTGATTGGGAGATATTGATTCCCAATTTCCATGCTGTACACGTGTTTGGATATTCGTCACCAAAACTCTTGCTTGGTTTTGCCGATGTAATAGGTGCCACATTCGCACTCCATGAAATACACCACCCCACGAGTCTGGCAATTCACGAAGTGCGACGGCTTGAAAATTTCTCCATTGGGGAGACAGAATGTTTTGGCCTTCCTTATAAGTGGGCAAAAAGTACAATGACCACAAGGCAATGAACCAGGAGTATGACATTGTTTGAATCTTTTATGTTGGTCTTTGAATTCGCTTTGGACAAGCATATCTTTGAGGGAGGTAGCCCTCCTGAAAGTTATGGATGGTTGTTTTGGAAGAAGAGTTTTTAATTTGGGGTCATCGGTTAGGATGCTCCAATGCTTTTGCAGAATATTATTGATGGCTACATGTTGACGTGAAAAAACGCATAATAATGCGAGTAAGATTCGAAGCAGTGGAATCGTGAAATTGGGGTTTGTGCAACAAAGTGGATCGAGATTGTCTCATTGTTTTGTTGTATGCCTTCTTTAAACATGATATACTGTAATCACGTGACAGAAGGCGACTCTGAAGAAGCCCGGCCTCTTCTTTGAAAAACGCATCAGTAGAGCAATTGCGATGAAGTTGCAAATATTGCCTGTAGGGAATGGAACTTTTGAGTGATGACAGATGAAAGCTTGCAACATCAAGTACCGTGTTGCCAGCAGTGCTTTTGTGGAACAAGGTGCTAAGGATCTTGTTTTTAAGGGGTAGTTTTAACCAAGACATCCAAAAAGGTAACACTCACATGGCTATGGGTCATGGTAAATTTTAGGCCATAATCGTTTACATTCATTAAATTAAAAAATTCAATAAAAATTGGCCTCCGGTCCCTCCCGGATGACGAAGATGTCGTCGATATACCGTAGCCACTTAGTTGTCGTGAATATTCATTCAGAATAAGTTGTGCCTTTTTAAGGACAGGTTTCCCGCACAATAATTATCCTTGAGTAATTTTTAACGAAGATATTTTTAAGATACAAAATCAATCAATATGACACAGTCTATGCTTGTGAAACTTATTCACGGAGACGTGTGGTCATACGAAATAGAGATTTATTGGTAAACAAACACAAATAATCACATGAAATTACGATACCGATTGGGTTACATGAACGTCTTGAAAATCAATAAAAACACTTGCAAAAATGGGCGTACCGTCCCTTTGACATAATACCACCATGATAACTTCTCGGTAGAATCAATAACCTTGTGAACTTGACAATTAAACAGAACATCTGTATTTCACACGTGCAACCGTTACTTTGCTGCAGGTAAGTAATGGTTAAAATTGTGAAATAAATTAGACATTTGTTTTGTCAATAAATGTGGCAACTATGCAAAAAAGAAAAATATAATGAAAAATTTGAATCTTTAGAGAAAAATCTACCAGGCGGTTATTGATTCGGGAGAATGATTATCAGTTGAATAATATTCAATACATCAATATTTGTGAGAACATATCAATATTTGAGAGAACATGCAAGATAAAATCAACATGATATAATTACCCATTCCAGGATGGCTACAGTTCCTATGGGCTGGTTACCAGAGTTAAAACGGCTACCGTAGTTTCAAAATGGATACTCCTAAAGGGGATTTCCTTCTTATGACCTCCGAGTTCTAAGTATTAGGTGTTGAGGAATCTTCATGAATGTAAAGATATGAATTCATGCATGGTGCATGAGTGTTAGTCTGGGAGTGTGTGTGTCTCCCAGTGTCCCCCCTTCAGGGTGGATCCCTGAGCTCTCCCCTCAGCTCTCTCCTTCCTCCCGTTCTTCCTTTCTCTCATCTTACTTGCCTCTAAATACCATTTCAGATAATAAGACCATAAAAATTATAATGGCTCTGCCCAAAAGGAGGTGGCTCACTTCCCATTGGGTTAGGAGACGTAATGATTAACTTCCTCTGGAAATTTAGTGAGTTCAAATAATACCCCCTTCAACCACCAGGTGTCTCACACATGTTTTGAGTCCATCCTTTTAAATTAATACGTTCTATTTTCATAAGGTGTATAATGGTAAGGATAAGTATATACCTTTAAATATTCTGGTACTCGGTCTAATGTAAAATACACTCAGTATAAGTTTGATTAATCATCATTACATAACTTGGTTATATAACTGTATCTCTATAAATGTATATCTGTAAAACTGGTCTATCTAGGAAATACACACATTGTTATATATTTCATCAATACTACATAAAAATGATTATCTATATGGATACCTGTATAACTTCTGGTATCTCCACTGAACATTTGTTTATCTTAAGTGTAGGCTACAATCCTATATGATTATAATCATGATTATATGTTTTTCCTAATACTAATTCGTTACTTAAAACACTTCTACTTATAAAATCACACTTTCATATACATTTTCTTCATAGCAAAGTTGTTGGGTCCGCAGACGCCAATATTATAATGTCTCTGTGACCTACAATGTCAGAGATAGTTTAAAATGACTTATAATAACCTTATTGATACCTTAAATTATTTTTGACTGGCACAATATTCAACTTTCTCTAACGTGTTGAGAGGGACCTTCAACATTCTCACTGGGTGTTTAGAAATGACTTGTTTGTCTAAACCATCCTAAAAGTTCATACAATGAGTTCTGTTAGCCAAGGTGTTAGCTATTTAAACAGTTCTCCACTCGAACACAATAAGTTAGGTTATCTCTATGCGAGAAAAGTCTATATAATCTTGAGTCCTGTGGCAGCTTTTGTTTATTCACAATACCATGTAAATATCTCCTTGTTTTGTGACAAGAGCAGTCTTTGTTCCAACAGCTTCCTTTACAATACATGCTTGTAAAAGTCTTCAATATTTAAAGAAGTAGAGAAAGGCTTGGTCAAACATGAGAATGTCCATTTTATCCTAAAAGTCCCCAAGAGGGCAACAGTTCCAATATTTAACATCACAGTTCATCTACTTGGTGAGGCCTAAGCATGTTTCTGCCAGAAAATATAAAATATATTTCTTCATGAATTCACAACATAGTGATGTGGCCAGTGTACTTCTCCCACTCCCCCAGGTACAGGTTAGCATAGGAGGGGGCACAATATGTCCCCATTGTTACGCCCTGTACCTGGAGGTAGTGGGAGTTGTCAAAACTGAAGAAATTGTGGTGCAAAATGTATCGCAAGCCAGTCAGAATAAATCCATTTGTTGCTGGGTCATAATAAAGACCTCGTTGGAGAACCTTCTGCACAGCAGCTAAAACCAAAGTATGGGGAATGCTGCTGTACAAGGCTTCAACGTCAATGGTGACAAGGATGGAATGGTCCGAAATATCGAAATCATCAATAATTTGCAAAAAGTGTATCGTGTCTTTGACATAGGATGGTAATGAGTGGACAAGAGGCTGAAGATGGGCATCAATAACCCGGCAGAGATTCTCAGATATAGCCCCATTTCCAGAGACAATGGGGCGACCGGGTGGGTCAGCCGGGTTCTTATGAATTTTGGGTAGACTATAAAAGGTAGCCACTTTTGGATGTTTAGTACGGACAAAATTATGTATATCCCTAGTAATCATACTGTTGGAAAAAGCTTGGACTACCATTTGGTAGAAAGCTATGTTGTATTGATTAATGTTCAAGATGGAAATCTGTTTGTACCGATCTTGATTCTTTAGGATACTTAAACACATAGTTATGTAGTTTTGGTTGTCCATAATGACCACGTTGCCACCCTTGTCAGAAGGTTTTATGACGATTGTAGGATTTTTCTCAGCAATTTCAGGGCCTCATTCTCATCAGAGGATAAGTGTGAGGATTACATTTTGTGCATGGTATTTTGCATATGTCCCAAATGGTTTGTTGAAGGAAAATTTTTACATTATGGTTTGTATTTGCAGGAGGAAATTTGGTAGAGGCCTTTTTAAACATAGTGGCAGGGTTGCGTGATGGTGATTCAACATCACGCAACAGAGTGTCTAAGTCAATTTGATCTATGAGATCAACCGTATTGTTCTCTTGATATAGAAGTGTCAAGTCTCGTAAGGCCTTAAATTCCCGCATGTTATACAATGACCAGTCAGTGGTATCCTCTTGGGGATCATTTTTTGCATGCAGGTACTTCAAGAGTAATCTGCGTGCGAAAAGCTGTATATCTGTGATGGCTTCAAAAACATCAAAATTCTGTTCCGGACAGAAGGTATGTCCTCGGGACAGAATTTGTATTTCAGCTGGAGATAGCTTATAAGAGGATAGGTTAATCACACTTAGGAGGTTGGAGTTATCCGTACAACGGATAGGTCCATACCCTTGCCTACTCTGTTTATTTGTGGGGAACAGAGTCCCCGTGCAGGGTTTAAAGGTTTTGTCATGGTCGATGTAGATTGACCCTAAAATGGGGTCAAGTGGGGGTTTATGGTCAAATCATGTAATGAATGATTGGATTCACAAGATCCGGGGGTGAGTGTCTGATCCAAATCCACAGACGGATCCATATCTGCAGATGGGCCAGAACACACATCCCCGGAAAATGCACATCTTGTGGGCAGGTGTCCACTATGTGCTTTTTATTTTCTTGTTCAGTTGAACCTCTATTAACACGGTCTCTTTTTTGTTTGCCCCGACCTTGACCACGCTGGGGGGGAAATTGATTCCACCCAGCATAGGGAGTGGACTTGGATTTGGATTCAATGATTTGTTAGATTTGTTTTGTTGTTCTCTAAGTGGGTAGTTTTTCCCTGATGGTGTCGAATGGACATTCCATCGGTAAGCGCGCCCCTCCAAAAACACCGATTTGTCACGCAGAAATTGTGTTTCCTTCGTTTGTAGGATGCCCTGATTGAAGAAGGACAGGGCATTCTTTAAATTGGTCTGTAGTTGCACAAACATAACATGTTTGGTATATGAAATTAATGCCAATTCCAAATCAGCAATAACTTTGTCCAAAAGTACAATTTGTTTGCTGTACTCCCTGGGGAGAATAGCCATCATCTCCATGGAGCAAAGCTTTAGATTGGTTTCCCACTCAGCTTTGCATTCACTGCTTATTGAATCTATATTTGGAAATATCTGAACACATAGTCCAAAAGGACTAATCTGTGCTTCAGTATATTTTTTAAAAGTTTTAATATGCCAAAAAAGGTCCGATTTCTTTTCTAATACCTTGATAAGTTTCTGAAACAATGAGGAAACAGATAATTCTATCTGTTCCCCTTGAGCGAAGGTTGTTTCGTAGTTTTGCATCACCCACAAATTGACTCATTGTATGTATAATGAAATATGCAATTATATTAGAGAAATGATAGACAAAAAAAGGGCAACTCTAATGCCCCGTACACACGGTCGGATTTTCCGACGGAAAATGTGTGCTAGGACCTTGTTGTGGGAAATTCCGACCATGTGTAGGCTCCATCACACATTTTCCATCGGATTTTGCGACACACAAAGTTTGAGAGCTTGCTATAAAATTTTCCGACAACAAAATCCGTTGTCGGATTTTCCGATCGTGTGTACACAAATCCGACGCACAAAGTGCCACGCATGTTCAGAATAAATTAAGAGACAAAAGCTATTGGCTACTGCCCCGTTTACAGTCCCGACGTATGTGTTTTATGTCACCGCATTCAGAATGATCGGATTTTCCGACAACTTTGTGTGACCGTGTGTATGCAAGGCAAGTTTGAGCCAACAGCCGTCGGAAAAAATCCTAGGATTTTGTTGTCGGTATGTCCGATCAATGACCGTGTGTAAGGGGCATAAGAATCAACCAAATTTAGGCTCACAGCTCATGTCTTGACTCAAGTGTCAAGGTGGGGGAAGGGTTGTTTAACCACCCATTAGACAATGAAAACAAGGGAACACTCGAGAAAAGAAAGTTGCTGCACACCCCGAATAGAGCAGAGAAAAGGGAATTGTCCCCCAAGGAAAAGGTTTTCTAGGCAGCAGGCAATATATATGGGTGACACTCAATTTAAAAAGGATTGATTTTATTGAAACATGATGACAATAAAGTAAAAACATGAGCTGTGGTACAGTGGTATAATTTTCATGCATACAAATCTCTTCTACGGCGCATACATATCTCTGAAGAAGACCCGATGGGGTCAAAACGCGTCAGAACTTATCCAAGCGCTTGCCTATTTGTATAATTGTGTGTAGTTTTACATGCGCTCCTGCGCTGTTAAATATCTCCTGTACCACAGCTCATGTTTTTACTTTATTGTGATCATGTTTCAATAAAATCAATCCTTTTTAAATTGATTGTCACCCATATATATTGCCTGCTACCTAGAAAACCCCTTTTCCTTGGGGGACAATTCCCTTTCCCCATGTCATTCTTTTCCTTATTTTTTTTACCGGCAATTTTTTTATTCAGCTGTTAGCAGAGCCCGGGGATGTGTCCGGGTCATGACACTGCACAGCCGGTGACGATCCAGGACACCGAGGTGGACTGTTTGTATAGACTACATACACCGCCCAATCCGGCCTGTGTGAGGACAGCTGATCATCGCCTGAGTGTTCATCTACTGCCATAGAATGTATATTATGAGCCCTAACACAGGCTGCTCTATGCAAGCAGTCATGTCATTACATTCTGTAATATCATCAGCCTGCGTTAGGCCTCAAACTATACAAGTCTTGTTTTTATCCTGTTGGAAATGGATCCCAATACTTTTAATCCTGGACCAAAAGAAAAACGCAGGTCATAGGAAGCTGGTTTCAAACTTAAGGTTGTGTCAAGAGCAGAAGAAAGCAATAACAGTATTGCAAGTAGGGAATTTTGTGTTGATGAAAAATGAAGTAATGGCGTGGCAGAAAATGAAAGCTGACTTAAAAAGGTTCCAAAGGCAAAAAAGGCTTGACGTGGTTTAACGACTTCATATGTGGCTCTAGAGACTGAATTGCATAAATGGGTTATGGAGTGTCCTCAAAATGGTTACTGCGTAATACGCATGGGAATTCACTTACATGCCCTTCAAATGGCTAAAGATGACAAATTAAAAGCACCAGGCATTGAAAATTTTGTTGCGTCAGCAGGATGGTGTACACGCTTCATGAATAGGTTTGGCCTATGTTTGCGGCAAAGAACAAAGATTTCACAGAAGTTGCCAAAAGACCTTGATGAAAAAGTGATGTCATTCCATTCATTCATCATAAAACAAAGAAGGATCCATGACTATGACCTGGGATATATATTTGAAATATAGTGATGAAACACCTATGACCTTTGATCTTCCAAGCAACAGAACTGTGGCAAGTTTGGGAGACAAAACTAATTTTCTCAGAACCACAGGAAATGAAAAAAAAAACATTTTACAGTCGTTCTGTCATGTTTGGCTAATGGAACTAAGCTGCGGCCTGTCATTATTTTCAAAAGAAAGACCTTGCCTAAAAAGGACAAATTCCCACCACGAATTACAGTGTGCGCACATATTAAAGGCTGGATGGATGAAGACGGAACAAAAAAATGGCTGGAAGAAATTTGGAACGGACGACCAGGAGCAGCCTTAAAGAGGAAGTAAACCCTGATGGGTTTACTTCCTCTTTGTTTCCCTGCAAAGGTAAAGCATAATGGGCTACTATGCATCACATTGTAGCCCATTATGTGTCACTTACCTGACACAGGAGCCTGTGAGGTCACCGCTGTCCCCTCTTCCATGAAGCGTCCATCTTCCTTCCAGGTATTGCGGCTCCAGCGCTGTGATTGGCCGGAGCGGCGATGACGTATGATCGCCGTTAGAGTCGGCATGCTCAGTGCGCCTGCGCGCCGTTGTCCATGGCACATACGCCGTAGACATTGGTCCCTTTCTTTTGCAAAATTCTCCTAAACCATGTAGGTTTAGGAGATATTTCTTGCACCTACAGGTAAGCCTTAATCTAGGCTTACCTGTAGGTAAAAGTGGTCTGTAAGGGTTTACAACCACTTTAATGTTCATCAAATTAGTGATAAAAGGAAAAGACACAATTCTTTAGCAGCCACTGTTATGAACGCTGGTAAGAAAGCACTCCAATTAACAGTTGAATAGTCCTCAACAATCTTGAAGGGCACATAAAACCAGTGAACGAGTGGTTGAATGCAAGTGAAGATGACAGTCATGGTGCAACATTGTTTGAAGGGGAGAGACTTAGAAACTCTGCTCCCTCTGGACCACTGACACACTAGTTAAGTTAGTGGTTACTAAAATACCCTTTTGGTTTAGTAATGACACACAAAGGTTAGAGTGCTACCTTAAAGTGATACTAAAGGTTCCTTTTTTAAAAAAAATAACAAACAGAGTGGCATCCTCTTCTGGAGTCCCTCGGCGGCTCTTGCGGCTCCTCCCCACATTAGATAACCCCCTAGGAGAAGCGATTTCCCCAGGGGGTTACCTTGCGGACGCGCTCCCGAATCATTCATTCGGCGTCCATAGACGCCGAGTGTATGACTTGGCCCCGCCCTCCAGCGCCAGCGTAATTGGATTTGATTGACAGCAGCAGGAGCCACTGGCTGCGCTGCTATCAATCTATCCATTTAAAGCCGGGACTCCGTGGAGAGGAGGATGGCGGTCACGCGCCGAGGAGATGAAGGGGTTTAGGTAAGTAAAACACGGGGGCTGGGGGGCCGGTCACTAACAGCTGTTTTTTCACCTTAATGCATAGGATGCATTAAGGTAAAAAAACATGAAGTTTACAACCCCTTTAAATCAGTAGTGTTTCATGACTTGTATAAGAGACAGTTCCAGTCTGGGGGGGAAAGTCCTCCAATGGTCAAACTTCTGCTGACTTCTGCCCCCTACACTACTCTTCAGTTGTGTTCTGTTGTTTTTCTGCCTCCTGCTGACACACCCCCTGCCATCACAATGTATTCTGTCTCTGCATTTTACACTGAACTGTGTCTGTACTCTGTTCAAGCTTTTGCCACTTATGCAGCTGAGAACAGATGCATGGCTCCCAACTGTCCCTGATTTTGAGGGACTGTACCTGATTTGAAACAAAGTCCCTCTGTCCCTCTTTCCTCCTCATTTGTCCCTTATTTTGCTCTGATCTATTTATGTTGTATATAAAATGCACTTTTTATCTTTTAAAAAGTTTTTCCCAGTGCTAAACCTTTCATCCAATTTCTAAATTGCTACATTTGTAAGTTTCAAAAGACAGTATAAAGAAATAGTAGTGGTAAAAAAGCACTTGTGGGTTTAACTAATCTTTTTATTGTATAAATTTTCCTTTAAGAGAGCATGACAAGGGGGTGTGTCCTATGCCTACATACTATTGCTAATAGGTGTCCCTCATTCCCATCTCAAAAAGTTGGGAGGTATGCAGATGTCATGTGATTACTTATAAAAAAGAAAAACTATATTCACAAACATTTTGCCTTGCATTTCTATTTTAAACTGAATAGGTTGTTTTACAAGGTAAAGGTTTACATACACTTTAACCACTTCAATACTGGGCGCTTTTTCCCCCTTCCTGCCCAGGCCATTTTTCAGCTTTCAGTGCTGTCACACTTTGAATTACAATTGCGTGGTCATGCAACACTGTACCCATATAAAATTTCTATATTTTGTTTTCACACAGATAGAGATTTCTATTGGTGGTATTTAATCACCACAGTTTTTTTTATTTATTTGCTAAATAAACAAAAAAAGGCCAAAAAATGTTAAAGCATTTTGCATTTCTTTATCATACATCACGGGACACAGAGCACGATAGTCATTACTATGTGGGTTATACGCCACCTTCAGGTGATTGGACACTGGCATAATCAAAGGCAGGAAGTCCCCCTCTATATAACCACTCCCATACAGGGAGAACCTCAGTTTTTTAGCCAGTGTTTAAGGTGTTGGTCATGGTTAATGAAGTGCTAAGAAGAGCTCTGTAGGTGGTCCTGCATATGATCAAGGGGCTACGCAATCTGATCCATTCAAAGAGCCAGAAACAAAGGGCTAAAATGGATGGTACCCGGGCCTCGGAATGGAAGAACGAGGTTTCTGCCTGTAATGCTTCTCTCTGAGAGCTGGGCCCTGGGATCCAGCGCCTTGGTCACATTCCCATACCACAGGTTTGCTCTGGCAGGGCGCTGTACAGGTCCAAGGGAGTGGACCCTATGTGCAAAGGGGACCCGGTTCTTGAAGGTCTGTCATGACACAAGCCCGTCGTGATGGGTGAAGATTGGGTCTGCTGTGATTTTTCAGCAGTATCCTGTGGCAGGAATGATAAGTTAAGAAGATCCAGGAAAATTCCTATGGACTTCTTAAATGAGTGGATGATGTCTTGCCTGGTGTTTACCACTAGAGGGTGTAAATATAAAACCTACCTGGTGTTAACATTCCATGCTTACCTGGATGGTGTAATGTGTCAGCAGCGCTTGTGGACAGTTCTGCCTCTCACTCTGCTCTTGTCAGCTGCCCGGGGGAGGATTTGGGGGACTCTCCCTGCCATAGACAAAGATCTCATGAGCTGGGACCCCCCTGCCACCCCCCTCCCCCCGGTATTCCTGCAGGGGGAATTGCCGCACACGGGAGATACCCTCCTTTAAAAATAAGGAAGAGAGGACGTCACAGGGGGGCAAGACTCAGCGCCGCCGGCGTGCACATGTGTTCGATTTGCACATTTTTTCAGGGCGCAGGCGCAGACTGACTGCTTGTTTAAAAGTCTCAGGCTGTGATTATGTTGTGGCTGACAGAGGGACACAGACACATATCCAGGGGCACGTTAGCGCTGTGGGTGTTGGGTACAGGCATTTTCAAGGCACATCTACTCAGTAACTGGCTGAGCATTGATAGCGGCATATTAACCCATTGCTGGACTGAGCTCAGCAATAGATGCATGGTGTTAGTACCTCTGCTTTGTGCTTAGGAAAGTATTCCCGAAAGAGAGGAACAAAAACAGGGAAGAGGAGCGCAAGGGCGCAGCGGTCAGGGTCTGAGGATACTAGTCACGCTTCCACAGTATCATCTTCTTCTGAAAGACCTGACCTCTCCTGAAGCAAGCTGACCAGGCTGAGCCATTAAGCTTATCAAGCATTGTAGCTACTTCCAACATTCCAGCCTCTGCATACGTCACTAAAGAAGATTTGGCTGCAGCATTAGCTGGTTTGGAAGGGAAGATAGCTGGTTTACTCGTGTCCTCCTCCTAGGCTGGGAAGAAGTGCAAAAGGTCCCCTTCCCCTGCCCCGGGCCCGTCATCTGCAGATCAGGAGTGGGCAGGGGATACTGATGTACCCTTAGGGGACCCGCTAGAAGGGCAGGAAGATGGCTCCTCATTTGAGGATTCAGTCCCAGAAGAACCCTTCTCAGCCTCACAGTCTCAAAGATTGCTAGTTCAATCACTTACTGAGGCAGTCCGTTTTGGATATAAGTTACCCTTAGCAGAGACAGCTAAAGTTCCCTTCTCCTCCTTGGGTTCTCTAAAGCCTCCTCAAGGTTCTCATGCATTCCCTATGCACCCGTTGCTGGAACAGCTCATATATGCTGACTGGTTTCATCCAGACAGGCATTTTTTTCCTCCTAAGAGATTTTCTCTACTTTATCCTATGGAGGAGAAATTCACTAAGAAATGGAGTGTGCCAGCAGTGGACGCTGCTGCTGTCTCTTCCCTGAATAAGAGCCTCACTTGTCCTGTAGACAATGTCCAGGTGTTTAAAGCCTCTTTTGCTGTGGCTGGTGCAGTAGCAAAACCTGCGGTAGCGTTTGTCAATCCCTTAAAGGCAAGGTTAAGCAGGTTGTCAAAGGGGAAGAGGTCCTGGACCTAGCGGAGCTACCAAGGGCCCTTTGTTTTGTGGTTGACGCTATTAAAGATTTTATTCACCAGGCGTCATGCCTTGCCCTCCTGTTAGTATGTACTGTATGTGGAAGGTACTGTGGCTTCAGCATTGGTCAGCTCAATTGCCTTGTAAAAAGCTCTTGGCTGGTTTTCCTTTTCATGGGGAACGTTTGTTCGGGGATGACTTGGATAAGTACATCCAAAAAATCTCAGGTGGAAAGAGTACCCTTCTTCCAGTGAAAAGAAGGAGTAGACGTCCTTCATTAAGGCGTTCTGACTCTCCGTTGACCGGGGCTACAGCCTCCAGGCAGTCGCGATGGCCTCCGCTGTCAGCTTCAAGAGGGAGGCCTCAAAACCAAGCTCAGGGCCAGAAAAAGCCCTGGGGGCAGAAATCTGCAAAGCAGAGTCCCAAGGCCTCCTTATGAAGGGGCGCCCCTGCTCAATGGAGTGGGGGGAAGGCTTCTGCAGTTTGCAGGAGTCTGGCGGGAGGAAATCCAGGACAGATGGGTCATCTCCACAGTATCTCTGGGATACAAGCTAGAGTTTCGGGAGTTTCCACCGTCTCGCTTCAAAGATCTTCATGGTGCCAAAGCCGAACAGAGATGTCAGACCCATTTTAGATCTCAGGGGTCTGAATTGGTTCCTAAACATCCACTCTTTTCGCATGGAATCAATTTGGTCAGTAGTGTTCACCCTACGGGGAGGAGAACTTCTAGTGTCAATAGACATCAAGAATGCATATCTAGATGTCCCAATATTTCCCACTCACTAGAGGTTCCTGCGGTTCGCAGTAGAACAACTACTTTCAGTGTGTGGCCTTGTCCTTCGGGTTGGCTATCGCATCACAAGTGTTTACAAAGGTTCCAGCTGAGCTTCTGGCAAGACTAACGGCCCAGGGTATAGCGGTAATGGCATACTTAGACAACCTGCTGCTGATAGATCAGTCCATAGCACGGTTAGACCAAAGTGTGGTCAGCACGGTTAAGTATCTGGAACATCTAGGTTGGATTCTCAACTTAGAGAAATCGTCCTTACGGCCAGTAAAAAGGCTGGAGTACTTGGGTCTGGTTATAGACACAGCCCACAAAAGAGTGTTTTTACCTCAGGCAAAGGTTAGCGCTATAAGAGAACTGGTTCACCTGGTAAGGACAAGGAAGGGTCCTTCCATCTGCCTTTGCATGAGGTTGTTGGGGAAGATGGTAGCTTCATTCGAAGCAGTCCCCTATGCCCAATTCCGTTCAAGACCGTCGCAAAACAGTATCCTGTCTGTTTGGAACAAAAAGAGCCAAGACTTGGATTGTCCAATGTACTTGCCTCCAAACGTTCGCCAGTCTCAATTGGTGGTTGATAGCCAAAAATTTGAAGAAGGGGAAAACCTTCATACCAGTTACCTGGAGGATAGTTACGACCGATGCCAGCCACTTTGGCTGGGGAGCAGTTCTGGAAGAGAACATTATCCCAGGGGAAGTGGTCAGAATCCAAGAAGACCTTGCCCATCAACATTCTAGAGATTTGGGCAGCACGTCTGGGACTAAGGGCCTGGACGGGCAGATAGCGGAACTATCCTGTCAGGATTCAATCCAACAATGCCACAGCAGTGGCCTATATCAATCACCAAGGCGGCACCAGAAGTCACGCAGCCCAGAAAGAGGTGAACCATATTCTGGCTTGGGCAGAAGAGCATGTGCCTTGCCTATCTGCAGTTTACATTCCGGGAGTGGAGAATTGGCAGACGGATATCTTGAGCTGCCAACAATTGTCCCCGGGAGAATGGTTTCTACATCCTGATATCTTTCTGGCCATATGCCAGAAATGGGGCACCCCGGACATATAGCCCAGGAGAACCTGGTATGCGGAGATCATAAGGCTGGCAGTAGGGGGTCCTTTGACTCTTCCATCATGGCCAGATCTGCTTTTGCAAGGGCCAGTGTTCCATCCTGCCTTACAAACGCTAAATTTGATGGTTTGGCTATTGAAGCCCACATTCTAAAGAATTGGGGGCTTTCAGGTTCAGTGGTAACTACCCTGATTAATGCAAGAAGCCGGCCTCTAGGGCCATTTACTATAGGGTCTGGAAGGCCTGTTTCCTGGTGTAAAAGCAAGGGATGGCATCCTCGGAGGTATGTCATAGGTAGCGTTCTCTCCTTCCTGCAGTTAGGAGTGGAAATGAAGCTAGCCTTGAGTACTATCAAGGGTCAAGTCTCGGCCTTGTCAGTATTTTTCTAAAAGCCACTTGCTTCACATTCTTTAGCCTGGGCTTTTATACAAGGAGTAACGCCTATAAATCCACCGGTTAAGTCACCCTTGTACCCATGGGATTTGAATCTAGTCTTGCGAAAACAGAGAAAGGGACTTGGGACTTTATAGGCACAGTAACACACAATATATTACAAAAATAGTTTATTGAAAAAACATAAATAAACACTGATTATTAAAAAAACACAAATCATCTATATGAAAAATACTTAATAAAGTTGTTGCTATACAAAACCATCTCAATACATAGGAACTCGGACATAGGGATAACTATCCAAGGTGGGTATGTGTCCAAGGTTGTGGCTGGACAGCAGATCAACAATAAGTTGTTTCATATCAAGAAAATGGTCAACATGTTGCGCATGTCTTCACGCTTCTTCAGGAGCACGAGAAGTTGTGGCTAACAGAATAAGTGAAATCATATAATTAATATACAATAATCTGACAATAAGGTAAACACAAAAAATATAGAAGCAATCCAAACAGTTCAAAGACCTATTGTTGGCCAGACTGCAGCAGCAGGGGCTAAGCAGCCAGCAGGGGCAATGAAAAGTCACCACGGGGGCGTGCAGAACATAGTATAAACCGCTTGCCGACCGCCTCACGCAGATATACTATGGCAGAAGGGCACGTACAGGCAGAATCACGTACCTGCATGTTCCTCTTTAAGAGGCGGTCAGCGGGTGCGCGCGCACGCCCACGGCAAGCTCCGTGAGTCGGGTCGCGGGTCCTGCAGACTCGATCGCCGCAGGGATACCCGCGATCGCCTCATGGGGAGGAAGAATGGGGAGATGCTAACGTAAACAAGCATCTCCCCGTTCTACCTAGTGACAGTGTCACTGTTCTCTGCTCCCTGTCATCAGAGCAGAGAACAGTGACGTCCAACACACAGCCCAACCCCCTCACAGTTAGAAACATTCCTTAGGACATACTTAACCCCTCCCCGCCCCCTAGTGGTTAACCCCTTCACTGCCAGTGCCATTTACACAGTAATCAGTGCATTTTTTTTAGCACTGATCACTGTATAAATGATAATGGTCCCAAAAATGTGTAAAAAATGTCCGATGTGTCCGCCATAGTGTCGCAGTCACAATAAAAATCTCTGATCGCCACCATTTAAAAAAAAAATTGTTGATAAAAATGCCATAAAACTATCCCCTATTTTGTAAACGCTATAACTTTTGCGCAAACCGATCAATAATCGCTTATTGGGATTTTTTTTACCAAAAATATGTAGAAGAATATGTATCGGCCTAAAGTGAGGAAAAAAATGTTTTTTTATATATTTTTGGGGGACATTTATTAAAGCAAAAAGTAAAAATAATGCGTTTTTTTCAAAATTGTCACTCTATTTTTGTTTATAGCGCAAAAAATAAAAACCGCAGGGGTGATCAAATACCACCAAAAGAAAGCTCTATTTGTGGGAAAAAAGGACGTCAATTTTGTTTGGGAGCCACGACGCACGACCACGCAATTGTCAGTTAAAGCGACGCAGTGCCGAATCGCAAAAAGTGCTCTGGTCAGGAAGGGGGTAAATTCTTCCGGGGCTCAAGTGGTTAAAGTGTATATAGGGGAAAGGGTACTACATCAATATTTGAGATGAACAGCCCATATGATGGCTGAATAAGAAGCTAGTGTCTGAAAGATAACAGGGATGGGGGGAGGTGGGAAAGGGGAGGAAGAAAGGGGGGGAAGAGGGGAAGGAAAAACTGGGAGGAGGTGGGATATGGGAAGGGGGAGAGGAGAAGTGTACTTACTATCATAGAAATGTGTAAAATCGTATATAGACACGTAGTTGTTGAAAACAGACGGTGGAGAGAAACAAAATACAAAATGGACAAAATACGTAACGTGTGGTCCAGAGGGGATATGAAAATTCACACTGCCTATAAACAGATATATAAAGCAAATTTAAATAATGAAAATAATGAATGGTGGCAATGGCCTAGATATCTTGAATAAAGCAGAACAGCTCACCAGTAGATGAGTTGCTCTGGAGGCTATGTATAGTATAGGAACGGAGGGTCCTGTTAGGGGTAATGCTGATTAGCACAGATCCATGAATAAAAAGGGGGTCCGAAAACGGCATAGATAAGTAGAAAGCACTATGTATAGATCAGAAAACAAAATAAGTGTAGCGCTAATAAAAGAATAAATAAGATGGCCTGAGAAGACCATTACGTCATCAAAACCCAAAAGGACCCAAACCCAAAAGGACATACATTCAATTGGGTCAAACAGACTTGAATATTGAACGGCTGATGGATTTCCGTAAAAGTTGTAGAAAGATCTTGAGATGGTAAACTCACGGCCCACTGCTCTGTCTCCAAGGCCGTCCGACCTGTCAGCACATGGTAATGGCTGCCCTTCTTCTTCCTGCCTAAAATTTTGCCTAAAATTTAAACGTTATTTTAGGCAGGAAGAAGAAAGGCAGCCATTACCATGTGCTGACAGGTCGGACGGCCTTTTGATGCATTTTTTTGTTGCCTTTGTTTTGATGATGTAATGGTCTTCTCAGGCCATCTTATTTATTCTTATATTAGCGCTACACTTATTTTGTTTTCTGATTTATACACATATCCTACTGGCCGTGTTAGCTGCTTATTCTTTGGGGCAGTGCAGAATTATTTGTTTTATTTTGCCTATGTATAGATTATACACAGAGAGTACAAAAGATGAATCTGGAGTAAGGACACCATCCGCCTAAAACACATATCGAATAGATAAATGAGACAAAGTGATGAATAAAGTGGCCTACTTATTGAGAAGGCTAGTTCCAGAGGATAGACAGATCATACCTGGATGGCGTGGAATAAAGGGATCAGTGTCTCACAGCGACCGTCTGCAATAGCGTCCCTGGGGGGGGCAGAGGGGGCCCTGACCCCCCCCAACATTATGCTGTGCCCCACCATGTGCCCCCCAATAAAAAAAATAAATATATATATATATTTGCATTTTATAGTTGCCCCCCCAAAATATGAAAGCTGGAGATGCCACTGACCATCTGTGGTGTTGGGGCAAGTGCACATTAACAGGACATAGTCCTATTTGAGTGCACGTCCCGCCTGTAATCAACAAATCGGCATAGCCAACGTGACGTCATCCAGACCGGCCAGAAGATTCCAATGCGCATGTGCACCGCTTGGCTGAGAGCGTTGTCTAGGATACGACGACGCTCCCGTCCAGAGGAAGAGCACACATAGCATGGAAACACTGCTGTGACACTGGCAAATGTGTGTGTCACAGCATCAGATGGAAAAATTGTGTGACGCTGGGCGCGTAGTGACCAAGAACTTGCCCCTAGAGGGCGTATGCCCGAGCCAAGCAGTCAGACCAACAAAGGACAAACAAACAATCTGGCAGTAAGGATACATGACCGATTAAAAAATGTATAAATAGACATCAATAGTTATCCAAGACAACAGTGGTCGGTGCCTGTACTATACTAATACTAATTTCAGGACGCGGCACTTTTATATTGTTTATGTATCCACAGCACCACTCTGTGTAACGATACATCTATATCTGATATTGAATCGAGTCTTGTCGGCATTACAAGGTCACCCTTTTGGGCCGATAAGCCATGTGCCTTTGATCCCTGTGACAAGGAAGTTGGTATTTTTGGTTGCGGTAGCCTCCGCAAGAAGAGTTTCAGAGTTGGCAGCTTTCTCTTGTAAGTAGGGATGAGCTTCATGTTCGACTCGAATTACGAACGATATGGGCCATTCGCGCCAAATTCAAATGGTGCGTCACGGCCCATAACTCACTGCGGCATCGCAGTGCATTGTTGGCTGATGATTGGCCAAGCATGCACTATGACCCGCATGTTTGGCCAATCACAGCGCCGTCTGAACAGAGAGCCGTAATTGGCCAAAGCCTAGGAGGCTTTGGCCAATTATGGCTCAGGGGGTTTAGTACACGCCCCACATTATATAAGGCCGCCTGCATGGCGGCCCTGTGTAGAGTGTTCCGGTGTTCAGATAGAGAGAGAGACAGACAGTGTCATTTGATTTAAGTTAGATAGAGTAGGCAGATAGAGTCAGTTAGCTGCAGTTACAGTGCATTGTGTATATATGCATCCCAGATGTAGTGTATATATATATATATATATATATATATATATATATACACTGTATTCAGTTTAGCTAGACCCTGTTCTTCTCTTCCTAATATACTGACAGGCAGGCAGGTGTTTTTACAGTATTTCCAGCTACTTTACTGTGTACCCTGCACAGTCTGACCTACAGTATAGCAACCTGCAGCCAGTTGCTTGTGTAGGCTCATTTAAGTATTTCCAGCTACTTTACTGTGTACCCTGCACCGTCTGACCTACAGTATAGCAACCTGCAGCCAGTTGCTTGTGTAGGCTCATTGAAGTATTTCCAGCTACTTTACTGTGTACCCTGCACAGTCTGACCTACAGTATAGCAACCTGCAGCCAGTTGCTTGTGTAGGCTCATTGAAGTATTTCCAGCTACTGTACTGTGTACCCTGCACAGTTGCACCTACATTGTAGCTACCTGAAGACAAGTGCAGGGGTTATCATACTAATAATATTACAGGCAGGCAGTTCATTCTGCTAGCTGCAGTATAATCGGTATATATATATATAAATATATCCCAGTTTTGTGCAGCTCACTACAGGCCATCAGTATGTCTGGAAGGCCAACAAGGAGAGGCAGACAGTCACAAGCCAGTAAAAGAGGGCAAGCAGGCTCTGTGTCTAGAGGCAACAGTGCTGGTCATGGACACGGTGCATCCTCATCAGCACGTGGCCGTGGGACACGCTTGGCCTTTTTTTCAGCAGCTGGCCGTGTTGAGCCGCAACATGCAGAAGACTTGGTCGAGTGGATGACCAAGCCGTCCTCATCCTCCTCATCCTCTCTCACCCAGGCTCAGGGTACTTTGTCTGGCAAAGCAGCTGCCAACGCGGACTCTTCCCTCGGCTCAATGGCATCAGTGACTCCTTCCCTAGCCCCATCATGTCCTCCTGCTGAGTCCCTCGAACTGTTTGACCACAGTGTTGGGTACATGCTCCAGGAGGATGCCCAGCATTTAGAAGGCTTTAAAGATGATACTGAGCTGGATGAAGGCAGTAATGTAAGCACGGACAGAGGGGGATGCCCAACAAGGACAGCAATCTGGCAGTCATGTTCCCCCTGCTGCAGCATACTGCCAGGTTTGCTCCAGTGATGAGGAGAGAGGGGAGGATGAGGTCACTGACTCAACGTGGGTGCCTGATAGGAGAGAGGAAGAGGAGGAGGAGGAGGCACATCACCAATGAAGCAGGATGCCCTCCAGGGGCCAGCCTAAGGTAGCACACTGATTGCATCACACCTCAGAGCTCCGAATGTGCAGGGCGCTGCTGTCTCTGCACGTTATTCCAAACGTTCTTTGATGTGGGCCTTTTTTGAGACAAGTGCATCAGATGGCACCGCTGCTATTTGCAACATATGTCTCAAGCGTATCTCGTGTGGCCAAAACATCTCCCGTTTGGGCACCACATGCTTAACCAGACATATGTTGACCTGCCATGCAGTTCGTTGGCAAGCGTACCTAAAAGACCCACACCAAAGAACAAAGAGGACCTCTCCTTACTCCTCATCAGCTGGGATCTCCAACCACTATACCTTCAGTGCTCTCTGAGCCCTGCACTGAGAGGAATGAAGTGTAGAATTAGGTGTGTCACAGCCAAGTACTTGCGGGCAATCTGCTATCGGTACACCAACGTCAGATTGTACCAGGCAAATTTCCCTGCCCCAGCTGCTGCACCGCAGAAAGAAGTTCGCTCCAAGCCATCCACATGCCCAGCAGGTGAATGCTAGATTGGCAAAATTGCTAGCACTTCAACTGCTACCTTTTCAGTTAGTAGACTCTGCCCCCTTCCGTGAGTTTGTGGAATGTGCGGTTCCTCAGTGGCAGGTTCCCAAACGCCACTTTTTCTCACAGAAGGCGATTCCGGCTTTCTACCGGCATGTGGAAGGCAATGTCTTGGCCTCACTGGACAGGGCGGTCAGCGGTAAGGTGTATATTACCGCTGACTCATGGTCCAGCAGGCATGGACAGGGACGTTACCTAAGTTTCACGGCGCATTGGGTGACTCTACTGGCAGCTGGGAAGGATGCAGGACAAGGTGCAGTAGTGTTGGAGGTTGTTCCGCCACCACGCCTCCAAAATGCCACTACTAGTGATTCTGACACACCTCTCTCCTCCGCCCCTTGTCTTCTTCTTCCTCCATGGCCTCTTCCTGTGCTTTGTCCTCGGAACCAGCGGTGCTCCATAGGCATTCAAGGGGCTACGCAAGTACGCAGGCCAAAAGATGCCATGTGGTGCTTGAGCTGGTGTGCTTGGGGGACAGGAGCCACACTGGGGCAGAGGTTCTGTCAGCTCTGCAGGGGCAGGTTCAGACGTGCTTGACACCATGCCAACTTAAGGCAGGAATGGTGATTTGCGAAAATGGCACCAACCTCCTCTCCGCCCTCCGAGAGGGACAAATGACCCATGTGCCCTGTTTGGCTCACGTCCTTAACTTGGTGGTGCAGCGGTTTTTGGGCAGGTACCCCTGGCTTACAGGATGTCCTGAGGAAGGCCAGGAAAGTCTGTGTGCATTTCCGCTGGTCATATAATGCCAGTGCTCGGCTGGCAGACCTCCAAAAGGAATTTAACCTGCCCAAGAACCGCCTTATCTGTGACATGCCCACCAGGTGGAACTCAACGTTGGCCATGCTGCAGCGGCTGCACACGAAGCAGAGGCCCATCAATAAGTACCTGTGCGACTATGGCACCAGGAAAGGGTCAGGGGAGCTTGGTTTTTTCCCCACGCCAGTGGGCCATGATCAGGGATGCATGCACTGTCCTGTCACCATTTGAAAGAGGAGGACTTCCTTAGCTCTCAAGGCCCCCTTTATCCATACAGTGTTCCTGCGTGCCCGTCGATCACACAGGAAGAGGACGGGGAGGAGGAGGATTGTGTCAGCATGGAAGTGGAGCCTGGCACTCAGCATCAGCAGCAGTCTTTAAGGGATCATTTAAAGTCCCAAGAAACCCATGGACTTGTACGTGGCTGGGAGGAGGTGGCTGCGGATCATGCCGTCCTTAGTGACCCAGAGGACTCCGGACCGAATGCCTCAGCAAACCTACGCTGCATGGCCTCCCTGATCCTGCAAAGCCTGTGGAAGGATCCTCGTATTCGTGGTATCAAGGAGAGGGATCAATACTGGCTGGCAACCCTCCTTGATCCATGTTACAAGGGTAAGGTTGTGGACCCTATCTTGCCATCGCAGAGGGAGCAGAGAATGAAACATCTTCGGGAGGCCTTGCAGAAAGGTTCCCAGAGACTGGGAGGTTACAAACTCCTGTTCCTGGACAACGTGTTGCTGAGGCTTCGGTCAGTCAAAGAAGGAGCAGTGGAGAAGGTGGCCGTCTGACCGATGCGTTCAGACAATTTTTTAGTACGCAGCCCCAAGGCATGATTGGTTCCAGCAACCATCGCCAGCGTCTGTTTTACATGGTGCAGGAATACCTAGGGGCAAGATCTGACTTGGTCACCTTTCCCACCGAAAATCCTCTGGGTTACTGGGTCTTGAGGATGGATCACTGGCCAGAGCTTGTACAGTATGCAATTGAGCTACTGGCCTGTCCTGCATCCAGCATTCTTTCGGAACGCACATTCAGTGCTGCTGGTGGCTTTGTAACTGATCACAGGGTGCGTCTGTCCACTGACTCGGTCGATTGACTGACCTTCATAAAAATGAATCAGTCTTGGATCACCACCAGTTACCAAGCACCTGATGCTGATGTAACCGAATATTTTTTTTTGAAATGTCAGATCCCTTCAAAGACTGCCTATGCTGATGCTAAGTGACTATCCTGTTATGCTGAGCAATTATCCTCTTCCTCCTCAATGATCATGCTGATAGCTTGTAAGAACATTTTTGGATCTGGGCGCCGCCACCAGTGCCTAAGGCCCAATTTTTCAGCCCCTGTTTAACAGGGGCGTGTAATTACAATTTTTTATGCAATTCTTTGCAGCAGGGTTCGTTCCTGCGCTCCAACTAGAGTATCTGTGAGGGGTTGCAGTGTTGTGGCACCAGCACCAGTGCCTAAGGCCCAATTTTTCAGCCCCTGTTTAACAGGGGCATGTAATTACAATTTTTGATGCAATTCTTTGCAGCAGGGCTCGTTCCTGCGCTCCAACTAGAGTATCTGTGAGGGGTAGCAGTGTTGTGGCACCAGCACCAGTGCCTAAGGCCTAATTTTTCAGCCCCTGTGTAACAGGGGCGTGTAATTACAATTTTTGATGTAATTCCTTGCAGCAGGGCTCGTTCCTGCGCTCCAACTAGAGTATCTGTGAGGGGTTGCAGTGTTGTGGCACCAGTGCCTAAGGCCCAATTTTTCTGCCCCTGTTCAACAGGGGAATGTAATTTACAATTCTTGATCTAATATTTCACAGCAGGGCCCGTTCCAGCGCCCACCAAGAGTAACTGTGAGGACCTACAGTGTTGTGGCACCAGCACCACCACCATCACCATCACCAAAGGCCTAATTTTTCTGGCCCTATTCAACAGGGGCATGTAATTACAATTCTTGATCTAATATTTCACAGCAGGGCCTGTTTCAGCGCCCACCAAGAGTAACTGTGAGGACTTACAGTGGTGTGGCACCAGCACCACCACCACCATCACCAAAGGCCCAATTTTTCAGGCCCTGTTCAACAGGGGCATGTAATTACAATTCTTGATCTAATATTTCACAGCAGGGCCCTGTGAGGGCTTACAGTGTTGTGGCAACACCAACACCTAAGGCCCCAATTTCTGCAGAGTATATAGGGAAGGCCCCTACTTTCAAACATCCAACTTACAAACTTCACTGCTCCCGAAAAAACAGACATTTTTAAAACTTTTTTTTGCATTGATATATGTCCCCTGGGGCAGGACACGGGTCCCCAAACCCTTTTTACGACAATACCATGCAAATTAGCCTTTAAAATTAGCACTTTTGATTTCGAATGTTCAAGTCCCATAGACGTCAATGGGGTTCTAACGTTCGTGCAAATTTTCAGTCCGTTCGCAGATTCTGGTGCGAACTGAACCGGGGGATGTTCGGCTCATCCCTACTTGTAAGGAGCCATACTTGGTTATTCATAAGGATAAGGTGGTGTTGCGTCCTCACCCATCCTTTTTGCCTAAGGTAGTATCCAGTTTTCATATGAACCAGGATGTTTCCCTACTTTCATTTTTTCCAGAACCCTGTTCTGCAGAAGAATTATTATTACACTCTTTCAATGTAGTGAGAGCGGTTAAGGTCTATCTGGAGGCAACTGCTCAGGTACGGAAGACTGACACTTTGCTTGTGCAGCCAGAAGGCCCCAGGAGGGATCAGGTAGCGTCAAAATCGACCATTTCCAGATGGATTTGTCAGGTTATTATTCAGGCTTATGATTTAAAGGGGAAGATCCCACCTTTTCAGCCTAGAGCGCACACTACCAGGGCAGTAAGTGCTTCATGGGCAGTGCATCACCTAGCCTCCATGGCTCAGGTTTGCAAGGCTGCAACCTTTGGCGTTTGAAATGCCTCTAAACACAGCTTCTGAATGCATTTTTTTGGGTTCCAAAAAAAGCCTCTAAACACAACTGCCAAGAAACGTTTATAAACAAACCAGTGTACATGTACTGATAAGATAACATAGAGGAGGGTTCAGGAGCAGTTGAAAAAAAATGCTCAACTGCTCCTAAACGTCTGTTTACCAGCAGCAGTGCACATGAGGCCTTAGGCCCAATTATCCATTTTTCCTCCCCGGTGTTATGTGACTCATTAGTGTTACAAGGTCTCAGATGTGAATGGGGAGCAGGTGTGTTAAATTTGGTGTTATCACTCTCACTCTCTCATACTGGTCACTGCAAGTTCAACATGGCAACTCATGGCAAAGAACTCTCTGAGGATCTGAAAAAAAGAATTGTTGCTCTACATAAAGATTGCCTAGGCTATAAGAAGATTGCCAAGACCCTGAAACTGAACTGCAGCACTGTGGCCAAGACCATACAGTGATTTAACAGGACAAGTTCCACTCAGGACAGGCCTCACTTGACGCATTTCCGGTTATACGTACCAGTGACGCAACTTCCGGTCCGTGGAATGCACGCCGCAGATGCGAACCCAGAACACACTGATGTCTGTTTTTTTCCAGCCGCCTCGTAACTAGCGTTTTGGTAATGCGCAGTAATCTAGTGCCGGCAGTGCTTCACTATATGCTCTTTTCTCTCCTTTTTTAACATATATTATCCTCCATGGTCCGTGTGCAAATTGGGAGTGCCCTTGGATATATCGTGACCCCATTAAGCGTTTTTTGACCCCTGGACTGCAAAGCCGAGGGTCCATGATCTCTGGTGAGTGGGGTCGCAAGAGGGGGGTGCACGCTTTTATTGACTTTATTCTGATTGTGTTCTCTGATATCATTTCCAACTCCTGATTTTCCAAATTGCCATCGGATGAACTTTGGCACTTTTTTTATATATATTCTCTAAGTGTTTACTTATTATTTATTATTTGCACTTTGCACCTAATTGTGTTTACACATTCAAAACTTATTCCACTAGCACTGTTAAAATTGTATATTCATTCTTCAAGGTTTTAGGGCCTTTGTATCAGCTGCTGTGGTCATCTTTTTCAATTAAATAATTTTTTGCACCGTCGTCCCATTGGCGCGAGTTCTAGTTTTTATTGTTTATAGGCCTCACCATGGTCAACCAAAGAAGTTGAGTTCACGTGCTCAGTGTCATATCCAGAGGTTGTCTTTGGGAAATGGACATATGAGTGCTGCCAGCATTTCTGCAGAGGTTGAAGGGGTGGGGGGTCAGCCTGTCAGTGCTCAGACCTTACGCTGCACACTGCATCAAATTGGTCTGCATGGCTGTCGTCCCAGAAGGAAGCCTCTTCTAAAGATGATGCACAAGAAAGCCTGCAAACAGTTTGCTTAAAACAATCACACTAAGGACATGAATTACTGGAACCATATTCTGTGGTCTGATGAAACCTATTTGGTTCAGATGGTTTCAAGCGTATGTGGTGGCAACCAGGTGAGGAGTACAAAGACAAGCGTGTCTTGCCTACAGTCAAGCATGGTGGTGTGAGTGTCATGGTCTGGGGCTGCATGAGTGCTGCCAGCACTGGGTAGCTACAGTTCATTGAGGGAACCATAAATGCCAACATGTACTGTAACATACTGAAGCAGAGCATGATCCTCTCCCTTCAGAGACTGGGCCACAGGGCAGTATTCTAACATGATAATGACCCCAAACACACCTCCAGGGCGACCACTGCCTTGCTAAAGAAGCTGAGGGTAAAGGTGATGGACTGGCCAAGCACGTCTCCAGACCTAAACCCAATTGAGCATCTGTGGGGCATCCTCAAATGGACGGTGGAGGAGCGCAAGGTCTCTAACATCCACCAGCTCTGTGATGTCGTCATGGAGGTGTGGAAGAGGACTCCAGTGACAACCTGTGAAGCTCTGGTGAACTCCATGCCCAAGAGGGTTAAAGAGGAAGTAAACCCTGTAACCTATCTTGTTTTTTAAAAATATATAAATGGTGTTAAACATTGCTAAGCCATACATATTTAAATTTGTCCTAAACGAGCTTTGTGGACATTTACTGCTTGTGTTTGTTTGAGCTGACCCTGACAGAAATGTGTGGAGTCCAGAAAATGTCGTGATTGTGTAACCTTATACAAAGCACTGTTGGCTGTTATTTACTAAATGCAAAGACACTTTTCACTACAAGTGCACTTGCAACTGCACTGAAACAGCACTTGTAGTGCAAAGTGGATTTGCCCTTAGGAAATTACCCCCATTTTCTCATAAAACAACAATTACATCACCCCAAAAGTGTTGTAGCGTTGAGACAATAATGCACACATTCTTGATGAACAATCTTTTTAATACCTTCACAATCACATGTGCATTAACCAAAGGTTTTTCTGACAAACCAACATGTTTGTTGTATAACAATTTTTGTGGTGTCATTATCCAAAATCAAAATGTGCATTTTATAGAAAACAGGCCTGTGTAAAACCAACAAGAAAGACACAAATCTTGATCTTACAAAGTTCACATTTGGTAGAACTGGAAGGCAATATCAGACATGAGTATTTAGGAACTGTGTTTGATATTGCGTTCAGATGGGGGGAAATCACCCCTGGAAAAGCCAAATTTGGAAGATGCACACAAATTTCCCAATGTCAACATGTGCTATCTGCCATCAGGGGGATCAAGGGATGTGTTTTGGGGGAGAAAGCCCTTCCTCACCGCTACTCTATTATTGAGGAAGGGGTTGCACCCCCAAAACGCATCCATTGATCTCCCGTGATGGCAGATAGCACATGTTGACACACTGTGTGCATCCTCCAAATTTGGCTTTGGGAAAAATCACAAAAACATTTCGCACATTGTAGCACACAAAAGAAGAAAGTGATTTGGAGGGGTTTTAAACTCGCCCCAAAACATCAATGATGTTTTTATATTTTGGAATAACATCATTGATGTTTTGCTTGATGTTTTCCAATTGTAAATTACACCCCATGATATCCCCGATCAGGATCTGGGCACTTTCGGATGTGAAAGGATCTTCATCCACAACCTCACGATCACCTAAAAAGAGAGGAACCCCAAAATAAATTAGGTTTCCAAAAAAATGCCGTCATCCATCTCTTATCTGAGCCTGTGGTTGCAGACACTCACCTGTTGTGGTGACTAGTTCCACCACGTCTTCTTCCTCCTGCTCATCTTGTGTTGGGGGGATTTCCCCTTCTTCCAGAGGGGGGGGGCTCTGGTCTCCTCGGATGAGGGGTGTCCTCCGAGTCTTTTCTCCCCTATGTAAAACAAAAATGGTATAATTAGCACACAGATATTTAATGTCAGAACTATAAAGATGAAACATTGCTTGGAAGTGGGGTACAATTATCTATTTTAGCTGAGTTCCAAGATGTAGCTTTTTTAGTGTCCTTTGTCAAGCTGCAATACTTTACCTGTTTAGTACAAGCTTCACAGATGGAGACCCCCCTATAGTATACACTGGAGCACCTGTGTGCCCCCCTAATAAAAATGGAGTTCTTTTGTCCCACACTAGTGCTCCAGTGTCCAGATGTAAAAACAGCTGCTGAGTGTCCTCTCCTTACACACAATCTAGTTGGCATTTCATTCTAGTAACAAAGCCATCTACACAACCCAATTCTTTGAAGACAAGTATAGGGCCTCAAAATGGTGGCCAAATGCATATGGGCTAAACAATGGTATTTTATAGTCCGAAATAAAAATGTGTGATCCGAACGAATAATGTGCCCATGAACATGAAAGTTGCCATTTTAAACTGTACAACAGTTCCTAAAAGCACATGGAGCAGCACGAACATAATAAACCCAAAAAGAATAGGAACACAGCACAACTACTTACTTTTTTGCAGCACTCTCCGGATCTTTCTGTACTGCTCATGTTCTCGTAATTTCAGGTCCGACCACTGCTTCCTGAGCTGATCTTTTGATCGTCGTACCCCAAATTTCCGGTGCAGACTCCTGACCACTTTCGCCATGATCTTGGCCTTTTGGACATTGGGGTTGGGGTAAGGCCCATACTTTCCATCATAGTCGGCCTTCTTCAGGATGTCCACCATCTCCAACATCTCCCCAAAGGACATATTTGAGTCCTTCAATCTCCTTCTGGATCGGGGCGTTTCAGGCTCCGGCCTACCCTCCTCCTCCTCGTTGCTACAATTAGCACGATCCTGCTGTCTATCCGCCATGTGCTCTTCCCCCACTGCACCGAACGAAAAGGGGCGGGGAATAGACTAGAAAGAACGTCAGGGGCGGGCGGAGTTATACGCATGCGCAGTGTGTATAAATCGTAACACGCACGCGTCTTACGTACGATCTGTGAGCGGAGAAAGGAGCATCGGAGATGCCGATCATGCTAACGAAGGTAGGATCTAAACTTGGGCCTATACTGCTTCGAAATGGAAGCCTATATTGTAACAAGATTAGGGGAGTTTGGCCTGACATTAGGGTTTGTCTTGTGTTGTGTCTTGCAGAGAAAATGGATGGGTTCAACGACCACAATTTCCTGCCCCTGTTTATTGACAAGTACAGGGAGCTTCCCTGTCTGTGGCAAGTGAGACACCCCCACTATAACCATAAACAAAAGAGGCAGTCAGCGCTGGAGAAACTGCTGGAGTTGGTGAAGCCGGTGGTCCCCACAGCAACCATCCCTTATTTAAAAGCTAAAATTGGTGGCCTGAGGAGCACGTATCTTAGGGAGCGCAAGAAGGTCACAGATTCCCAGAGGTCCGGAGCTGCAGCAGATGATGTTTATGTCCCCAGGCTCTGGTACTACGAGAGACTGCAATTTCTGAAGTCAGGGAATCCCTCTCTACTCTTCCTTCCACGCTTCCTTCCATCCCAGCTGAGGCTTCTGATGTCCAACCTGGGCCTTCCAGCCAGGAAGAAGTGGAGGAGCCCAGCTGGAGTCAGGTATAGCATTCTTCTACAGATTTATGGGCAATAAATAAATGATGTTTACTAGATGTTATTATTGATCATTAATTGCTGATTAAAAAAAGTGTTTTACATATCAATAGACAGTAGTGGGCACCCAAAATTGGGACAAGAATGCAAAATGCTGGGCTCAGAAGGATAGTCTGTTATATTTGTTAATATTCAATTTGCAGCAGTCAGGAGGTGAAAATTGTGTGTGATTGATGTAAAAAATACTAAAACTATGTCCCTTTTTCATACACAGGAAGACCTCAGCCAGGAGGAGGCTGTGGAATGTGGCAGCCAGGAGGAGGCGGGGATTAGTGTCAGCCAGGAGGAGGCGGGGATTAATGTCAGCCAAGAAAAGCCTGGCACAAGTCGCAGCCTGACTGAGTCTCAGGTTCCTCCCCTCCACCTGCCATACAAAAGGGCCAGGAAGGCCACTCCCAGTCCTGTGCAGGATTCAGCATACAGGCTGATCCAGGAGGCTTCTGCGTCCCTCAGAGCCTTCCCCAGTCCTGCAGAGGCCTTTGCCTGCATGGCTGCCACCAAATTGCAGGGCATGCAGGAGGGCCAACGCAAGCTCTCTGAGGACCTGATTTATAAAGTCCTACGTAAGGGGGAGAGTGGGGAACTGACACCCAAGACGGATGTCATTGAGATCGACGATCCTCCTCCTCCTCCTGCTGCCACAACTCCACCACCACAGCCAAAGCCTGTAATGAAGCGTGGAAGGAAGAACAAAGAGTGATGGCCCGGGTTCAGTCTGGTCTGACAAAAGCTGCAGTCTCTCGTATGACCACAGCCTGGGGACACAGATGTCATCTGCTGCTTTCCGGATCTCTGGGACTTCTGGACCAGACTGCCCTCCCTTAGATATGGACTCCTCAGGCCACCAATTTTGCTTTTAAATAATTGATGTCTGCCCTGGGGGTCCAAGGCTTCACCCACTTCTGCAGTTTCTCCAGCGTTGCCTCCCTCTTTGTTTTTTTATAGTTTTGACCCCTTAATAAAATTTTTTTAGGTAAATTCTACTCTCCTGTGTGTGTTTTCATCCAAAAAGGACAGTTTGTTGGTGACGATTCAGGTACATTTCTAACATAAAATGTGAAATTAACAAGGGACAACAACACCAAACAATCTCCTACAGATTAAATAGAACAACATATCAATGGCGTTGTGGGAACTTGTCACAAAAAACACACAAACATTTTCGGGAGTACAAATCAAAATCACCAAAAAAAAAAAAAAAAAAGAGAAACACAAAAAAAGATTCTACAAAAATATGTTGTCAGATGTGAGAAATCAAAATATATTGAGGGAATCCCGATAAATAGTAACGAAAGAAGTTTGTGAGAAGTGTGTGTGAATATGAGCAGCAAAACTACTTAATTCTTGTCACATTATAAAGAAGAAGAGAGTGCGCTGTATTAAACCATTTTTAACATTGCAGCGTGACGAAAGTGCTGTATCCATTGCGAACGCTAAGTTTACCAGAACGAGCTGTCCCGTGTCGGAATTTCTTCTGAGCATGCGTGGCACTTTGTGCGTCGGAACAACCAACACACGGTCGGAATTGACGCGATCGGATTTTGTTGTCGGAAAATTTTATCTCCTGCTGTCCAACTTTGTGTGTCGGAAAATCCGATGGAAATGTCCGATGGCGCCCACTCACGGTCGGAATTTCCGACAACACGCTCCGAACGGACATTGTCCATTGGAAAATGCGACCGTGTGTACGGGGCATAAGAGTGGCAAGGATGTGGAATTCCCTTCCACAGGCGGTGGTCTCAGCGGGGAGCATTGATAGCTTCAAGAAACTATTAGATAATCACCTGAATGACCGCAATATACAGGGATATGTAATGTAATACTGACACATAATCACACACATAGGTTGGACTTGATGGATTTGTGTCTTTTTTCAACCTCACCTACTATGTAACTATGTAACTATGTAAAATATTGACACTTTGGGCCCAATTTGGACATTTTCACTTAGGGGTGTACTCACATTTGTTGCCAGCGGTTTAGACATTAATGGATTTGTGTTGAGTTATTTTGAGGGGACATCAAATTTACACTGTTATACAAGCTGTACACTCACTACTTTACATTGTAGCAAAGTGTCATACCTTCAGTGTTGTTACATGAAAAGATATAATAAAATATTTACAAAAATGTGAGGGGTGTACTCACTTTTGTGAAATACTGTATATGTGGAAATCGATTAATCCTGATGTACTGATGTACTTATTTCTTGAGGCCCAAAAATGCCAGGATAGTACAAATGCCAACCAAATTACCTTTTTTTTAAGTACACAGGAATTTAGTAAGAGGCATGGCGTGTTTTTTGAAGTTCTAATTTTTTGTCACTTTTTTGAAAAATTAAGAAAAAATGTTTTTGAACTTTTTTTTAAATATTTACATACTGTCGCCAGTGCAGTACAGCATCATCATATAACTGGTGGGGAGTGATCAGGGACAGTATGTAAAAAATATATATATCAATTATTTTTTTCAATTTTTTAAAATATTTTTCTTTTCTTTTACATTTTTTTTTACATACTGTGACCAGAACAATACAGTATTACCATAGTAACACTGTACCACTCTGGGGAGTGTTTTTTTTTCCTATGAAAAATGCACCACTGTGCTGTGTTTTCCAGTGCATGGGAGTGCCATTAGCAGCACGGGTTTGATGCAGGTGCAGAAAAGCATGAGATTACATGCAGTCCCACACTCGAATATATGGGTTGATTTACTTAAGGCAAATAGGCCATGCACTTTGCAAATGCTTGTGCACTATGCTTGTCTAGTAAATTACTATGCAGTTTTTTTGTTTGATATTAACCACTTGCTTACTGGGCACTTAAACCCCCCTCCTGTCCAGACCAATTTTCAGCTTTCAGTGCTGACGTACTTTGAACGACAATTGCGCGGTCAAACAACGCTGTACCCAAATTACATTTTTATCATTTTTTTCCCACAAATAGAGCTTTCTTTTGGTGATATTTGATCACCTCTGCGGTTTTTATTTAAATTTAAAAAGACTGAATTTTAATAAATTTTTAAATTTTTTTTATATTTTGTTATAAAATTTTAAAACAGGTAATTTTTCTCCTTCATTGATGTACGCTGATGAGGCGGCACAGATGGGCACTGATAGGTGGCAGTGATGGGCACTGATGGGTGGCAGTGATGGGCACTGATGGGTGGGTCTATGTGGTGGAGGGAGGAGATGTGTTCAGTGGATATGTGGTAACTGCTGTCTCATATATACTATCTATAGCATTATAAGTGGGGAAGTGTACTGGCTGCCTCTAAATTTGGTCCAAATGGGATGGAGGGGCCGTCAGCCACAGGCTCGCGATGTTACCGAGTGAGACACTGTGTCATTTACTAGCTGGAATTCCCCACTTCCCCCTTCCCTACCCCCCCTTTTTTCCCTCCCCACCCCCACTCCATGGCGCTGGACAATATCACTGTGATGTCGCTTAATGCTAAAGGGCTCAACACGCCAGAGAAAAGACGCATGCTGCTACATGACCTAAAGCGATCTCATACAGATATTGCTTTCATCCAAGAGACACATTTCAAAAATGACAAACTCCAATACCTACGTAATAGGTTTTACCCACTGACCTACCACTCTACTAACCCGACTGCCAAATCAAAAGGGGTTTCCATATTAATTTCCGGAAAAATCCCCTGGAAGTTCCAAGGTTCAATTATAGACCACGTGGACAGATACCTCTTTCTTAAAGGACTACTGGGTGACGTACAGGTGAAGTTGGCATCAATCTATGCACCTAATGAACACCAGGTCTCATTTCTAGACGATGTCCTGGAACAACTCCAAGAGTTCAAAGTGGAACAGCTGATCCTCGGAGGAGACTTTAATGTCCCTCTGATACCATCAGCAGACACCTCGACGGGCGTATCGTCTATACCTCCGAGCCACCTCAAGCGAGTGGCCAAAATACTGCACAAAGCCCAATCGATAGATGCATGGCGTCTACAACATTCTGGGGAACGCGATTACACATTCTACACCCCCCCACATAAAGTCTACACCAGAATAGACTACTTCTTGATCCCTTATGTAGCACTAACTCTCGGTGGAGCTGCTGGTTTAAAGCGGGCTGTTACCTTCACTCTCGCTACCTCCGTTTCACCGGCACCGGGTCTAGGGTCCCGTTGAGTTTACCTCTGGACGATGTAGGCACCAAACACTTGAGTATGTTTTTTGCAATGCTTTAATGAACAAGTAATAAAGGAAGTAGCAGGAAAGAGGTAGAAGGAAAGTTGCAGGGAAGCTCAAATACCTTTCCTTAGTATTCTTTAGAACATTATTTGGAATTGAACACTTGTAGTTGGATGCACTCCCCTTTTTGGATTCAATCTTTGCCCGCCGGGATAGGCCTCTCTCACTTGCCTAGCAGCCAGTACGTAGCACGAACAAAAGTCTCTGCCACAGACTTGTTTGGAACAAAACCCGTACGATCCTCTGCCACAGGATGTAATGGTTTACGATGAATGTCAGATACAGCACTTGAACCTTAAAGCCAACCCGGCAGTACTATGCAGTAAGATTACTTCAGGATACGTCCTCCAACTGAGTCACCAGGCCCCTCTCCAGACCAGCACTCTGCATGATCCTTCCATGACGGGTCCTCCCCTGGGATCTCCTCAGTTGTTCAGCTTCTTCACTCAAGATAGACAGCTCAGGACTGTTCCTCTGCTGCTGTGGTAGGCCGCAGACAGGCTTCTGGGCCCACCCACACGCCGCAGCGACGTGGGCCTCCGATCCAGAGGACCACGAGGTGGTACTTATAACGCATACCTGTCGGGCAGGAGGGCCAGCAGGTGGCTGAAAACGAACCACTAAACATGGCGTCTGTCCCATAAATACCCTCTCCTAGAATGCAACTCGGAGGACCACCTCCACCGAGTTGTCTCCGGGACAGAGGAGCACTCATACGCTTTAACACGTTGCCTTTCCAACACCAGCCCATGGTGACAACGACACCCACCGGCGCAGTGTGGAACTACACGCAACTCCGCCAAGCTGGAACAGAGGCAAATCTAACTTCACCTAACAAGTAACCCACTAGATTTACCTATCAGCGGTAGATTAAAAATCTACCAGCGCTACATACTCCCCCCACTACAATAGACGTTGTCCTCAACGTCTGTCAAAAAAAAATAACTCCCAAGCCTGAGAGTAGGTATTTGAGCTTAAAACTTGGACTAAAGTAAAGAAGAGAAGAAGACAGTAGAGAGACATTACAATTTCAACATTTTTCTTTTTAAACAATATGTTCACATCCGTAAACAAAACCACATTAAGACTTTTGCAACCCCACTATCGATCTAGCTGAAAAGCCTAACAGCTTGATAGCAGGTCCACTTGCTCCTGAAAAGAAACAAAGTTAAACACACACACGAGATATATACAGTTTAGGAGCAAAGTCTCATTCCTAAAGAAAAATGAAACTCTCTTCCCATAATCTTTCTTATGTTCCCACTAAGGAACCAACCAAAATTACTTGAGGAGTCCATCCCTATATATAATTAGGTATGTCATATCTTTTAAACGAAGGAAGTCCGGCTAGCAAAAAAAAAACACGGGCCTTGGATTTAGAAACACAGAGCTGAACACCAAATCTTGACCTTGAAGATCTCTGGACACTGACACTATCTATCTACATACCCCACAGTTCTTTATCCATAATCACCAGTAGAACCGAGGATCTGGCAATGTCAGTGGTTTTCCCAGCTTATCCACTGTAGTAATAAAGTACACCACGTCATCTTTTCCTGGTCTGCAAATGACCACTTTGTGAGCAATGAATGTGCCGACCATAGTTCCAGTGTAGGAAACATCCACTGAAGCGTTCATCCATAGTGACAGAATATCCAGTTTTCTGGAAAGGCTTAGGCACAGACAAATAGTCCCAAACAGCTTCAATGTACCAAAGCTCCTGGTTAGCTTCAATCTTTTGCATAATGTCCTGGGTAACATATGGGAACTCCAGACCATATTCCGTGGCCACACGCTTGTTAAGCATTCTCTGTAAACGTGCAAGTTTAGGCAATGACCTATTTTTCCCCAAACCAGGGGGCACACAAGAGTTCAATGACGTGCTCACCATAGACCCGACGGGTGTCGGCAACAAAGTAGTAACTTTAGGCAATGTCTCCCCGACAGTACTGTGCGGCTCCACACAAGGTGATGTTCTCCCAGAATCCAGGGCTATCCACTCAGAGAAAGTTAAGGCAGAAGCAACATCTTCACCCTGAGCCCATAACAGTTCCTGTGACATTGTCTCAAATAAATCATCATCCCTGGAGAGATCCGACATGGAATTTATCTCCGAATCTCTCAACTCTTCTGCCAGGCAAATATTTACACAAAGTCCCAGATACATTCCCCTCTGATCTCTCACCCGTTCCTGACGTGGACTTCTCTGGTTCGGGCAGTCTCTGGGGTAGGCCTCAACCACGGCCACGGGAAGCCTTTACATATCCCACCTTCCTCTGGACAGGTACAACGGGGATAGGCGTAGTGGACGCGGAAATCAAAGTAATGTCCGCTGATGAGTCGGTTACCGCAGTATCTCTCTCAGGAACACTCTCGATGACAACAGGCGAAATCACAGCCTGCCGTTCTTTTTCAGCAGTAGTAGCAGCTTCTACTATGGCGATACCTGTAGCCCAGTCCATACGATAAGCTCGGGGCGGCATAGTAGGTTGCTCCACCACAAACAAATATTCTCCACATTGCGGGCAGCGAACAAATGGACGGAGATGTATGACCAGTCCTTCACACTTGTGGCAAAGCATGCCCAGTCCTTCAATAACTCCAACTGTATAAAGAACAAACCTCCCCTGTGGTTTCAGACGAATGCCGATATGCGTAAGCAAGGTTCCGGTCAGCATAGCACCCACAGTGGTGCTAGTAGGGAACATCTTAGGTCCCACAGTTGGTTGCATCACCGAAAAAGACATGGCCACACTCTGATCTTCTCAGCACGATCACGAGGCCTCTCTTCTTCTCTGGCGCCAATACACACACACGCGTCCCATGCGGTATCAAGTAGGCTAGGCTCCTCCCACTTGTTCCTCTGATCACATGGCTTTCACTGGCACCCACCGCCTACGCAGTCAGAAATAAAGTCCTGCAACTTTTAACCTCTTCTTCTCCTGAGAAATTGACAAAGTCCAGCTTTCACCGTAAACTCCTAGTGAAACACTTCTCTAGGTTGCGGGAAATTGATGGCCAACAAATCCCGGACGAGCCCCCACATGTAGCACTAACTCTCAGTGGAGTTTAAAGCGGTCTGTTACCTTCACTCTTGCTACCTCTGTTTCACCGGCACCTGGTCTAGGGTCCTGTTGAGTTTACCTCTGGACGATGTAGGCACCAAACACTTGAGTATGTTTTCCAATGCTTTAATGAACAAGTAATAAAGGAAGTAGCAGGAAAGAGGTAGAAGGAAAGTTGCAGGGAAGCTCAAATACCTTTCCTTAGTATCCTTTAGAACATTATTTGGAATTGAACACTTGTAGTTGGATGCACTCCCATTTTTGGATTCAATCTTTGCCCGCCAGGATAGGCCTCTCACTTGCCTAGCAGCCAGTACGTAGCACGAACAAAAGTCTCTGCCACAGACTTGTTTGGAACAAAACCCGTACGATCCTCTGCCACAGGATGTAATGGTTTACGATGAATGTCAGACAAAGCACTTGAACCTTTAAGCCAACCCGGCAGTAATATGCAGTAAGATTACTTCAGGATATGTCCTCCAACTGAGTCACCAGGCCCCTCTCCAGACCAGCACTCTGCATGATCCTTCCATGACGGGTCCTCCCCTGGGATCTCCTCAGTTGTCCAGCTTCTTCACTCAGGACAGACAGCTCAGGACCGTTCCTCTGCTGCTGTGGTAGGCCCCAGACAGGCTTATGGGCCCACCCACACGCCGCAGCGACGTGGGCCTCCGATCCGGGGGACCACGAGGTGGTACTCTTAACGCATACCTGTTGGCCAGGAGGGCCAGCAGATGGCTGAAAACGAGCCCCTAAACATGGCGTCTGTCCCATAAATACCCTCTCCCAGAATGCAACTCGGAGGACCACCTCCACCGAGTTGTCTCTGGGACAGAGGAGCACTCATACGCTTCAACACGTTGCCTTTCCAACACCAGCCCATGGTGACAACGACACCCACCGGCGCAGTGTGGAACTACACGCAACTCCGCCAAGCTGGAACAGAGGCAAATCTAACTTCACCTAACAAGTAACCCACTAGATTTACCTATCAGCGGTAGATGAAAAATCTACCAGCGCTACACTTATACTCAACTACATGGCATTCGTGATACATCGATAGGCAACTTAACATGGTCGTACCATGCATCCATCTTTCTGACCTACACCCTGACAGGTTTCATGTCACTCAGACACCGCTTCTGGGGCCTTAACGAGAGCCTCTTACTGACCCCGGATGTGTTAGTGGAGGTGACTAAAGAGCTAAATATGTATTTTCAGACAAACGACCAACCAGACTGCGACCCAGGTATTCTGTGGGAGGCTTACAAACCAGTCATCAGAGGCATCCTCATTAAACACGGTGCCCCTATTAAACGAGAATGCATGAAACAGATTTCCCAACTGCTACACAAACTAGATGCTACCGAATCTAGAAATAAACATGCTCCCTCCCAGGCTTCGGAGACAGATCTAACAGTTATCAGGAAACAGATCACTGACCTACTCCACTACAAAGCGAAGGCTGCACTGCAGTTCTGCAGCAAAACAAGCTACGAATCGGGAAACAAGTGTGGGAAATGATTCTATTATATCTATCTATTATAATACTATGGTTAGGGAACACAAACTTTCCATGTATAACCCCGGGTTGTCTGGAATGCCTGTCAAAAGGTGGTCCTTCCTGCGCAAATTACCCAGGAGTTTAAAGATTTTTACTCCCACCTATACAATCTACCACCCCCGGTGTCGTCTCGGTCAGCCATGGAGGAATAAATTAAGGTTTCTCAACTCCCCTGTCTCTCCCCTGAAATTCGAGAGGAACTAGACTCCCCCATATCCTTACTGGAACTCCAGCAGGCGTTAGGGGCAATGAAGCCAGGGAAAGCACCAGGCCCAGATGGGTACACCATACAGTACTACAAGACACTGCTCCCAATACTGGGCCCATGTATGATCAAGCTATTTAATGCAATTGACTCAGGCTCATCTTTTGCCAGAGACACCATGGGAGCTCACATCTCGGTGATACATAAAGAAGGGAAAGACCCCACAGCCTGTGGCGGCTATAGACCCATATAATTTTGAATGTGGACCTCAAGCTATTTACTAAGTTTCTGGCAGAGGCGGCTCTAGACTTTGTGAGGCCTTAGGCAAAACTTAGACATGAGGCCCCACTGTATTATGAACTGTATTAAGAGGGTACAGTATAGGGGGAGTGGACAGTACAGGGGGTAGGTAAGTGGGCATAATAAAGATATATTTTTCTCAAACAGAGCTGCACAGCACTGCACAGATCCTACCTATTCTGGTAGGCTGTCAAAAAGAGAGAAATAAAGGGGGATGGGTGGAGAAAGAAAGAAAGAAAGAAAGAAAGAAAGAAAGAAAGAAAGAAAGAAAGAAAGAAAGAAAGAAAGAAAGAAAGAAAGAAAGAAAGAAAGAAAGAGAAAGAAAGAAAGAAAGAGATATGGAAGGAAAGAAAGATGGAAGGAAAGAAAGAGATATGGAAGGAAAGTGACGTGGATACCTTTATACATACCTCACTTATATATTTAATGATACATAAGTGATTAAAACCTTTTGTCTTTATATGAATCAACCCATGAAATTAAGAACGAATGATATCTGTTCGAAAAGGGTAACAATCTAATTTATTTAAACTTACTATTGTACAGAAAAGAAACTTGTGGTAATATGAGATTAGCAACTATAACATAAATGATATAACCTTAAAACAACAATGTTACCAATGATAATAAATATTGCCATAATGGTCATACCCATGCTATCAAGAGATTAATAAGGTATTACGGCCAAATCCTACGATAGAAAAGGTTACAGGAAAGAAAAGAGACATAGAGATACATTGTATGGAGAAGTCTTACGTAACCATCCTGCATCTAGACCGTCCGCCGAAGAAGACCTAGCCTACTCCAGGTATTTGGTTGTATGTTGTTAGAACCCACTCCCACCAATCAGAACTCAGGGTCACCTCATTGGTTCAGAAGTGTCATTGAATCCTGATTGGCTACCCCTGAAGAGTGCCTAAAGTTCATTGGTAAGCTGTCCAGAAGTTCATGCTAAGATTTTAAGCACTCCGGTGCCATTCTGTCTGAGAACCTGTTTAACTATCTCTTGATTTCCAACCGGATATAACATAAATTAGCATTACAAGGACTCAAGAGACGCAATGTCTGCCCTGGCTCTTTCTACGAACAATAGGGTAACTTAGTTACTATGCGGATAGCAGGCCAACACAAAAGGTGTGTTTGAGATGCCAAAACAGTAAATAGGCCCACCTTCTAGCACATGTTACTATAAAAAATATACCTATATACACCCATGAATATATACACATTTGTAACCCCCCCCCTTCCATATGCTAAGGCATTGCCACATTCTTTCAAGGGTGGGGGGTTGCACCTAACACTTGGCTAACTGGAGGTCTTTACATGTCATAAACCCCTCTCTGCCCAACCCTATTTAAGTGAAACAAGTTTGGTAACAATACTACTCCCAGTCGGCCTCACATCCCCCAAGTGATTCCCTTCAAGGGACAATACATCTATAAACCAGGTGGTAAAATGACACTATAAACGAAGCTTAAACCAGAGCTGTTTAATATGTCAGCTGTTCTCAGAATGTCCAGGCAATTTCCTGACACACTGCTTTAAGTCATATTGCATGTCCATTTATGAATGTTGATTATCATTGAAGGTAAAAAATCATAGGTCTCACATTTCCACATCAGTTCCCCCTGAAGTTCATTCTTGAACTTATGTCCTCCTTTAATGATTCTGTACCCACCCACAACAGCCCAGAAGCCCCGACCCTTCCCCACCACCACTGCGGCCTCCTCTTCTTTTCTTGAACACGCCGGAACTCCTCAAAGTAGGCTTAAGATAGCAAAGAAATCCTGGTCCTTTGGAGACTTCACATCCAAACCATGAGTGTCTGTATTGCAATGTTTCATCACTCCTCTGCCTTGGAGGAGCGGAACTCCAACATTGATGGTGGGATCCTGGCATATCTAGTTATGTATCTTTGTAAGACCATGTAATGGTTGCATCGATTGGATCGGACCGCGAGACAGCACTTTTCAGCATGGTGAAGGAAAGTCCAGGAAAGTCTTATTCGTGACACATTTATCTCAAGAAATAACTTGGTGGTCGCTGCTTCTTCAGGTGGGGTCGGGCGGGTCTCCAGACAGTCGTGCATGAATACAGAAAGAGAGAGGAGAACGTTAGTGTACAGATATTGGAGAAATGCTGGACAGGAACAGAGTGTTGGCCATTAAGACTAAATACTCATAAAGGGTGTAATGTGGACGAGTAGAGTGGGTTCCCACAGGGTACAGAGTCTGAGCAACAGCCAGTATCATCCATGGCCCTTGATGGTAGGGATAGTCAATACTGTCTGTTATTGCCAGGTCCCTGGGTTCACCACACCTGCTCACGGGGCTCAGGTTAAGGCAGTAGGTAGACTAGGGGAGGTGGAATTACATTAAGACATAAAACTGGATGTCCAGGGATACTTTAGTTAAAATATGGTACTTGCGGACAGGCAAAGTCTTTTTTTAAAGAAAAATGATATGACTGATGTCTTAGTTACATTATCTTGAGAAGATAAATGATAGAAACCAAAGGAAAAACTTAGACAGCATAATATTAAAGAAGAAAAAGGAATAGAAGAGAGGTGAGTAATGAAAATGAACAGGAAAAATAGTGGGAATAATAATGAAAAAAAGAACAAAAAATGGAAAAAACTACAGATTGAACGCTGCTCCAACCAAGACTGTTAAAGAGCCTTGAATCTGTATATAAAAAAAATGAATACATTGGTTAAAAAAACATAATAAAAAAATAAACAACAAAAAACAAAACAAATGTTTTTCTAAAAAAAAACTCCTCTCCCATTAACAGTATTTTTGCAGGTCAGGTACACAGATATTAACAACAAAAGGGAGAGAAAAAAAAAAATAATAAAAAAAATGATTGAAACTTTTGGAATTTAGGTAAACCTGACTGCACTTTATTGCTAAAAATTGAAGAGGCTTATCCCTGGAACAAGAAAATATAGTTCTAGGGTCCTCTCTTAAATGCGCAACTTCTTTGTACTGGTCTGGATTGGATATGGCTTCCTCAGAGATTTGTTTCTGAGTTAGTGGCCTTTCTGTTCCTTGAGAGAAGATACCTTGTTGAGGTACACATTCTCATAGCTTTGGCATTCATTCTCCTGATAGTAACGCACATTATTACCTGCATCAGGAAAAGCAATAAGGCTGCACAGGTTAGGACAACAACAGGGTGGAGCAAAATGTTTAGGAAAGCTGTAGCGTTCGGACTATACCCAAATAAACTTTCCCACCAGGAAATCTTAGCGTCTGCGTCTAAAGCGTGGGATACTTGGATCAGTCTATTTTGATCATGGGCGAGTCGTATGGTGGCTTGTTTTTCAGCATCTCCTAGTACATTTAATATTTCATCCTGTTGTCCGAAATCCATCAGCCAAGCTTTTAACTCAGCCCCAAATCCCTGAGGAAGTTTCTGTAGGTGTAAGGGGATGTCAGGTTTGCTATAAAACCTTTCTTCAGGGGTGATCGGGGTACAACCCGGTGTTCCTGCTATATCCATGCCACGGGCCAGAGGAGGTGTACTATAGACTCCCCGAGGTAGTGTACCCTGCTGAGCACCATTTAACCTGATGCTGAAAACAGTGCATCATTAGACATGTGATACTAGCACCAGTACCCTGGTCTCCAGTCTCAAGTAGTTTTAACTTTGTTTAGGACCAGCTGGGACACTACCCCGGCATCCATTAGACATGACCCCCCCCTGTGCCAGCATTATTGCCTTTTCCCATAGCAAAACCCTTACCTTCCTTTAGCACTCATCAGTACCAGTCATCTGAGGTTGTCCAGACTCAAACCATCAGAACAAGATGGACTCCAGGGTGTAATCCAGTAGAGTCTGATAGGATAGTACCCAGATTGACCGTGATATCTGCACAATGTTCCATCCCTGCCATTAGGGATGAGAACAGTGCAAGTAAGATTTTTGACGATCCTGGAACTGAGTCATCCACCAATCTATTACGACTCATAGGCAACCTGGATACTACCCCCACCTGTCTGTCCCTGCAAAGTGAGGCTGGACAGAGCAAGTTGGCTTTCCTAACCCCTTCCCTGATATGTAGCACAAGACCCCCCAATGTGATCCTGAATAGCTCCAGCTCCATAGTGTTTTAAGGTACCCAGTGCCCCACCTCCAGCTCCAAAGACAGTCTCCATTAAGCCTCTCTTTCCTAAGGATGGGAAATAGTCAGAATACCCGGATTGAAAACCACCTGCCACCAGGTACACTTGTCTCTTCATAGAGGTTGCACACCTTATGGGGCACTGGTCTTCCTGTCATGCAGGACACGGACCACTAGTTAAGGTACACAAGGAGTCTAGGACAGGAAGGACACCTATGGGTATCCACTGAGGAGAATACAGCATGCCCACACAACTCCATCGCTGTGCCTGGATTTCAGAGACCATGCCCAGGGTATACAATGCACCTCTACCTATGGTTAGGTTCAAAGAACCCTCTAGTTCCCTGACTAACGTTACATCGGTATTCCTTAGGACACAGAAACAAACTCGTCTATGTCCCAACTAATACCCAGGTGCTTCCTTCCCAGCAATGACCTCTTCATCCAGAACACAGAGTGCAATATACACAATCTTCCTGCACAACTCTTCTCCGGGCTCTCCCAAAACTATACACTCTCAACTTGTATGCCATCAGGCAGGCCCTCATACTACACATCTGAAGGTAAATCTGAAGGAAATTGGAAAACAAAAATTGCATAATGTGTATCCAACTCGAGGAACTTCTGCTACCAAACACAAGTGGCCAAAGGGCAAAGAAATATCCCTTGCAGCACTGAGGCGTGGGTACACGAGCTGACCCTTTAAAGCCAGGAAACCTAATTATCGAATCTGAAAAATAAAACACCAATAAAATTTAGTAATAAATATTCAATTTTCCTCCTAGAAACAAAATAATCCAATGGTTATATACCTGTAACAATACATTAGCATATGAAACACAAATATACATTACATTACATTACATAAACAGTGCACTTTTTTTTTAAGATACCAAAAAATTGTTGAGCTCAACTTATCATTAATATGTATTACTTAATACACATTAATACCACGTGGATTTTTTGTTTTATGGTATACCAATAATTCCAAAAAAAAATTTATTCACCATGGTTGAAAAAAATTAGCAATCTGTAAAAAACCTTTCAGCAGTACCATTTGTCAACCGATCATAATACCTCACCATAAAGAACATCTCCAGTACTGTTTTCCTGAAAAACAAAGTCATTTTAGTACATGTATCTTATAATTCACTAGTACAGATAATTATCTTGGCTCAGGTCATTTGCATGTCAATACAGTTCGCTGCACCTTTTCACAGACCTGGTGAGAAAGAAGGGGGGTCATTTGGGTGGGCTGTCAGCAGCTGAGAACAAACGTCACACAATACGACATATATTACATACTCCACACACCCTCACACAATTGGCTAGGTTAACGATGACCTCTAGACATCACACATCAGCATGTTTTCTATAATACCCTGTACTTCTTCTTAAACCCATAACATCTGTTTGGTAAGGTTAAAATTCAGAGATCCATCCCATTTCATTAGCCCCTTCTCAGCTGTATGGACGCATTCTCAGGAGTTTGGAATGATTTCTCCTTAAATCCCATAGTAATAACATTCACTTCCTCTGTTTTATTTGCTGACTCCAGCATCCATATAAATAACGTGTCTTTCTCATATGGCCGTGTCATCTTTCTGTGGTGAGCAAGGTACAGATTTTCCCAAGCTTTTTGGCTTAAAATTACCTCTTTTAAAATACTTCTTCCCAGTCCAACGATCCCAATCTTGCAAATATTTCACAACCCAAGGTCCATATCTATCTATCATCTCTTCCCTTGGGGTCATTTGATAGGGTTTACCCCATTCAGACCCCCTCTTTGAAGCGATTAGATTACCCATCCTTTACGGACTCCGGACCTTGAACTGATTCCCCAACCTTTTTACAGGTTGCCTTTACTTCAGAGGTAGCTACTCTCTGACCAAGAATTGGGTTGACAGGTACCGCCCCTGTCACCCTTGCCGATTTTTTTTTTTCACTACTTGTCAGAACAATTTTTTCCCGGACTCTGCGTACAGAGAACCCCGCGCTTTACTATTGGAGCGGTTATGGTTTGCGCCTTTATCACGATAACCGGCCCCCGCATTCCGATTATTTTACACGGCCTGAGCGGGCTGCTAGCGTACTACTCCTAATGTTCCCTGTTCTGACTATAGTCCTTCAAAAAAAAATAGCGTGGAGATTTTCCAAACTATAATAGTTCAATCTCCCCCGTGGACTTTTCAGAGGTATTCTAAAGGAAATGCTTAACGAAGGGCTATTACTTCTGTTATCTCCATGATGATTAACATAAACTTGGATAATCAGGACCCTATGGGTGCTTGTAGTACAGGAGGCAGTTAACGGATGCACACCTAATTTCAATATGATTGGTAGCAGTTTACAATATAGCCAATGTATACAGGTCTAATTACAAAGCTCACCATCCACAGTTAGTAGTTTACAAAGAGACAGATCCATACTAGGGCTGAAACAACTAATCGACTAATCTACAACCAATCGACCACAAAATCATTCGACTACTACCTTCACAATCAATCAATCGGCCGGTAACACAATGGAGTTTAAAAACAAAAACAAAATGAGCCCTCTATAGTACAAAAAGAGCAAACAATCGCAAACGTAAATATAACTTTCATCGTTCTACAGTAAAAAATGAACCCCTTACAGTAGTGACTATCTGCTCCCCCCTGCACCCCAAAGGGCCAACCCTAACCTTCTCAACCCCATTATGTTAATAAACGTCTTAGATCTGGTTCACATCTATGTGCATTTCTGATGCCTTTTGCAGAAACACACTACAGTTCATTCACTTGGCCTCCCATGAGACACGTTCACATCCATGCCCCCCCCAGCATATTTGGAAAGGGTCAGGGACTCCCTCCTTAATGCAAAACAGCGCCTCTTCTGTTCAATACACTTCAATGGAGAAGCTGCAGAAAAACATACAATGCACCCCTGCAGCAACCCGTGTCCTCCAATCTGACCTACAACAACCTGGCCAGAAAAAACAAAAACGCAAATTGCAGCAAAATCACGTGCAAGAAAATCGAAAACGCACAGCAAAAAGCACTGCAGAAATAGATAAAAAAACAAACTGCATAGGCGTGCACCGAGCCTCATGCTGGCCACACAGATCAATTTTCAGACAGGAATATTCAGACAAAAAATCTTTGTACCTTCGCTGAATAAAAAAAAAATGTTTGAAATTTTAACTTGTTTTTAACATTCTGTTTTTAAAATCAATGTAATTTCTGAACGAAAACCACATACACTGTCTGACAATTCCCTTGAGCAAGAAGTTCCCTATTATCTCCAAATTGTTTTTTTTTGTTTAAATAAAAAAGTTTGATCTCTGAGTCTGATGATATCCGCCAGACTCACCCCCCACAGTACACACAGCATATCTCTCCTCTAATAGTCCACACAGTACATCTCTTCTGTCTGCCACTCCCAGAGTTGACCAAACATCCTGCTCCCTAACCATAACTGCATAGAGATATCTAAGAATAAATTGGCCCCTTCCTAAACTCTTGCAGGATATACAATACAAGTCTCAAAACAATGAATTGCCCTCTGAAGAACTCCAAAAATATTTTAAAAACACGCACCGCTAAAAGTACAAAAACTCAGTTGAAGCTATTAAATTCGATGCAAAGTAGACTGGATGGCTACACCCATACAAAGGAATTGGAGCAGCTTCCCCTCTGGGATGATTTACAGGCTAAAAAGCACAAATTTCTTAAACTGCACTTCTCAAAATGGCCGCCGACCATGGCCTCATGGTGTCTACAACAAAAGCCCGGCCACAACAAAAGGGTGCATTTTCCCACCAGAACAGAAATCCAATACAAAAATCGCCACTCTTCTACTGAAGAGTTGACAAAAAGTACAAACACAGAACACCTACAAAAGCTTACATTCACTTAAAACAGAAATAATGCCTAGAAACAAAATGGTGGCTCATATCACATGGTTTCACACACAAAGGAATGGTGGCTGCACCTTCCCCTATAGGATGACCCACAGGCCAAACAGCACAAACGAAAGCCAGGCCACGACCACATGGTAGACTACAGCAAGACGGCCGATGAAAACCACAGCACAGTCACATGGTAACAACAAAAGGAAATGGCAGAGGAAGGCCAGGCCACAACAAAATGGCGCATTTTCCAGCCAAAACTAAAATTTCTCCCTACAAAATTACACATTTGAGATAATAAATGAACACTTACAAACATTTCATTCTGCATATCACTAGGGACCCTGGCAGGCCTCAAATACAGGCTCTCAACATCGAGCCACAGTCTCACGGTGACCACAAAATGGCCAATGAGAAAAAGGGCACACTAAAACACCAACACATGAAATGCAATTGTTGATCCTGCTAAATCAGATTTCATTAGAATCTTTCTCCACAAAGACTGACTACACATTTGTAAATGCACACTTAACCATAGAAACACAGTTTAGGAACAGTTCCACTGAATGGTATGTAATCTCGCCGCACAATTGAGAGTGCACACTTAGTAACACATGCTTTACAATGAAATAACAACGCCACAATATAACACAGCTCAAACGTACCCACTTTTCTCAAAGAAAGTTCAATCCTTCTTCTGGCATCAGCTTTCACAGAAAAAACATCTCAGAAATACAAAAAGCGTTTCTGGGATCCTGAGACCATCCCACCCACAGTGAATGCTTGCATGGTCTTTTCATCTCAAAAACAAAAAGAAACCCTCCCTCTTCCTATTGTGTACAGGGAGTAGCCCTTTCCACATACATATCCTAATGTAACAACCTTGGAACAGCGAGCCTGGCTGCCCATCCCCCGTGCATGGCCACAAACATGCAGTTGCTTACAAAACCCACACATTGCAGTTTGCAACTAATCCCACATCTATAATCATACACAATATACAGTTTCCATTTCTATTTCTCATATGCATTATTCAAAATCAGTCTCATCAAAGTATTAGCACAGACAAAAGGTAAAGTTCTAATAAGTTTTTTTAGTCTGGGTATTCAGATGGGAGACAGGTAAACACAAAACCAGCTCTGTCTTCCATACAAGAATCATATTCACCCCAAAATTAAACTTCCTCACACGGGGGGCACCATCTGACGTGGATACCTTTATACATACCTCACTTATATATTTAATGATACATAAGTGATTAAAACCTTTTGTCTTTATATGAATCAACCCATGAAATTAAGAACGAATGATATCTGTTCGAAAAGGGTAACAATCTAATTTATTTAAACTTACTATTGTACAGAAAAGAAACTTGTGGTAATATGAGATTAGCAACTATAACATAAATGATATAACCTTAAAACAACAATGTTACCAATGATAATAAATATTGCCATAATGGTCATACCCATGCTATCAAGAGATTAATAAGGTATTACGGCCAAATCCTACGATAGAAAAGGTTACAGGAAAGAAAAGAGACATAGAGATACATTGTATGGAGAAGTCTTACGTAACCATCCTGCATCTAGACCGTCCGCCGAAGAAGACCTAGCCTACTCCAGGTATTTGGTTGTATGTTGTTAGAACCCACTCCCACCAATCAGAACTCAGGGTCACCTCATTGGTTCAGAAGTGTCATTGAATCCTGATTGGCTACCCCTGAAGAGTGCCTAAAGTTCATTGGTAAGCTGTCCAGAAGTTCATGCTAAGATTTTAAGCACTCCGGTGCCATTCTGTCTGAGAACCTGTTTAACTATCTCTTGATTTCCAACCGGATATAACATAAATTAGCATTACAAGGACTCAAGAGACGCAATGTCTGCCCTGGCTCTTTCTACGAACAATAGGGTAACTTAGTTACTATGCGGATAGCAGGCCAACACAAAAGGTGTGTTTGAGATGCCAAAACAGTAAATAGGCCCACCTTCTAGCACATGTTACTATAAAAAATATACCTATATACACCCATGAATATATACACATTTGTAACCCCCCCCTTCCATATGCTAAGGCATTGCCACATTCTTTCAAGGGTGGGGGGTTGCACCTAACACTTGGCTAACTGGAGGTCTTTACATGTCATAAACCCCTCTCTGCCCAACCCTATTTAAGTGAAACAAGTTTGGTAACAATACTACTCCCAGTCGGCCTCACATCCCCCAAGTGATTCCCTTCAAGGGACAATACATCTATAAACCAGGTGGTAAACTGACACTATAAACGAAGCTTAAACCAGAGCTGTTTAATATGTCAGCTGTTCTCAGAATGTCCAGGCAATTTCCTGACACACTGCTTTAAGTCATATTGCATGTCCATTTATGAATGTTGATTATCATTGAAGGTAAAAAATCATAGGTCTCACATTTCCACATCAAAAGAAAGATGGAAGGAAAGAAAGAGAAAGAAAGATGGAAATGAATGAAAGAGAAAGAAAGATGGAAGGAAAGAAAGAAAGATGGAAGGAAAGAAAGAGAAAGAAAGATGGAAGGAAAGAAAGAGAAAGAAAGATGGAAGGAAAGAGAAAGAAAGAAAGAAAGAAAGAAAGAAAGAAAGAAAGAAAGAAAGAAAGAAAGAAAGAAAGAAAGAAAGAAAGAAAGATGGAAAGGAAAGAAAGAGAAAGAAAGATGGAAAGGAAAGAAAGAGAAAGAAAGATGGAAGGAAAGAAAGAGAAAGAAAGATGGAAAGGAAAGAAAGAGAAAGAAAGATGGAAAGGAAAGAAAGAGAAAGAAAGAAAGAGATATGGAAGGAAAGAAAGATGGAAGGAAAGAAAGAGAAAGAAAGATGGAAAGGAAAGAAAGAGAAAGAAAGATGGAAGGAAAGAAAGATGGAAGGAAAGAAAGAGAAAGAAAGATGGAAAGGGAAGAAAGAAAGATGGAAAGGGAAGAAAGAAAGATGGAAGGAAAGAAAGATGGAAGGAAAGAAAGAGAAAGAAAGATGGAAAGGAAAGAAAGAGAAAGAAAGATGGAAAGAAAAGAAAGAGAAAGAAAGATGGAAAGGAAAGAAAGAAAGATGGAAGGAAAGAAAGAGAAAGAAAGATGTAAGGAAAGAAAGAGAAGGGGTGGAGAAAGAAGGAAGGAAAGAAAGAGACAAAAAGAATGGAAAGAAAGGAAGAAAGAAGGAAAAAAAGAAGAGATGGAAGGAAAGAAAGAAAGGAGAAAGAAAGATGGAAAGAAAAAGAAAGAAAGAGAGGGGGATGGAGGAATAAGGAAGGTAAGAGAAAAAGAAAGAATGACAAAAATAATGGAAAGAAAGAAAGAAAGAAAGAAGAAAGAAAGAAAGAAAGAAAGAAAGAAAGAAAGAAAGAAAGAAAGAAAGAAAGAAAGAAAGAAAGAAAGAAAGAAAGAAAGATGGAAGGAAGGAAGAAAGAAAGAGAAAAGATGGAATGAAAGAAAGAAGGAAAGAAAAAGAAAGAAAGAAAGAAAGAGAGGGGGATGGGGAAAGAATGAAGGAAAGAGAAAGAAAGAGACAAAAAGAATGGAAAGAAAGAAAGAGAGGGGGATGGAGGGATAAGGGAGGGGAGAACATCCCCTACATCAGTGTACTCACTGGGAGGCAGTAGGGACTGGATGGATGGATGGATCAGACTCCCCTTTTCCTTTTCCTGGGCTCCAGAATGAATCTTCCCGCCCACACATCCCCTTCTCTGAGGCAGAACAGAGAACACTGCCGAGGAGAGTGGGCGGGGCAGACACAGGAGGAGAGGGCGGGAGGAGGAGGGGCAGAAGCTCTCTCTCATCTTCTGTCTGGCTGTACGGGCAGCAGGGGGAGGGGGGAGATCTGTCAGAACAGGCTATGCTGAGCGGCTCTCCCTGTCTGTGATCCGGAGCTGTATGTGAGCTCCGATCACACGTCTCACTCGCAGCCTGTCTGTTATCTCTCCCTGTAGCAAAGTGAGGGGACTCAGGACGGAGATCTCTGCTGCTGAATGAGGCGGCTCTCTAACTAGGTAAACTAGCCAGCTGTGCGAGGCCCCTATGACTGCGAGGCCTGAGGCCACCGCCTATTTCGCCTAATTAGAGAGCCGCCTCTGGTTTCTGGCTACCCGGCTGGCACAACACCTGCAGAAACTTGTACACCACGGTCAGGTTGGTTTTATTCCCTCACGGGAAGCAAGGAACAGCACCACTAAAGTGCTGTATCTCTTACATGTTGCACAGTCCACAAATACCTCATGTGTCTTTCTAAATACTGACACAGAAAAGGCATTTGACCGGTTGAACTGGACATTTATGTTTTCAGTTCTCAGGCATATTGGCCTGGGAGAGGTGATGCTGAGCCGAATAGCCGGAATATACTCCAACCCGACTGCACAGGTGAAGGCTAACGGTGTGCTCTCTGAACCATTCCCTATTAAAAACGGAACGAGACAAGGTTGCCCTCTATCCCCTCTCCTGTTTGCCCTCTCCCTAGAACCTTTCCTTTCCACGGTCAGATTGAACCTGGACATACAAGGAGTGACAGTCGGTAAGACACAAAACAAGTTCTCAGCATATGCTGATTGTCACGGGCATGGCCAGAGCGGAGGCTGTTGGAGAGGACTGTGTGCAAGCCTGTTGCCCACCGATTATGGGCCCTAGCATTTGAGGTGAATGAGAAATCCAGTCTGAACTGTATTAATCGGACTCAGTCATGTATATATTGTATGGGGACTCCTTACTGTATATTTGTGTCCCTGAAGAGGGAGGGGGGATTCCTCCAGCAGCCCCCTGCTGATAAGACTGATTCATTCTGCTGGGACACATCCTGTGAGGAGATGCTGGTGTTATCAACATGTGTTTATGTTAATTGAGAGAGCTGATCACATTAGCCACCAGCCCTGGCTAATAGACGAATGGTCTAGGCTGAGGAGGGGGGAGATTGTTGTTTGTATTGTTAATTGTATTAATGTGTGAAGCTCGGTGCCCACAAGACTGTCATCTGGTCTGGGTACATTTTGTAGTAAATTAGGTCATGTTAATTAGGTTAGCTTTGAGTCATCCCTGCTGTATAAAGGTCTGTGAGATCTCAAAATAAAGGTAGTTCTGATGTACTCCAAGACTGGTGTTGTCTAGTTCTTGGGGTTCCTATAGCCAGATCCATTGGACTCGTGTTCCAGAACTTAGGAAGCGGTATATGACGGAAGCACTCAAGCGGAGTGTGGGGCGTTCCGTGACATTGGTGGCAAGCAGCGGGAAAGCTTCCTGAAGTCTGGGACATCCAAACTTCCATCTGGATCCAAGGTCCAGATAGCAGAAGAGGAGAGGTACAGATACCAGCCGCCATGGATGAGGAATTCAGAAGGAGGTTGCGAGAGATGCAGATACAGCACAGAGGACCAGTATCGGAGCAGGTCCTGCTGGGATGGTGTGATTCTATTCGCTGCAAACTCTGGAAGGAAGCGCTAGCCCGTGAGCAGCGACACCAGGGAAAAGTTCTCCCCTCCATCGAGGAAAGGTACTGGTCGCAGTACGGACTGCGGGTGCGGTTTTTGGGAGAAAAACCACACAAGAAGCAGACAGCTGAATTAAGCAGGCTGGTCTGGGCAGAGATGAAGCTGGATGAGAGCTACAGAGCCCTCCGGTGGCATGTATCCCAAGCATGTCCCTGGATAGCGGATGACAGCCCAACGGAAGGCTTAAGCTACGGCGGCTTGGGACTGTTGTTTGTGAAGCTGACAGGGGACCCTAACTTTGGGAGTGATTTGGAGCGGCGGGTGGACGAAATCATGGATTTCAGAAAAGGGCTACTGAACATTTCGGAAGTGCACTGGGCACAGGAAGATTTGGAGTTTCTGGCCGTTCAGGAATGGGAGCTAGAGATCGCCTACAGACGGCTGCTAGACATTGCTCAGTGCCAGGGCTGGGCTCCCTTTGCCTGGGACTATCAGGAAATACCAGCTGACAACCCTGAAATCCTGGCTGAAGAGTCGGCAATGTGGCAGAGCGATAGTGTGCTTTGCCAACCTGCCCCCACAGCTATGGAGGCGGAGGTCTTATGGCGGATGCAGCAAGTGCTGACTGACCTTGATGATCCTGTTTCTGCATGGGATGATCTTGGATGGAGGAATGTGCCTGTCCAGCAGCATGCCAGAGAATCTGCAGTGGAAAATCTGGAGATTGCCATCCCCAAAACTGAAGTGCTGACAACAGGGCAGAGCTCTGCTAACCTCTGCCCAGCACTGATGGCATCTTCTGAGTTCCACGGACAGGAGATGGTGAACCTCTATCCACAGACACCAGTTATAGAGGTAGAGGATTTAATAGACTTTTCTGCTGAGGAAGAACAACCTGATGAGCCTCCAGCAGAAGAGCTGCTATCAGGGCCAAAGTTCACTGTGTTCTGCCCAGCACCAACAGTGGCTTCAGCCTTCCTGAGAGAAGAGGTAGTCGGCCTTTCTCCCACAACAATGACAGGGACATGTGATTTTCTGCCAGCAGCATCTATGGAGTTAAAACAAACTTCTCCAGCTGAAGATCTGGTAACTGAACAGAGGGTCCAAGACCTCTGTCCCACACTTTTACCAATTCCAGAGACTGGGGATTTAATAGACGTTTCTGTAGAGGAGGAACCACCTGGCAAACCCCCAGCAGAAGTGCTGGCAACCGGACAGAGGGTCCAAGACCTCTGCCCCACACCTGCAGCAATTGTGGAGGCCCAAGGTGAGGAGGTTGCAGTCTATCGTGAGCTGCAGATCAGGATCCAAGGAGAGAATGCAGTCATCACCTCACAACTGCAGCTTGATCTGGTGTCGGTTGATGGGGCTTCAGTCCCCACCTGTATACCCCAGGGATGCTGGGCAGTCGGCCCAGATCCCCAACAGCAGGATGGAATGAGCCCAGTCCCCCCTGTCTTCTCTCCAGCGGCAGAAAGGATTCCAGGGAGAAGGGCCAGTCCGGGCCTCTCCCCAGCGGCAGATATGTTCTCTGAGAGAGGCAAAGGATGGCTGGGTGAGTAATGCACTGTTTGGGATGATTTGTTTGGGGTACTGTGTGGGTACAGGCAGTAGAGGACTGGAGCTGTGGACTAACTTCGGAGTCAACCCGTCTGGGGTCTCCTCCTGTGTTAGTCTCCTGCCGAAAGGGGAGAAATGTCACGGGCATGGCCAGAGCGGAGGCTGTTGGAGAGGACTGTGTGCAAGCCTGTTGCCCACCGATTATGGGCCCTAGCATTTGAGGTGAATGAGAAATCCAGTCTGAACTGTATTAATCGGACTCAGTCATGTATATATTGTATGGGGACTCCTTACTGTATATTTGTGTCCCTGAAGAGGGAGGGGGGATTCCTCCAGCAAGCCCCCTGCTGATAAGACTGATTCATTCTGCTGGGACACATCCTGTGAGGAGATGCTGGTGTTATCAACATGTGTTTATGTTAATTGAGAGAGCTGATCACATTAGCCACCAGCCCTGGCTAATAGACGAATGGTCTAGGCTGAGGAGGGGGGAGATTGTTGTTTGTATTGTTAATTGTATTAATGTGTGAAGCTCGGTGCCCACAAGACTGTCATCTGGTCTGGGTACATTTTGTAGTAAATTAGGTCATGTTAATTAGGTTAGCTTTGAGTCATCCCTGCTGTATAAAGGTCTGTGAGATCTCAAAATAAAGGTAGTTCTGATGTACTCCAAGACTGGTGTTGTCTAGTTCTTGGGGTTCCTATAGCCAGATCCATTGGACTCGTGTTCCAGAACTTAGGAAGCGGTATATGACGGAAGCACTCAAGCGGAGTGTGGGGCGTTCCGTGACACTGATGACCTCCTTTTTTCACTTACAAATCCCGTAGTATTATTGCCGAACCTCCTTAGACAATTTGAGATTTTTGAAACTTTATCTAATTTGAAGATAAATTTCTCCAAGTCAGAAGCGATGGGTATAGCAATATCTCCATAGGCCCTCCTAATGATGCAATCTGACTTTTTCTTCAAGTGGACAATGTCCTCACAGGGCTGATCCTAGGGTCACAGACGCCTGGGTGCAGAAATATTTCTGGCACCCCCACATGGGCGTGGTCATCTTACCAGCTCCTCCCCTTTACAAATGATTCTATGGCAATGACTCAAACACAGAGCTGCTCCCCAAAGAAGTCTTTGTTACCCTAGGATCCTCCCACGATCTCTTAACAATAAAGAAAATACAGGAAGAGAGTACACTAATGAGACCTGGAGGGGAGTCTCTCTGATGCACACAGAGAGGGCTGTCTGTTAGAAAGAGTCCCCAGACATAATACAGGATGTGATCAAAGACTGCAGACATGATACAAGAGACAGTCAGAGACTGCAATCATAGTACAGGAGATGGTCAGAGACTGCAGACATAATACAGGAGATGGTCAGAGACTACAGACATGATACAGGAGATGGTCAGAGACTGCAGACATAATACAGGAGATGGTCAGAGACTGCAGACATAATACAGGAGATGGTCAGAGACTGCAGACATGATACAAGAGATGGTCAGAGACTCCAGACATAGTACAGGAGATGGTCAGAGACTGCAGACATGATACAAGAGATGGTCAGAGACTGCAGACATGATACAGGAGATGGTCAGAGACTGCAGACATGATACAGGAGATGGTCAGAGACTGCAGACATAGTACAGGAGACTGCAGACATGATACAGGAGATGGTCAGAGACTGCAGACATAGTGCAGGAGATGGTCAGAGACTGCAGACATGATACAGGAGATGGTCAGAGACTGCAGACATGATACAGGAGATGATCAGAGACTGCAGACATAGTGCAGGAGATGGTCAGAGACTGCAGACATGATACAGGAGATGATCAGAGACCGCAGACATAGTACAGAAGATGGTCAGAGACTGCAGACATGATACAGGAGATGGTCAGAGACTGCAGACATAGTACAGGAGATGGTCAGAGACTGCAGACATGACACAGGGGATGGTCAGAGACTGCAGACATGATACAGGAGATGGTCAGAGACTGCAGACATGATACAAGAGATGGTCAGAGACTGCAGACATGGTACAGGAGGTGATCAGAGACTGCAGACATGGTACTGGAGATGGTCAGAGTCTGTAGACATAGTACAGGAGATGGTCAGAGACTGCAGACATAGTACAGGAGATGGTCAGAGACTGCAGACATGATACAAGAGATGGTCAGAGACTGCAGACATGATACAGGAGATGGTCAGAGACCGCAGACATAGTACAGAAGATGGTCAGAGACTGCAGACATGATACAGGAGATGGTCAGAGACTGCAGACATAGTACAGGAGATGGTCAGAGACTGCAGACATGACACAGGGGATGGTCAGAGACTTCAGACATGATACAGGAGATGGTCAGAGACTGCAGACATGATACAAGAGATGGTCAGAGACTGCAGACATGGTACAGGAGGTGATCAGAGACTGCAGACATGGTACTGGAGATGGTCAGAGTCTGTAGACATAGTACAGGAGATGGTCAGAGACTGCAGACATGATACAAGAGATGGTCAAGACTGCAGACATGATACAGGAGATGGTCAGAGACTGCAGACATAGCACAGGAGATGGTCAGAGACTGAAGACATGATACAGGAAATGGTCAGAGACTGCAGACATAGTGCAGGAGATGGTCAGAGACTGCAGACATGATACAGGAGATGGTCAGAGATTGCAGACATGATAGAGGAGATGGTCAGAGACTGCAGACATGATACAGGAGATGGTCAGAGACTGCAGACATGATACAGGAGATGATCAGAGACTGCACATAGTGCAGGAGATGGTCAGCGGCTGCAGACATGATACAGGAGATGGTCAGAGACTGCAGACATGATACAGGAGATGGTCAGAGACTGCAGACATGATATAGGAGATGGTCAGAGACTGCAGACATGATACAGGAGATGATCAGAGACTGCAGACATAGTACAGGAGATGGTCAGAGACTGAAGACATGATACAGGAAATGGTCAGAGACTGCAGACATAGTGCCCGAGATGGTCAGAGACTGCAGACATGATACAGGAGATGGTCAGAGACTGCAGACATGATACAGGAGATGGTCAGAGACTGCAGACATGATACAGGAGATGGTCAGAGACTGCAGACATAATACAGGAGATGGTCAGAGACTGGAGACATAGTACAGGAGATGGTCAGAGACTGCAGACATGATACAGGAGATGGTCAGTGACTGCAGACATAATACAGGAGATGGTCAGAGACTGCAGACAAGATAGAATAGATGGTCAGAGACTGTAGACATGATACAAGAGACAGTCAGACACTGCAGACATGGTACAGAAGCTGGTCAGAGATTGCAGACATGATACAAGAGATGGTCAGAGACTGCAGACATGATACAAGAGATGGTCAGAGACTGCAGATATACTACAAGAGATGGTCAGAGACTGCAGACATGATACAGGAGATGGTCAGAGACTGCAGACATGATACAAGAGATGGTCAGAGACTGAAGACATGATACAAGAGATGGTCAGAGACTGCAGACATGATACAGGAGATGGTCAGAGATTGCAGACATGATAGAGGAGATGGTCAGAGACTGCAGACATGATACAGGAGATGGTCAGAGACTGCAGACATGATACAGGAGATGATCAGAGACTGCACATAGTGCAGGAGATGGTCAGCGGCTGCAGACATGATACAGGAGATGGTCAGAGACTGCAGACATGATACAGGAGATGGTCAGAGACTGCAGACATGATATAGGAGATGGTCAGAGACTGCAGACATGATACAGGAGATGATCAGAGACTGCAGACATAGTACAGGAGATGGTCAGAGACTGAAGACATGATACAGGAAATGGTCAGAGACTGCAGACATAGTGCCCGAGATGGTCAGAGACTGCAGACATGATACAGGAGATGGTCAGAGACTGCAGACATGATACAGGAGATGGTCAGAGACTGCAGACATGATACAGGAGATGGTCAGAGACTGCAGACATAATACAGGAGATGGTCAGAGACTGGAGACATAGTACAGGAGATGGTCAGAGACTGCAGACATGATACAGGAGATGGTCAGTGACTGCAGACATAATACAGGAGATGGTCAGAGACTGCAGACAAGATAGAATAGATGGTCAGAGACTGTAGACATGATACAAGAGACAGTCAGACACTGCAGACATGGTACAGAAGCTGGTCAGAGATTGCAGACATGATACAAGAGATGGTCAGAGACTGCAGACATGATACAAGAGATGGTCAGAGACTGCAGATATACTACAAGAGATGGTCAGAGACTGCAGACATGATACAGGAGATGGTCAGAGACTGCAGACATGATACAAGAGATGGTCAGAGACTGAAGACATGATACAAGAGATGGTCAGAGACTGCAGACATGATACAAGAGATGGTCAGAGACTGCAGACATTATACAAGAGATGGTCAGAGACTGCAGACATTATACAAGAGATGATCAGAGACTGCAGATATAATACAGGAGATGGTCAGAGACTGCAGACATGATACAGGAGATGGTCAGAGACTGCAGACATAGTGCAGGAGATGGTCAGAGATTGCGGACATAATACAGGAGATGGTCAGAGACTGCAGACATTATACAAGAGATGGTCAGAACAAGAAGATGGTCAGAGACTGCAGTTCCTATGGACGTTAGTAGAAAATGGCCGATCGGCCCTCTCACCTGACCCAGTGATACAGCAACAGTTCCTCTGTTTAGGAGTCAGCTCACTCTGAATTGCCCGTGGCGACTCCGCTGGGTAGCACCCAGATCTGTATTCCGGCAATGACTCTATTCCTTTCTCCACCTGGGATGGCGCTAGGCTGTGTGTCTTTCCCTCTGGTGGTGCAGGGCAGTGGGGTTCCCTCTCTGATTGTGTTCCCTCAGCACTGCCCTCTCCCTCTGGAGTCCTGGGTGTACTTCCCTGAAAGCTTTCCCAGGCTCCTGTCTCTCTCTCTCCCATTCAGCTGAGCATGCTGTGTGGGCTGCAGTTTCTGTGTTACAGTGGGGCTGTCAGTCCTCGGGACTACATGTCCCACAATCCTCTTCTATGCTCCTTTTTCTATTCTATTTTTTCCCTGGCTGATATGAAGGCAGGGGAAGAAACATAGTGGGAGGCTGTGCCGGCCAGCACCGCTCACTAGTATAGCAGTGCACGTACGGAGGAGAGGGAGAGGGAGGGGAAGGGGCAAAAGAAGAGCCCGCAGCTGCAGTGACGTCACTAAACCCCCTCCATTAGTACAGACCCCCCCAGGAGAACCCCACCTCCACTAGTACAGACCCCCACAGGACAAACCCCCCCTTCATTAGTACAGACCCCCCACCAGGACAAACCCCCCCTCCATTAGTACAGACCCCCCAGGACAAACCCCCCTCCATTAGTACAGACCCCCCCAGGAGAACCTCCCCTCCACTAGTACAGACCCCCACAGGACAAACCCCCCCTCCATTAGTACAGACCCCCCACCAGGACAAACCCCCCTCCATTAGTACAGACCCCCCAGAACAAACCCCCCTCCATTAGTACAGACCCCCTGGACAAACACCCCCCCTCCATTAGTACAGACCCCCCAGGACAAACCCCCCTCCATTAGTACAGACCACCCGGACAAACACCCCCCCTCCATTAGTACAGACCCCCCAGGACAAACCCCCTCCATTTGTACAGACCCCCCAGGACAAATCTCCCCTCCATTAGTACAGACCACCCCCCAGGAGAAACCCCCCTGCATTAGTACAGACCCCCCAGGACAAATCCCCCATTCATTAGTACAGACCTCCCCAGGACAACCCCCCTTCATTAGTACAGACCCCCAGGACAACCCCCCTCTATTAGTACAGACCCCAACAGGACAAACCCCTCCTCCATTAGTACAGGCCACCCCCCAGGAGAAACCCCCCTGCATTAGTACAGACCCCCAGGACAAATCCCCCATTCATTAGTACAGACCCCCCAGGACAACCCCCCTTCATTAGTACAGACCCCCCAGGACAACCCCCCTCTATTAGTACAGACCCCCCCAGGACAACCCCCCCTCCATTAGTACAGACCCCAACAGGACAAACCCCCCCTCCATTATTACAGACCCCCTAGGACAAATCCCCGCCATTAGTACAGACCCCCCCAGGACAACCCCCCTCCATTAGTACAGACCCCCACCAGGACAAAGCCCCCTCCATTAGTACAGCCCCCCCAGGAGAACCCCCCTCCATTAGTACAGACCCCCCACCAGGACAAACCCCCCTCCATTAGTACAGATCCCCCCAGGACAACCCCCCATTAGTGCAGACCCCCCGGGACAAGATCCCTCCATTAGTACAGCCACCCCCAGGACAAATCCCCCTTCATTAGTACAGATCCCCCCAGGACAACACCCCTCCATTAGTACAGACCCCCCCAGGACAAGCCCCCCCATTAGTACAGACCCCCCAGGACAACCCCCCATTAGTACAGACTCCCCCAGGACAAACCCCCTCCATTAGTACAGACCCCCCACCAGGAGAAACCCCCCTCCTTTAGTACAGACTCCCCAGGACAACCCCCCCATTAGTACAGACCCCCCAGGACAAATCCCCCCTTCATTAGTACAGACCCCCCCAAGACAACCCCCCTCCATTAGTACAGACCCCCCCAGAACAAGCCCCCCATTAGTACAGACCCCCCCAGGACAACCCCCCCATTAGTACAGACTCCCCCAGGACAAACCCCCTCCATTAGTACAGACCCCCCACCAGGACAAACCCCACTCCTTTAGTACAGACCCCCCCAGGACAACCCCCCATTAGTACAGACCCCCCAGGACAAATCCCCCCTTCATTAGTACAGACCCCCCAGGACAACCCCCCTCCATTAGTACAGACCCCCCACCAGGACAAACCCCCCTCCTTTAGTACAGACCCCCCAGGACAATGCCCCCACTCTATTGGTACAGACCCCCCACCAGGACAACCCCCCATTAGTACAGACTCCCCCAGGACAACCCCCCCATTAGTACAGACCCCGCCAGGACAACCCCCCCATTAGTACAGACCCCCCAGGACACACCCCCCTCGATTAGTACAGACCACCCCAGAGACAAACCTCCCTCTATTGGTACTCTAGAGACCCATTAAAACCCGGGCGGCAGCTAGAGAGGACAGTGTGCAGCCGCACCGCCCGGGTGAAGAGCAGTTGTCTAGACAGGCTTTAGCGGGAGTGAGAGACAGAGGAGGAGAACCTGTGTCAGCCTGTCAGGCTGCAGGCACGGACCGCTCTCCCCCTCAGCGAAGTCACTGAGCGGCTGGTCTCTCTCCACACAGAGACCAGCTGCTCCCATCTCCGGCGGCTGCTCTCCTTCTCTGACAGAAGGAGGGAGGGGGGACGCCGACGGGCTCTAGCAGCAGCAAAAAACACAGCGGCCGCTCTGCGGCCGTGACCTGCGGAGAGAGCCTGCTCTGGACACGGAGAGGAGGAGGAGGAGGGAGGGGAGCATTCTGGCGCTTTAGTGCCCCCACCTCTCTGGTGCCCGGGTGCACTGCACCCCGTGCACCCGCCTGGGATCGGCCCTGTGTCCTCACTGAATTATTTAGGCACAAGCATCCCGTCTGATCTTTCCCACATTTATGACCTTAACTTTCCCCCCGTTAACAAAAACCAGAGTGTTACTAGATAGGCACAAAGGTCTTCACTCATGTTTGGTAGGTGTAACTTACTAAAAATGTGCATATTACTAAAATACCTTTACCTATTTCAAGCCCTACCGGTCAAGATACCCGCCTCATATTTTAAACAAGTGCAGGCATTATTTACCCAATTTGTCTGGGCTCACAAGAGGCCATGCACCCCCATACCCAGCTAACCATGCCCAAACACTGTGGGGGTCTGGCACTACCAGACATCCGGAGATACTACCATGCAGTACACCATGGCAGAGTCATTGACTGGCAACGCCACCATGAATTCAAACTATGAGCTCAAATAGAGCAGAACCAAACTTCCATCCCCCTGAAAAGTGCGCTATGGTGCTGGGAATCCATACCACCAGACTTGAAGACACACCCTCTCATAGGGAATACCCTACAGCAATGTTCACAAGCCACCTTACAAACTTCACAAATGACCAGGACATCACCCCTGACCCCCATCCTGGGAAATCCCAAATTCCCTCCACTTTTTTTAACACTATGCAAATCCGCCTGTGTACACACATATGCGTACTCGGCTTTCCGGGGTTATACCGGGATGATGCCCGCAGCTGCAGGCATCATCCCGGTACCGTTGTTTACAGCGGGCGATCGGCTACCCGTGTATAACAACCGATGCGGCTAAAAGCCGCTCGGTTGTTATACCGGAGGAGCGGGAGGGGACATCCCCCCCCTCCCGCCGCCTCCCGCCGCTGTTACCGGGCCTCCCGTGCGATCGGGAAGCCCGGTGTCCAATCGGGTACTTTCGGCGGCTGGGGGCGGGCTGGAACGAAGCTGTGAGTGGCTTCGTTCCAGCCTTCTTGTTGTAAACGCGGAAGCGACGTCATGACGTCACTTCCCGTTTACTCGGCTGCCAATGGCGCCGAATTTAAAAAAGTACACAGTATTCAGAATCGCCGTTTTCAGCGATCTGAATACTTTGAAGTGTAATGGAGGGATGGGGGGTCTTTTAGACCCCCGATCTCTCCATAAAGAGTACCTGTCACCATCTATTACTGTCACAAGGGATGTTTACATTCCTTGGGACAGCAATAAAAGTAAAAAAAAAAAAAAAAAATTTTAAAACACAATTTATAAAGTAAAAAGAAAATAAAAAAAATAAAAAAATAAATAAATAAATTTTTAAAGTGCCCCTGTCCCCGCGAGCTCGCGCAGCGAAGAAAACGCATACGGAAGTCGCGCCCGCATATGTAAACGGTGTTCAAATCACACATGTGAGGTATCGCCGCGATCATCAGAGCGAGAGCAATAATTCTAGCCCTAGACCTCCTCTGTAACTCTAACCTGGTAACCGTAAAAAAATTTTAAAGCGTCGCCTATGGAAATTCATAGGTACCGTAGTTTGTCGCCATTCCACGAGTGCGTGCAATTATAAAGGGTGACATGTTTGGTATCTATTTACTCGGCGTAACATCATCTTTCACATTATACAAAAAAATTGGGGTAACATTACTGTTTGGATTTTTTAAAATTCATGAAAGTGTCCCTTTTCCAAAAATTTGCGTTTAAAACACCGCTGCACAAATACCGTGTGATAAAAAATATTGCAACAATCGCCATTTTATTCTCTAGATTCTCTGCTAAAAAAATATATATAATGTTTGGGGGCTCTAAGTAATTTTCTAGCAAAAAATATGGATTTTAACTTGTAAACACCAAATTTCAAAAATAGGCTTAGTCATGAAAGGGTTAAGATTAAGGGACAGTTTTATTGTTTTTTTATGGGTTTGGCTCCCTCTAGTGCATGCTGGACTCTATGTGTGGTTTTTTCCTCCTATGAGAATGACCCAGAGCAATGCATCATGGAACACGTAGTCCGGGATGAGGAAGTGACACTGTTAGCTGGACCAATCTGGATCACAGGTAACAGAATTCTGTGCGCACATAGCAGCCTGCTGGGAGAGGAAATAAAAAGGCGGGTGTAACCTGTTCCACTCTCTCTGGATGCCATTCTGACCCTGCCAGCAGGAGGTCTGTGTGACAGGGAGAGCTGAGAATCTGCGGCCTACACAGTGGAGAGCCGGATCGCCAGCCTCAGAGGACAGCATCGCAATTCCAATACAGCGGACCGGCCTGTGTCCACCGGGAGCTGCAGCGTGGCGCCGCCATTTCCACAGGACAAAGGCACAGAGAATTCCAACTGGTACCTTCTATTCATCTGACGTTCGTAGTAGTGAGCGGGCACACCCGTTGAAGGCTGTGTGGGGTCCCTGGTGGCTGTGCGGGGTCTCTGGTGGCTGTGCGGGGTCCATGGTGGTCCCACCCCTTACTTCTCAAGTGGCTATTCGGGGCCCCTGGTGGCTGTGCGGGGTCCCTGGTGGCTGTGCTGCCTTTGAAGGCTGTACGGGGTCCCTGGTGGCTGTGCAGGGCCTCTGGTGGCTGTTTGGGGTCCCTGGTGGCAGTGTGGGGCCTTTAAAGGCTGTGCGTGGTCCCTGGTGGCTGTGTGGAGCCTTTGAAGGCTGTGTGGGGCCTCTGGTGGCTGTGCGGGGTCTCAGGTGGCTGTGCAAAGCCTTTGAAGGGTGTGCGGGGTCCCTGGTGGCTGTGAGGGGCCTCTGGTGGCTGTGCGGGGTCCCTGGTGGCCGTGCAGGGTCTCTGGTGGCTGTGCGGCTCCTTTGAATGCTGTGTGGGGTACCTTCTGACTGTGTGGGTCCCTGGTGGATGTGTGGGGCCTCTGGTGGCTGTGCAGGGTCCCAGGTGGCTGTGTGGGGCCGTTGAAGGCTGTGCGGTGTCCCTCAGGGCTGTGCGGGGTCCCTGGTAGCTGTGCGGGGCCTTTGAAGGCTGTGCGGAGTCCCTGGTGGCTGTGCGGGGCCTCTGGTGGATGTGCAACGTCCCTGGTGGCTGTGCGGGGCCTCTGGTGGCTGTGTGGGGTCCCTGGTGGCTGTGTGGGGCCTCTGGTCTCTGGTCCCTGGTAGCTGTGTGGGGCTTATGGTGGCTGTGCGGGCCTCTGGTGGCTGTGCGAGGTCCCCGGTGGATGTAGGGGCCCTCTGGTGGCTGTGCAGGGTTCCTGGTGGCTGTGTGGGGCCTTTGAAGGCTGTGCGAGGTCCCTGGTGGCTGTGCGGGGTCCCTGGTGGCTGTGCAGGGCCCCTGGTGGCTGTGTGGGGTCTTTGGTGGCTGTGCAGGGTCCCTGGTGGCTGCATGGGGTCTTTGGTGGTTGTGCAGGGTCCCTGGTGGCTGTGTGGGGCCTTTGAAGGCTGTACGGGGTCCCTGGTGGCTGTACGAGGCCACTGGTGGCTGTGTGGGGCCTTTGAAGGCTGTGCGGGGTCCCTGGTGGCTGTGCGGGGCCTCTGGTGGCTGTGCGGGGTCCCTGGTGGCTGTGCGGGGCCTTTGAAGGCTGTGTGGGGTCCCTGGTAGCTGTGCGGGGCCTCTGGTGGCTGTGCGGGGTCCCTGGTGGCTGTGCGGGGCCTTTGAAGGCTGTGCGGGGTCCCTGGTGACTGTGCAGGGTCTCTGGTGGCTGTGCGGGGTTCCAGGTGGCTCTGTGGGGCCTTTGAAGGCTGTGCAGGGTGCCTGGTGGCTGTGTGGGGTCTTTGAAGCCTGTGCGAGGTCCCTGGTTGCTGTGTGGGGTCTATGGTGGCTGTGCGGGGTCCCTGGTGGCTGTGCACGGTCCAGGTTGGCTGTGGTGCGGGCTGATGGGTGACAGCAGGAACAGGAGAGTGGAGGGAGGTTAGAGCGTGCACTCTTCTCTGAGCGGGCAGCATCGTGGCTAACCAGATTAGAGCCACTCTCTCTTCGGTTGACAGGAGAAAGGGAAGGGGCGATTGGGGGAAATACACAGACAGCCCGCAGCTCTCCTCTCCCCTGTCCCAGCACCGCTGCCGAGTTCTCTTGCAAATGGAGAAGCGCTGACACCGCTTTACTAAAGGGGGGGCGGAGACCCGACGGCACCCACTAAAACTGCTTCCTGGTGTCACCCTTCTGGCGGGTTTCACCCGGGTGCACTCCGCCCCCCCATAGTGACCCCACTGCTCTGGGGTTCAGCTGTACTCCTCTGATGGTGGCCCTGCGTGCGGGAGGAGGGTGCATTTTTTTGTACGAGGGGGCGGCCTTTTTGCCGCCCCCCTACGCAAAGTGCCGCCCTAGGCCTGTCGGCCTAAGCCAAAGCACAGCATTGCTCGGGGAGCAGTGTTTGCGCCCTGAGCCCACCCTTTTTTATAGCCTATTAGAGCCTCTGGCTCTATTCATGTGCTTCATAATAAACATCTCCCATTGGAATCCATGCATACGGCGCTCCGCATCTAGATTAGAGGGCCGGACGCATGGATAGGGGTGCGGCGCCCGTGAACCCCTAATGGACAGGCCACCACTGATATGATACTAATAAAAGGGTCGGAGATTGTAAACTAAAATCTGTCTGGTAAGCATTATATTTATCAAAGACATCATACATTAATTTACCGAACAAACCAGGATATTGATACACTCAAATTAGTGGTGCAATGAAAATTAGCAAACAAAATGTAACAAAATTCTATATAAGTATAACTAAAGGCAGTTTATTTATTTTTTTGTAGTTTGAATAGATAAGAGATGGATTAGAAAATGTCTGTTTGTATTGCTGTCTGTGCCCCCATTAGAGAGATTCATCCTCTTTATTTTCCTGTTTACCATTATCATTAAAAGTAAAAGTCCCCAGCAAGGTAATAGAGGGAAAATCTTCCAATGGGGACACTAGTTAGGCCACATGCACAGGGGATGTTAAAATAACGTTATGAAAATGCCAGTATCTTTGCAGTGATTTTTTTCAGCTTTTTTCAGTGTTTTTGCAATAGCGTTTTTCCGCGTTAGCATTTTCTAGCGTTTTTTTTTTTTTCAAATTTTTTTTTTAATGGCTCAAAAATGTTAAAAAATGGTGAATGACGTTTTTGAGCGTTTTTGAGCATTTATCAGCGTTAGAGCGTTTTTACAGCTGAAAAACGTCTCTCAGAACCCACTGGTCCTGGGTTTTTTTTACAGCTTAAAAACGCCTATGCCATTTGCAGCTCAAAAACACCTAGGTGGGCATGAAGCCATAGACTAACATAGACAGGCCTTTTTAAGCTGCAAAAAACGCTCAAAAAAGCGGCTGTAAAAACGTCTGTGTGCATGAGGCCTTATGGTGATCCCCAAGGAATTTGCCGCTCACTTCCCCTTACTTCCTGTTTGGCTATGCGACAGGAAGTGAAGGTGAATCTCTGCAATGGGAGACAGAAGGCAGAAAAAAAATCTGACAGGTGTTATCCTCCCTTACATATGAAAAAAAGTTTTGCCTATAGTTCTACTTTAACAGATTAGATTATAAAGTGTAGCCCAATTTTATTATATCTATATATTACAATCTGATTGTACAATCTCTGTGTAATCTCCAAAGATATCACAATTAAATGTACTGTATTTAACAATTTTTGGCCATGACTATCTACATCCGGTAGACTGGACAATCAGATTATAAAACATGTGCCCAGTTCTCTTTGGCCTCAAACTATCAGTAAACTCAGACTTTTTAACCTAAAACAGGAGTCTCCAAACGTTTCTAAAGAAAGGGCTAATTTGCTGTCGTCCAGTCTTTAGGGGGTTGGATTGTGGCCAGTGGGAGTAGAAATTGTCCTGGTGTCAGTGGGAATAAACAACGCATCTTTGGTATTAAGAGGAGGACTAGTGCCCCATGATTGGTGTCAGTGAAATGAATGGTGCCCCATCATTGGTGTCAGTTTTAAGAACAGTGCCCCATCGTTGGCATCAGTGGGAGAAACAGTGTCCTATTGTTGATGTCAGTAGCAGAAACGTTGGCCCATTGTTGGTGTCAGTGCGAGGAATGGAGTCTTTTATCAGTTGACGGAAAAGTACCCCAAGGGCCGGATAAAGGCAAGCAAGGGGTTGCAGTTTGGACACCACTGATCTAAAGTATCATCTAAATCCAAATTACTGCAATCGCTTTAATGGAACAATGATGAAAAACTCACATACAGTGCTGTGACTTGATAAGTAGTTCTGTGCTCCTTATGTGCTTAAATAGGGTGCCCCCTAGTAGATGTGCACTCACCCTTGGGATTGGACCAACTATTGCTAGTTAGGTCAAATGCGTGTGTGGGGCGACCCCTGTAGATATCCTATGGACCGTAGGTTAACTGTGATGAATGTTCCTCATATAAATGGATACAACAGAGAAAACCTCATTGCGCAGTACCATCTAAAAATAACTTTTATTCCAAAAAAATAAAAGATAATTATCTCACATTTATGAGTGCCTGAAATCCTGGCACCCGGAGTGAACAGCAGGTAAAAATATGATCGGTGAAATCTGCCTGATCAGTTCATGTAGTGAAGGGCTCGATTTCCAGGTATGGGCGGAAGTTGTCACGATCACGTGACTCAACCTCCATGCATTTCGGCCTATCAGATTGGCCGTCCTCACAAAGTTACTTTTCTGAGGACGGCCAATCTGATAGGCCGAAATGCATAGAGGTTGAGTCACGTGTTTGTGACAACTTCCGCCCATACCCGGAAATCGAGCCCTTCACTACATGAACTGATCAGGCAGATTTCACCGATGATATTTTTTTTGTGCCTCTGTGTTTTTAGAAAGGGTCGGGGATTTTTTTCATGCAAAATGCAGCATTTTTGCATGTAATAGAATTCAATGGACCCTCATCCAAAATGCAAGTACCGCGTTTTTGCCGCATTTTGCTTTTTTTTCCTTTCTTTTTTTTACACTGTGTACAGTATAAAAGAAACACTGTTTAAAAAAAAACACAAAACGCGGCAAAAATGCATGTTCAAAAACGCGGAAAGCACCGCAAAAAGCACTGCAGAAACGCTCAAAAGCAACATGCATAGATGTGAATCGAGCCTTTCACTAATTTCACACTGCAGCTGCTCAAATCATGTGGTCATATTTACTTTTATTTTTATCCATGATATTAATACATACATGAGGTGATTTATATTAGTAGTAATTCTTTTGGTGCTTTGGTCCATATATATATATTTTTTTCTTTTTTTTCAATCGCTTTAATATTATTTCAGAGAGTAGAAAAACATTTGCTATTAAATTACAAGGCAATAAATTTGAATGAATTAATTCATTTTCATGGTCTGTGATGATGGAAATTGTGTCCGCTCTTGTAGATTTTAGGTTTTTCACATAATATTCTTCCATGGTGTGCAGTCAGGCTTTAGGGATGGTGGAGAACTGCGATTCTGTCTCAGAGGCTGAATAAATTGAAGATAATTAGTGTACAGGAACATAAAGCTACTAATAATGATTATTAAATAATTAACCCACTATATACAGAACAGAGATCGCCCCTTCACACTCTTTTCTCTATACAAAGAAGTATTATCAAGAGGTTATAATCAGGATAGGGGGGGACACCTGCCATCAGGCAGCAACCCATTGGTGCACTGGAGTGTGCAGCATTTAGGACTCAAGCATTAGCATCACCAGGCAGGGGTACTGGGACAAGTGTCCAGGGTCACTTCCTTGGATCAAGAGCCAAGAAGAGCTCTTCCAGGCTTCTTCTTGGCTTTTGCGAGTCACTTGAAGCAGCCAAGGGGAATCTTATGCCGTGTACACACGACAGGACTTTCGACAGACTGAACACCGAAGGACTTTCCGACAGACTTTCGACAGAGTTCCGACGAAACGGACTTGCCTACACACGATCACACCAAAGTCTGACAGATTCTAACGTGATGACGTACGACTGGACTAAAATAAGGACATTCATAGCCAGTAGCCAATAGCTGCCCTAGCGTCGACTCTCGTCCGTCGGACTAGCATACAAACGAACTGATTTTTCGACCGGACTCGAGATCGTCAGAAAGATTTGAAACATGTTCCAAATCTAAAGTCCGTCTGATTTTCAAAAGAAAAGGTCCGCTGAAGGTCCGATGAAGCCCACACATGGTCGGATTGTCCGACGGATTCGTTCCGCCTGACAAGTTCGGTCGAAAAGTCCGGTCGTGTGTACACGGCATTAGGAGGACTTTCATTCATTCTGCTGCAGGCATTGCTGCATCTGAGGTCTGGTGAGTTTGCTGGGCAACAAACATGGGTCCAATCTCACTGTGCTGAAACCAGTATTGATAGCAGCTGTGTCAGAGCCCACCATGCTGCCAGCAATATGAGATGAAACTCTCAGGCCCCTTTCACACTTGTATGACTTGTCCTGTGACTTGGGACTGCAAAGTCGCATGACAAGTCAGACCCCATAAGTTCCAAATCAGTACCATTCATATCTGTGCAACTTCAAGTCACAGTGACTTCAAAGTAGGCGCTGCACTACTTTGGTCCGACTTTGATGCGACTTGAGGTCCAAAGAACTCAAGATTACACAGGCATTTCTTTCCAATCGCATCAAAATCGTGTTAAAATCGTGGCAAAATTGTGCAACTTTCAGGTCACACAAGTGTGAAAGGAGCCTCAGCCGCACCCTGCACAAAGATTTTCCAACTCACAGGACCACAATCTAGGGCCCCTTTCACATGGGCCACTCTGTTTGCTCAGCAGGAGATCGCTTCACTGAGCAGGGATGACAGGTCCATCTCCACTTACTGAGCAGAGTGGAGACAGACCCAGTCCCATAGCGGCGGATGTCAGCGGATATGCCAGCGCTGACATCAGGTGCTCCATAGGGGTGACTGGAGGGCCCGATCAGGTCCGCCTGAAAAACTGACAGGCAGACCTGATTGGACAGCCCATGTGAAAGGGGCCTTAGACCTCATACATCTATTAGAATTTCTGCAGATTTTTGTCTTCAGATTTACCAAAACCATGTAATACAAGGGCCTGCCTGATTGCATACAAATTGAAATTCTTAAGGTTTGACCTCATATTATATGGTTTTGGTAAATGTGAAGACAAAAATCTGCAAAAAATCTATTAGTGTGTATGGGGCCTTTGTGTGTTGCCAGCAGACTGAGAGTGATAAGCATTGGGATTGGGTAACTATGCAGTTACCCGGCTACACACCAAATAGCTGCCGCTATGTGTTTTATTGGAAAATCTTTCACAATATCTGAATTAACAGTTCTGACTTTTAGGAAATGTCTGTAATATACACAAGTCAAAACAGACAGGGACATTTCTGAGATTTACAATACAGTAGCTCTCTTCAAAGAGATAATTCTTTAAGTTCTAGCTTAGGCCTTGTTCACATGGGACACATGAATCCGCACCCTGTGTGAAGCCGTGTTTACCCACACAGGTGTTTGTTGCATCCCTATGCAAGCAGTCCTATTGCTGTAAGTTGGGATGCAGCAGCTGCATGGACACAGAAGCTACTCCCAATGTGACATCCATGCGAGTGCAATGCCCCCAATGCACCCTGGGTGCATTGGGGCCATGGGCCCACACGGATGTAACATTGGGAGCAGTAGAGGAGGAAGAAAAAGAAGCAAAAGCCAGGACTCAGGGGCATTGGGAAAGTGAAATGTGAGCATCAAAGTGGGCTGCTGTTTTGGAGAGCTGCCTGCTGTAGTGTTTTACGTGGTGTCAGAGAGAGAGAGAATCCAGGCCGCCACATCTTTACAGAGGTCACAGCTGTCAGAGTGTAAATGGTTCCATGAGAGATCTCCATTGCCAAGTCCTGAGTCACTGCTGATATCACCGGTTCTCTGAGAAATCACTGTTGCTGGGTCCTAAATCATTGCCAACATCACCAGTTCTGGAGGGCAGAGTGCTGCTTGGTAGTAAGAGGCTGCTTGCCACAAGTTCCTTACCCACTTCCTAAAGGGACAGGGGTTTATTTACTAAAGGCAAATAGACTGTGCACTCTGCAAGTGCAGTTGCTTCAGAGCTTAATAAATGTGGTAAAGCTTCACTTCACTTTGAAAAGAATACCCAATCACGTGCAAGAAAAATTACAAATAAATTCATTTTTGCTTTCACATGATTGGATGATGGAAGTCAGCAGAGCTTCTGTTCATTTACTAAGCTCTGGAGCAACTGCACTTGTAGAGTGCACAGTCTATTTGCCTTTAGTAAATCAACACCACCATGTCACCTCTAATTTGTAATATAATTTAGGTAATGACATCCTGTACTGTGGGATACACTTCAGCCTGAGCGCTTCCCAAATAAATCCACCTTACTTGTTGTTCCGCAACCTTGTGAATGTAAACAGAATAATGGTTTTCTGAAGTTCCTGCCTCAGTTTTGGAGGTGCCCAAACCTTACTATTGTCACATGTTGCAGGAGGGAAGGAGTTTTTTTGCTACTGATCAGGACAATAGTGCTGAAGGAAGGGGGGATTAAAGGGGTTGTAAAGGTACATGTTTTTTCACCTTAATGCATTCTATGCATTAAGGTGAAAAAACATCCGACGATTAGCGGCCCGCCAGCCCCCCCCATTTACTTACCTGAGCCCTCGAAAGTCCCGCGTCATGAACGCGCTGGCTTCTCAACCGGGCTTCTCGGCTCTTCTCGGCTCATTCATTGGATGATTGATAGCAGCGCAGCCATTGGCTCCCGCTGCTGTCAATCAAATCAATGATGTGGCGCACCAGGGGGTGGGGCTGAGTGATACAGTCCGCGACTATAGCCACCGACTGTATCACTGCATCACGGGAGCGTGCCCGCAAGTTAACCCCCTTGGGAGAGCGCTTCCCAGAACAGGGGTTAGCCGATGTGGGGAGGAGCCAAGACAGTGGCCAAGGGACCCCAGAAGACGAGGACCATGGCCACTCTGTACAAAACGAGCTGCACAGTGGAGGTAACTATGACATGTTTGTTATTTAAAAAGAAAAATGAACCTTTTCAACCCCTTTAAGGAGGAAGACATGTGCTGGGAAGGGGGTTAGCTAAGGAGGAGGACTTGTGAACTCCAGCCAAAAACTAAATAAAATACATAGCCCAGTAAAAAATAAAAAAAAGACAGTTTCTGCTACAATACTCACTTTCACTTCAGAGCTGTCCACCACAGTCACTTATTTCCATTACTAGATGTCCTCAGTTTTCCTCAAATAAATGATAGCCATCATCAGTGTTCCTCAGTCTTCCTCAGGTTAGGTGGCAGCCAGCATAATTCAATACGCTTCGTCTGGGCACTTTGTCTGCCATGGACTGCCCCTTGGGGTGCTTTATCACACAGCCTGGGCTCAGGGAACTACTGTAGTGAACAACACTTACACATCATTACATGGGCAATGTTCAGGGCAGCTGTAAGGAGTGTTCCTTGTCACTACCAAGGAGAAGAGGAACCCTAGCACTCCCTTTACTATATACTGTATATATATTATTTTTTAATGTGCGGGGTGGGGAGCATCTGGGTGGTAAGCATAGGTGGATTAAATAAACTAGACTTCTGTTTTAAATTCTATGGCTTATAATCTTATACGAAAGTCACATTTTCAATTCCCTATAAAAATTCTTCGACTATCACATACTATAATGACACAACGGAATACTTACTGTTAGTGCTCTTGTAGCCATGACCCCTCTCTGAAATAAAGAAGATACAGTTGGAAAATAGAAAACACTAAATACAAGAACCTCACAAACTGTTATAGAAAATTCTATTAGGTTCTAACAGGTGTACAAAGTCTAATCTGCTCTGAAAATGACCATCAACACAAATGTTTATTTGGACAGTGCAACTGTATTTTTTTTTTTTTTTTAAGAATTTTGGAGGCAACACTCCAAAAAGGAAAGATCATGAGGCAGCCATAGATACTGTATGTACTGTACATGGGCTGCACTGAGGCAGCAACAACAATGTTGGCCAAGCAGCCGAAAGTATCATAGGAACAGAAGACTCATCCCCATTTACCCGCCAACTATGAGATTCAAGAGGTGACAGCTTAAAATAAACAAAGGGGCGGGAATGCTGGTGACATCATTGTCCAAATATTGGTATTGCCACAATTGAATATTGTCATATTTAGATAATAGTATCACCGACACCCACCCCCTTTTGTTTACCTTCAGCTCTCATCCAGATGAGAGACATTGGTTTCTAAAGATCTGGTGGCTGCCTGTGTCCCAGCATCCATGAGCATCCATGAGCCCTGTGCTGGAAGCTGTCACAGTATTGACAGATTTAGAGCACCTATGGCCATCTCTGAACACTGGTGTCTCTCTGTACGCCAGCTTAGAGTTGGTCTTGTAATGCCTGCCAGTTTGCTTATCTATAAACTGGTGGTAATTCTTTTAGCCATAGTGACAGATTCTAATAGTGGTGGTAATAAGAACTATGCTAATCTGGTGCACATGTTGGTACTGGTACCAGGGGCGGACTGACAACTCATGGGGCCCCCGGGCAATAGGAGATTATGGGGTCCCCAGGCCATAGGAGATTATGGGGCCCCCGGGCAATAGGAGATTATGGGGCCCCCAGGCAATAGGAGATTATGGGGTCCCTGGGCAATAGGAGATTATGGGGCCCCCAGGCAATAGGAGATTATGGGGCCCCCAGGCAATAGATTATGGGGCCACACAGTATACACACACAGACACACATTATACACACACACAGTATACACATACACACACTGAAAAGGTACTGGAGAGGCGGGGCAGCTATAATCTTGGGATTTTTTAAAGAAAACAGATTTTTACATATTGTCCCTGATTTTATTGAGGCTGGCAACCCTTAGTGGCATGGGGCCGTCGGGCAGTGCCCGAATGGTTAGTCCGCCCCTGACTGGTACTAAAACTGGAACACAGTGTTCATGAATTTGGCACAGGTAATGTTAAAGAGACCATACTGCCAGAAATGTGTCCTTATTACTTTATTGAATCCCCGCATAAAATCCTCCAGCACTGACACTTACTCTTATACAGAGAGATTCCAATGATAACTGCAACCGCAACAACAAGACAGGCGATGGTAACACCAACAATCATGGTAATTGGGAGATCATTGTTGGGTTCTGAGAGAGAAACATAGAGGAAAACATGAGACGGAGGTAACACTCCAAAGCAAGAACAGGAAAGAGCATGAGGCAGTCATAAGAATTCAAATTTACAAATAAAATAAAGGGGGGACAGATTCTCTTTACTTAAAGCGGAGTTCCACCTAAAAAAAAAAAGTCAGCAGTTAGAAAAACTGCAGCTGCTGACTTTTAAAATAAGGACACTTACCTGTCCAGGGAGCCCGTGATGTCCTCACCTGAAGCCGACCTGTACCTGGACTCTGGGTGGAGACACCGGCATCTTAAAGTGGGGTTCCACCCAAAAAAACAAACATATCCAAAAAATTCTAAAAAAAAAAACAAAAAAAATTTGGATATTTTTTTTTTTTTACTTACCTCTAAATGCCTGTTGCTAGGTGGTCCCTCGTAGTCTGCCCCTTCGTCTGCCTGGGCTGGTGACATCACTTCCCCCTGGCACAGGAAGGGCTCGGCTCTTCTCCCTCCCTCCTGTCAATCATCTGGGACCCATTGCAGGTCCCAGGTGATTAAGCGGCCAATCAGGGCGCTCGGCGCCGCTCGCGCATGCGCAGTGGGTGCCAGGCTGTGAAGCCACAGCCCGGCGCCCACAGTTGAAATGCCGGCACCGACGAGCTGAGGGGGGGGACGAGCGGGGCTTCGATCCCCCGCACCGCTGGACCCAGGGACAGGTGAGTGTCCAATTAAAAGTCAGCAGCTGCAGTATTTGTAGCTGCTGACTTTTAATTTTTTTTTTTTTTAATGGCCCCCCTGGGTGGAACTCCCCTTTAAGTAAGGGAATCAGGAAGTGAAGCCTCACGGCTTCACAGCCTGGTTCCTTACTGCACATGCGCGAGTCATGTTGCGCATTCTGACTGGTCCCTGCTGTCTTCTAGGACCTGTGTGTCTCCCAGAAGACAGCAGGGGGGACGGAGGAGGGGCAGGACATGGCGATCTTTCGCCAGAAGTGAGAGCAAATACCTGGATTAGACAGGTATCTGCTCCCCCCTCCCCCCTGAAAGGTGCCAAAACGTGACACTGGAGGGGGGGAATCCAGACAACGTAAGTTCAATTTCTGGGTGGAACTCCGCTTTAAAGTGAAACCACTTCAAATTGGACATTCCGCTATTACTACTTCTTCCCTCTCCTCTGCTACTAATGCAAACATTTTTTTAGGGAGCAGGTATCTAGTTTTGACAGGTACCCTCTCCCACTTCTGCTCTGATTGTCCCCCCACCCCACCCTCACCACCAGCAGCCTCCTGGGACATGGCACTGGTCATTGCACAGGCTGCGGAACCATTCACAGGGTGTAGCGCAGCTTTCTCATGTGCAGTGGGGAACTGGCTGTGAAGAAGCAAGGGTTCACAGCTGGCTTCCCGCAGTCAGGATGGTGCACTGGGGAGCTGAAGGCCGGTGAAGAACCAGCCCTGGTGAGGAAGTGCTGGATCCCTGGACTGGTAAGTGTCTATTTATTTATTAATAGTCAGCAGTAGGGATGAGCTTCGAGTTCGAGTCGAACTCATGTTCGACTCAAACATTGGCTGTTCGCAAGTTCACCGAACAGCGAACAATTTGGGGTGTTCGCGGCAAATTCGAATGCCGCGGAACACCCTTTAAAAGTCTATGGGAGAAATCAAAAGTGCTAATTTTAAAGGCTAATATGCAAGTTATTGTCATAAAAAGTGTTTGGGGACCTGGGTCCTGCCCCAGGGGACATGGATCAATGCAAAAAAAAGTTTTAAAAATGGCCGTTTTTTCAGGAGCAGTGATTTTAATAATGCTTAAAGTCAATCAATAAAAGTGTAATATCCCTTTAAATTTCGTACCTGGGGGGTGTCTATAGTGTGTCTGTAAAGGGGCGCATGTTTCCTGTGTTTAGAACAGTCTGACAGCAAAATGACATTTTGAAGGAAAAAACTCATTTAAAACTACCCGCGGCTATTGCATTGCCGACAATACACATAGAAGTTCATTGATAAAAACGGCATGGGAATTCCCCAAAGGGGAACCCCGAACCAAAATTTAAAAAAAAAAATGACGTGGGAGTCCCCCTAAATTCCATACCAGGCCCTTCAGGTCTGGTATGGATATTAAGGGGAACCCCGGCCAAAATTTAAAAAAAAAAATGATGTGGGGTTCCCCCTAAATTCCATACCAGACCCTTCAGGTCTGGTATGGATTTTAAGGGGAACCCCGCGCCAAAAAAAAAAAAAAAACTGCGTGGGGTCCCCCCAAAAATCCATACCAGACCCTTATCCGAGCACGCAACCTGGCAGGCCGCAGGAAAAGAGGGGGGGGCGAGAGTGCGGCCCCCCCTCCCTCCTGAACCGTACCAGGCCACATGCCCTCAACATTGGGAGGGTGCTTTGGGGTAGCCCCCCAAAACACCTTGTCCCCATGTTGATGAGGACAAGGGCCTCATCCCCACAACCCTGGCCGGTGGTTGTGGGGGTCTGCGGGCGGGGGGCTTATCGGAATCTGGAAGCCCCCTTTAACAAGGTGACCCCCAGATCCCGGCCCCCCCCTGTGTGAAATGGTAAGGGTATGTACCCCTACCATTTCACGAAAAAAGTGTCAAAAATGTTAAAAATGACAAGAGACAGTTTTTGACAATTCCTTTATTTAAATGCTTCTTCTTTCTTCTATCTTCCTTCATCTTCTGGTTCTTCTGGTTCTTCTGGCTCTTCTGGTTCTTCCTCCGGCGTTCTCGTCCAGCATCTCCTCCGCGGCGTCTTCTATCTTCTTCTCCTCGGGCCGCTCCGCACCCATGGCATAGGGGGGAGGCTCCCGCTCTTCTCTTCTTCTTTTCTTCTCTTCTGTTCTTCTTCATTTTCTTCTCCGGGCCGCTCCGCAATCCATGCTGGCATGGAGGGAGGCTCCCGCTGTGTGACGGCGCTCCTCGTCTGACAGTTCTTAAATAACGGGGGGCGGGGCCACCCGGTGACCCCGCCCCCCTCTGACGCACGGTGACTTGACGGGACTTCCCTGTGGCATTCCCCGTGACGTCACAGGGAAGTCCCGTCAAGTCACCGTGCGTCAGAGGGGGGCGGGGTTCACCGGGTGGCCCCGCCCACCCGGTTATTTAAGAACTGTCAGACGAGGAGCGCCGTCACACAGCGGGACCCTCCCTCCATGCCAGCATGGATTGCGGAGCGGCCCGGAGAAGAAAATGAAGAAGAAAAGAAGAAGAGAAGAGCGGGAGCCTCCCCCCTATGCCATGGGTGCGGAGCGGCCCGAGGAGAAGAAGATAGAAGACGCCGCGGAGGAGATGCTGGACGAGAACGCCGGAGGAAGAACCAGAAGAGCCAGAAGAACCAGAAGAACCAGAAGATGAAGGAAGATAGAAGAAAGAAGAAGCATTTAAATAAAGGAATTGTCAAAAACTGTCTCTTGTCATTTTTAACATTTTTGACACTTTTTTCGTGAAATGGTAGGGGTACTTATGTACCCCCTTACCATTTCACACAGGGGGGGGGCCGGGATCTGGGGGTCACCTTGTTAAAGGGGGCTTCCAGATTCCGATAAGCCCCCCGCCCGCAGACCCCCACAACCACCGGCCAGGGTTGTGGGGATGAGGCCCTTGTCCTCATCAACATGGGGACAAGGTGTTTTGGGGGGCTACCCCAAAGCACCCTCCCAATGTTGAGGGCATGTGGCCTGGTACGGTTCAGGAGGGAGGGGGGGCCGCACTCTCGTCCCCCCTCTTTTCCTGCGGCCTGCCAGGTTGCGTGCTCGGATAAGGGTCTGGTATGGATTTTTGGGGGGACCCCACGCCGTTTTTTTTTTTTTTTTGGCGCGGGGTTCCCCTTAAAATCCATACCAGACCTGAAGGGTCTGGTATGGAATTTAGGGGGAACCCCACATCATTTTTTTTTTTAAATTTTTTTTTTAGTTAGAAAAACTGCAGCTGCTGACTTTTAAAATAAGGACACTTACCTGTCCAGGGAGCCCGTGATGTCCTCACCTGAAGCCGACCTGTACCTGGACTCTGGGTGGAGACACCGGCATCTTAAAGTGGGGTTCCACCCAAAAAAACAAACATATCTAAAAAATTCTAAAAAAAAAAACAAAAAAAATTTGGATATTTTTTTTTTTTTACTTACCTCTAAATGCCTGTTGCTAGGTGGTCCCTCGTAGTCTGCCCCTTCGTCTGCCTGGGCTGGTGACATCACTTCCCCCTGGCACAGGAAGGGCTCGGCTCTTCTCCCTCCCTCCTGTCAATCATCTGGGACCCATTGCAGGTCCCAGGTGATTAAGCGGCCAATCAGGGCGCTCGGCGCCGCTCGCGCATGCGCAGTGGGTGCCAGGCTGTGAAGCCACAGCCCGGCGCCCACAGTTGAAATGCCGGCACCGACGAGCTGAGGGGGGGGACGAGCGGGGCTTCGATCCCCCGCACCGCTGGACCCAGGGACAGGTGAGTGTCCAATTAAAAGTCAGCAGCTGCAGTATTTGTAGCTGCTGACTTTTAATTTTTTTTTTTTTTAATGGCCCCCCTGGGTGGAACTCCTCTTTAAGTAAGGGAATCAGGAAGTGAAGCCTCACGGCTTCACAGCCTGGTTTCTTACTGCACATGCGCGAGTCATGTTGCGCATTCTGACTGGTCCCTGCTGTCTTCTAGGACCTGTGTGTCTCCCAGAAGACAGCAGGGGGGACGGAGGAGGGGCAGGACATGGCGATCTTTCGCCAGAAGTGAGAGCAAATACCTGGATTAGACAGGTATCTGCTCCCCCCTCCCCCCTGAAAGGTGCCAAAACGTGACACTGGAGGGGGGGAATCCAGACAACGTAAGTTCAATTTCTGGGTGGAACTCCGCTTTAAAGTGAAACCACTTCAAATTGGACATTCCGCTATTACTACTTCTTCCCTCTCCTCTGCTACTAATGCAAACATTTTTTTAGGGAGCAGGTATCTAGTTTTGACAGGTACCCTCTCCCACTTCTGCTCTGATTGTCCCCCCACCCCACCCTCACCACCAGCAGCCTCCTGGGACATGGCACTGGTCATTGCACAGGCTGCGGAACCATTCACAGGGTGTAGCGCAGCTTTCTCATGTGCAGTGGGGAACTGGCTGTGAAGAAGCAAGGGTTCACAGCTGGCTTCCCGCAGTCAGGATGGTGCACTGGGGAGCTGAAGGCCGGTGAAGAACCAGCCCTGGTGAGGAAGTGCTGGATCCCTGGACTGGTAAGTGTCTATTTATTTATTAATAGTCAGCAGTAGGGATGAGCTTCGAGTTCGAGTCGAACTCATGTTCGACTCAAACATTGGCTGTTCGCAAGTTCACCGAACAGCGAACAATTTGGGGTGTTCGCGGCAAATTCGAATGCCGCGGAACACCCTTTAAAAGTCTATGGGAGAAATCAAAAGTGCTAATTTTAAAGGCTAATATGCAAGTTATTGTCATAAAAAGTGTTTGGGGACCTGGGTCCTGCCCCAGGGGACATGGATCAATGCAAAAAAAAGTTTTAAAAATGGCCGTTTTTTCAGGAGCAGTGATTTTAATAATGCTTAAAGTCAATCAATAAAAGTGTAATATCCCTTTAAATTTCGTACCTGGGGGGTGTCTATAGTGTGTCTGTAAAGGGGCGCATGTTTCCTGTGTTTAGAACAGTCTGACAGCAAAATGACATTTTGAAGGAAAAAACTCATTTAAAACTACCAGCGGCTATTGCATTGCCGACAATACACATAGAAGTTCATTGATAAAAACGGCATGGGAATTCCCATTCCCCCAGGTCTGGTATGGATTTTAAGGGGAACCCCGCGCCAAAAAAAAAAAAAAAAAAAAGGCGTGGGGTCCCCCCAAAAATCCATACCAGACCCTTATCCGAGCACGCAACCTGGCAGGCCGCAGGAAAAGAGGGGGGGGCGAGAGTGCGGCCCCCCCTCCCTCCTGAACCGTACCAGGCCACATGCCCTCAACATTGGGAGGGTGCTTTGGGGTAGCCCCCCAAAACACCTTGTCCCCATGTTGATGAGGACAAGGGCCTCATCCCCACAACCCTGGCCGGTGGTTGTGGGGGTCTGCGGGCGGGGGGCTTATCGGAATCTGGAAGCCCCCTTTAACAAGGTGACCCCCAGATCCCGGCCCCCCCCTGTGTGAAATGGTAAGGGTATGTACCCCTACCATTTCACGAAAAAAGTGTCCAAAATGTTAAAAATGACAAGAGACAGTTTTTGACAATTCCTTTATTTAAATGCTTCTTCTTTCTTCTATCTTCCTTCATCTTCTGGTTCTTCTGGTTCTTCTGGCTCTTCTGGTTCTTCCTCCGGCGTTCTCGTCCAGCATCTCCTCCGCGGCGTCTTCTATCTTCTTCTCCTCGGGCCGCTCCGCACCCATGGCATAGGGGGGAGGCTCCCGCTCTTCTCTTCTTCTTTTCTTCTCTTCTGTTCTTCTTCATTTTCTTCTCCGGGCCGCTCCGCAATCCATGCTGGCATGGAGGGAGGCTCCCGCTGTGTGACGGCGCTCCTCGTCTGACAGTTCTTAAATAACGGGGGGCGGGGCCACCCGGTGACCCCGCCCCCCTCTGACGCACGGTGACTTGACGGGACTTCCCTGTGGCATTCCCCGTGACGTCACAGGGAAGTCCCGTCAAGTCACCGTGCGTCAGAGGGGGGCGGGGTTCACCGGGTGGCCCCGCCCACCCGGTTATTTAAGAACTGTCAGACGAGGAGCGCCGTCACACAGCGGGAGCCTCCCTCCATGCCAGCATGGATTGCGGAGCGGCCCGGAGAAGAAAATGAAGAAGAAAAGAAGAAGAGAAGAGCGGGAGCCTCCCCCCTATGCCATGGGTGCGGAGCGGCCCGAGGAGAAGAAGATAGAAGACGCCGCGGAGGAGATGCTGGACGAGAATGCCGGAGGAAGAACCAGAAGAGCCAGAAGAACCAGAAGAACCAGAAGATGAAGGAAGATAGAAGAAAGAAGAAGCATTTAAATAAAGGAATTGTCAAAAACTGTCTCTTGTCATTTTTAACATTTTTGACACTTTTTTCGTGAAATGGTAGGGGTACTTATGTACCCCCTTACCATTTCACACAGGGGGGGGGCCGGGATCTGGGGGTCACCTTGTTAAAGGGGGCTTCCAGATTCCGATAAGCCCCCCGCCCGCAGACCCCCACAACCACCGGCCAGGGTTGTGGGGATGAGGCCCTTGTCCTCATCAACATGGGGACAAGGTGTTTTGGGGGGCTACCCCAAAGCACCCTCCCAATGTTGAGGGCATGTGGCCTGGTACGGTTCAGGAGGGAGGGGGGGCCGCACTCTCGTCCCCCCCTCTTTTCCTGCGGCCTGCCAGGTTGCGTGCTCGGATAAGGGTCTGGTATGGATTTTTGGGGGGACCCCACGCCGTTTTTTTTTTTTTTTGGCGCGGGGTTCCCCTTAAAATCCATACCAGACCTGAAGGGTCTGGTATGGAATTTAGGGGGAACCCCACGTCATTTTTTTTTTAAAATTTTGGCCGGGGTTCCCCTTAATATCCATACCAGACCTGAAGGGCCTGGTATGGAATTTAGGAGGACTCCCACGTCATATTTTTTTTTAAATTTTGGTTCGGGGTTCCCCTTTGGGGAATTCCCATGCCGTTTTTATCAATGAACTTCTATGTGTATTGTCGGCAATGCAATAGCCGCGGGTAGTTTTAAATGAGTTTTTTCCTTCAAAATGTCATTTTGCTGTCAGACTGTTCTAAACACAGGAAACATGCGCCCCTTTACAGGCACACTATAGACACCCCCCAGGTACGAAATTTAAAGGGATATTACACTTTTATTGTTTGACTTTAAGCATTATTAAAATCACTGCTCCTGAAAAAACGGCCGTTTTTAAAACTTTTTTTTGCATTGATCCATGTCCCCTGGGGCAGGACCCAGGTCCCCAAACACTTTTTATGACAATAACTTGCATATAAGCCTTTAAAATTAGCACTTTTGATTATTCATGTTCGTGTCCCATAGACTTTAACGGTGTTCGCATGTTCGAACGAACTTTTTTCCTGTTCGCATGTTCTGGTGCGAACCGAACAGGGGGGTGTTCGGCTCATCCCTAGTCAGCAGCTAAAGACTTTGTACCTGCTGGCTTTTATTTTTTTTTTTAATTACCGAAGATCTTCTTTAATTCTGTAACTGGCAGGCAGGACCACTGATAGAGGGGACCACCAGTCCTCTTGTAGGGGGCACGAGCGCACGGGGGGCCCACGCAGGGAGGGGGATTAGTGATGGATGACAATTACAGAACTCTTCCTCCAGCAGCTGAAAGCTGGTCTCTCCCCCTCTCCCGGCTGCCAGCTTTTACCTGCTGAGAAAGACAGTGGTCCCTCACTAATCCCCCTCACTGTGCGGACCCCCTCCTCTTGCTGGCTCTAATGTTAGCTCTGCTCCTGAGTTTGTTATCTCTGTATCTTTGTTTTCTCTCCCTCTCTCTCTCTGATCCTGGAGCTTTCAACTGCCCAGCCTGTATATTTTTTTCATCTCATCTTCATTTCTATTTATTAACTCAGTTTTATCTTTTAGATTTAGCAGGAATTTTGTAAATTATGTTGCATTTGTGTCTGCTAATAATGATTTTATTGTATTTTTAGCAAAATATAGCTTCAATATTTTCTTGGGGGGGGGCCCTATCAGGTAGTCTGTACGGGGGCTAGCGATTTCTATCAGCAGCTCTGCTGGCAGGTGTTTGGGGTGGTACCCCAGGCCAATGGGAGTTTTTCCTTGTTAATGATCTATGCAAAGGGATCCAGGGTGGAGCCTGATTGATAGATTTGGGAAAGTGTCCTGAGCATTAGAATCAGTGACCTGAAATAACATTGAGTGGTTTTCTTCACTGGACACGCAACATTTAAAACACATATAATCCCAAAAACAAAATGTAAATATATTTCAGCTTACCAGTCCTTCGATGTGTTTTCCCCTTTATTTTTACCTGGTGATCCAGACAGCATAACACCTTTTTGTCCAAGGGTGACTCACTGTACCTATAAAGGAACTGTGTTGTCCCCCTAGGTTGCTTCTCTGATTTGGACTACAAACAACTTGCTCTCAATTACATGTGGGTAGGTGTTTTGTAGTTCACAGAAAATAAGTGGGAAATCTGCTTGCATTCTTAGTTCTTTTAGTTTAGTACACAGGAAGGTAAAAAGAACTTGATTCTAGCAGGACTGATCAGTATTTTCAATACAATCAGAAATTTGCTTAGCTACCATATCTAAAGACAGGAAAGCTGCATTATTATGCCCTGTACACACGGTCAGATTTTCCGACAGAAAAAGTGCGATCGGATTGTGTTGTCGGAAATTCTGATCATGTGTGGGCTCCATCGGACTTTTTCCGTCTGAATTTCCAACACACAAAGTTTGAGAGCAGGCTATAAAATTTTACAACAACAAAATCCGATCGTTTAAATTCCGATCGTGTGTACACAAATCCAACGCACAAAGTGCCACGCATGCTCAGAATAAAATAAGAGACGAAAGCTATTGGCTACTGCCACTTTTATAGTCCCGACGTACGTGTTTTACGTCACCGCGTTCAGAATGATCAGTGTGTATACAAGGCAAGTTTGAGCTAACATCCGTCAGAAAAAATCCATGGATTTTGTTGTCGGTATGTCCGATCAATGTCCAATCGTGTGTACAGGGCATAAGACATTTTTGTTCTTGGGCAGGGGTCTCCAAACTTTTAAAACAAAGGGCCAGTTTACTATCCTTCAGACTTCAGGGGGGCTGGATTGTGGTGGTCAGTGGAGGTAGAAAATGTCCCGGGCCCAGCATCGGGGAGAATAAACATTGCCTTAGTGTTGGTGATCAGTAGGAGGAGGAATAGTGTCCCATCATTGGTGTCAGTGGGAGGAATAGTGCCCCGTCATTAGTTACATAGTAACATAGTGTAAGGGCCAGATAAAGGCTAGCAAAGGGTCACGTCAGGTGCTCGGGCTGAAGTTTGGAGACCGTGGTTCTTGGGTTTACATATATTTTAGAAAAAAAACAGACAGGTTGGCTTAGATCACTCATGAGTGGACCTCATGTAGCTGGATGAATACAATTTGTTTATATAAGTTCTTAGGAGAGTTCAAATATAAATGGGGCATGTTTGGCTTATAAAGTAGATTGGAAACCAACCACCTATCCCTCAGGTTTTTTAGTCCCTGACTGTAACACAATTCCTGAAAGGGCTCAAAATTAGTCCAAATGGCCAGCTGATCATCCTGTGTTTCTGTACTTCAGTGTGGAGCTAAAGCACCAAGTGTCACATATTCACATGTTCAGTTAGGGAACAGGATGGGGAGATGGCTTCAGGTCAGGTTTCAGGTCAGTTCTTTTTTTTTTCATATTGAGGTTTAACCACTTCAGCCCCGGAAGGATTTACCCCCTTAATGACCAGAGCACTTTTTACAATTTGGCACTGCGTCGCTTTAACTGCTAATTGCACGGTCATGCAATGCTGTACCCAAACGAAATTTGCGTCCTTTTCTTCCCACAAATAGAGCTTTCTTTTGATGGTATTTGATCACCTCTGCCGTTTTTATTTTTTGCGCTATAAATGGAAAAAGACCGAAAATTTTGAAAAAAAATTATACTTTCTAATTTTGTTATAAAAAAAATCCAATAAACTCAATTTTAGTCATACATTTAGGCCAAAATGTATTCGGCCACATGTCTTTGGTAAAAAAAATGTCAATAAGTGTATATTTATTGGTTTGCGCAAAAGTTATAGCGCCTACAAACTAGGGTACATTTCCTGGAATTTACACAGCCTTTAATTTATGACTGCCTATGTCATTTCTTGAGGTGCTAAAATGGCAGGGCAGTACAAAACCCCCACAAATGACCCCATTTTGGAAAGTAGACACCCCAAGGAAATTGCTGAGAGGCATGTTGAGCCCATTGAATATTAATTTTTTTGTCCCAAGTGATTGAATAATGACAAAAAAAAAAATTACAAAAAGTTGTCACTAAATGATATATTGCTCACACAGGCCATGGGCATATGTGGAATTGCACCCCAAAATATATTCAGCTGCTTCTCCTGAGTACGGGGATATCACATGTATGGAACTTTTTGGGAGCCTAGCTGCGTACGGGGCCCCGAAAACCAATCACTGCCTTCAGGATTTCTAAGGGCGTAAATTTTTTATTTTACTCCTCACTACCTATCACAGTTTTAAAGGCCATAAAATGCCCAGATGGCATAAAACCCCCCCAAATGACCACATTTTGGAAAGTAGACACCCCAAGCTATTTGATTGAGGCATGTTGAGTCCATGGAATATTTTATATTTTGACACAAAATGCTGGAAAGTGACACATTTTTTTTTTTTTGCACAAAGTTGTCACTAAATGATATATTGCTCACACAGGCCATGGGCATATGTGGAATTGCACCCCAAAATACATTTAGCTGCTTCTCCTGAGTATGGGGATACCACATGTGTGGGACTTTTTAGGAGCCTAGCCGAGTACGGGGCCCCAAAAACCAATCACCGCCTTCAGGATTTCTAAGGGTGTAAATTTTTGATTTCACTGTTCACTGCCTATCACAGTTTCGGAGGCCATGGAATACCCAGGTGGCATTCCATGGCATAGTGAGAGAGGCATGGTGAGTATTTTGCAGCTCTCATTTGTTTTTACAAATGAAGAAAGACAAGAAAAACAAATTTTTTTTCTTTTTTCAATTTTCAAAACTTTGTGACAAAAAGTGAGGTCTGCAAAATACTCACTATACCTCTCAGCAAATAGCTTGGAGTGTCTACTTACCAAAATGGGGTCATTTGGGGGGGGTTGTGCCACCTGGGCATTCCATGGCCTCCGAAACTGTGATAGGCAGTGAAGAGTGAAATCAAAAATTTACGCCCTTAGAAAGCCTGAAGGTGGTGCTTGATTTTCGGGGTGCCGTACGCGGCTAGGCTCCAAAAAAGTCTCATACATGTGGTATCCCCATACTCAGGAAAAGCAACAAAATGTATTTTGCAGTGTAATTTCACATATTCCCCATGGTATGTTTGAGCAATATATCATTTAGTGACAACTTTGTGCAAAAAAAAAAAAAAATTTGTCTCTTTCCCGCAACTTGTGTCACAGTATAAAATATTCCATGGACTCGACGTGCCTCTCAGCAAATAGCTTGGGGTGTCTACTTTCCAAAATGGGGTCATTTGGGGGGTTTTGAACTGTCCTGGCATTTTATGCACAACATTTAAAAGCTTATGTCACACATCACCCACTCTTCTAACCACTTGAAGACAAAGCCCTTTCTGACACTTTTTGTTTACATGAAAAAATTATTTTTTTTTGCAAGAAAATTACTTTGAACCCCCAAACATTATATATTTTTTTTAAAGCAAATGCCCTACAGATTAAAATGGTGGGTGTTTCATTTTTTTTTTTCACACAGTATTTGCTCAGCGATTTTTCAAACGCATTTTTTGGGGAAAAAACACACTTTTTAAAATTTGAATGCACTAAAACACACTATATTGCCCAAATGTTTGATGAAATAAAAAAGATGATCTTAGGCCGAGTACATGGATACCAAACATGACATGCTTTAAAATTGCGCACAAACGTGCAGTGGCAACAAAATAAATACATTTTTAAAAGCCTTTAAAAGCCTTTACAGGTTACCACTTTAGATTTACAGAGGAGGTCTACTGCTAAAATTTCTGCCCTCGATCTGACCTTCGCGGTGATACCTCACATGCATGGTGTAATTGCTGTTTACATTTGACGCCAGACCAACGCTTGCGTTCGCCATAGCGCGAGAGCAGGGGGGGACAGGGGTGCTTTTTTTTTTCTTCATTATTTTTTTGCTTTTTATCTTATTTTTAAACTGTTCCTTTCATTTTTTTTAAAATCATTTTTATTGTTATCTCAGGGAATGTAAATATCCCCTATGATAGCAATAGGTAGTGACAGGTACTCTTTTTTGAAAGAATTGTGATAAAATGCTTCCCCAATTTCCCAATGGCGCTGTTTACATCCGGCGAAATTTAAGTCATAAAATGCTCGTAGCTTCCGGTTTCTTAGACCATAGAGATGTTTGGAGTCACTCTGGTCTCTGATAAGCTCTATGGCTGAATCACCGGCTGCATTCTTAGGTTCCCTGTTGAGACAGGAGAGCCAGAGAAAAACACGGAAGACAGTGGGGAGGGGGGCATTCCCTCCCACTGCTTGTAAAAGCAGTTTAGAGGCTAATTAGCCGCTAGGATTGCTTTTACATGAAAGCAGACTGCTGGCTGAAAAGAATGATACCAAGATGATACCTAAACCTGCAGGCATCATTCTGGTATAACCACTCAAAGTCGTGAATGGCGTACCTGAAGACAAAAAAAATGGTTAACAATAAAGCACAGTAAACAGTAAAGTATAAAAAATTGCATACCCGAAAAGCAAACATGATAAAACATAATAACAATAAAACATTGCAGAATAGAATACAGTAAAAAAGAGCAGAACAATAGAGAGAGAATAGAGAGAGAGAGAGAACAATAAAACGACAACTATTTTTTTTTTTTTTATATTTTTGTTTGTGTGTTTTTTTATACACACTTTTTTTGTAACTAACTTTTATAACTGTAACCGGTTCCAGGTTTGGGTCTCTCAAAATGCGATGGCATCTTGGGAGACCCTGTGAAAGTTTGCCTAGTCTGTGCAATGCTGTACCCTACGCTAATACTCAACTAGTGAATGGTAGCGTTCAAAACATTCACCAATGCAAAGACCAGGATTCTCAGGACAGGAGGGACAATAATAGCGGGTGTCACGCCTATATCCGCGCTTGCTGCAGACACGACATATTTTTTGGGGGGGTTCGTTGGGTAGGGGTACTCGGGAGGACATAAAAATGCCTCTCATGCAGCCGACTGCATTTGGTTGGGGATGTGAATGGGGGAATTACGGGTGCTGCAGAAGTGGTGGGTTCCCAATTAGGATTGGCGAATGCAGCAGGAAGTGCATTATGGGCACGACAGGCCTGTTTGTCTTCTTCTTGGTGGCAGCGGGACACTACTTGTGCTTGCCACCTCACCAGCTTGAACTGCACTTATGGGACTCGCCACGTCACCAAGTGTTACTGCAGTGCTGGTTTGACTACGACCGGGGTGTACTAGGCCGCTGGTGCTTGCCAGTTCACCAAAACGCTACCAAAAAAAAAACTGTTAGCGATCGCAGGGATCAGGCCTGACTCTGCGAACGCTGCAGTTATGCGTTTAGTATTTTGTAAGTGACAGTGATCGATCGATACTGCACTTGGGTGGGCTGGGCTGGGCCGGACGGAGGGGCAAAACGCAGGTGCTAGCAGGTATCTGGGCTGATTCCACCAACGCTGCATTTTGGGAACCCTAAACTGCTGGGGACGCTAGTATAAATCTGATCGGATCAGATATTTATCCGTTCAGATACTATACCACTAAGGGAGGTGTACGGTGCGTGCATGGGTGTTAGCGGTACTGGCACTAACCTGACGCTGCTTGGGGCTAGTGTTTGCCAGTTCACCAAAACGCTACCAAAAAAACTGTTAGCGATCGCAGGGATCAGGCCTGACTCTGCAAACGCTGCAGTTATGCGTTTAGTGTTTTGTAAGTGACAGTGATCGATCGATACTGCACTTGGGTGGGGTGGGCTGGGCTGGGCGGAGGGGCAAAACGCAGGTGCTAGCAGGTATCTGGGCTGATCCCGCTAACACTGCGTTTTTGGGAACCCTAAACAGCTGGGGACGCTAGTATAGATCTGATCGGATCAGATATTGATCCGTTCAGATACTATACCACTAAGGGAGGCGTATGCTGCGTGCATGGATGTTAGCGCTGCCTGGGGTGACGCATATCACCGCTGGGTGATCAGGGGGCTAAACCTTTATTCCATAATAAACTACGGGTGCCCTGACACTATAAAAAATAAACAAACTAACCAGCGTCACCCGTAACAGTTATACGGTGATCAGTGGTGAAAGGGTTAACTAGGGGGCAATCAAGGGGTTAAAACATTTATTAGATAGTATATGGGGGTCCCTGTCGCTATAAAACGCTGACGGCAAACCTAAATATTTAGCTCCCTAACTAGCGTCACCAGCGACACTAATACAGCGATCAGAAAAATGATCGCTTAGTGACACTGGCGATGGCAGGTGATCAAGGGGTTAAAACTTTATTAGGGGGGTATCCTAGACCTAAAGGGGGCTAACACTAACTGCCCAACCACACTAACTGTCACAAACTGACACCATGCAGTAATCAGAAAAAAAAAAACAAAAAAAAAACTGCTTGGTGTCAGTGTGACGGGGGGGGGGGGGGGAAGGGTGATTGAGGGGCGATCGGGGGTGTAATGTGTGCCTGGCATGTTCTACTGAGTGTATGTGTGTTTTACTCTCACAGTGATGTCTTCTCTCCTCGGCGCCGGAACGGAAAATACCGAGCCGAGGAGAGATGACATCATTTCCTTTGCTGCTGTTTAGCATACAGCAGCAAAGGAAGATTCTCATTGGCTGGGAACAATCGCGAGGGGGGGGCCATGAACGGATGGTCTCCCCCTCACCTCTCATCACTCCCAGTCACAAGCCGACCACCTCGGGCACCGGGGGGGTCCGATCAGACCCCCCGCCCGCGGGAGGCAGATCACGTATAGGTATGTGATTCTGCCTGCCCGTGCCATTCTGCCAACGTATATCAGCATGAGGCGTTTGTCAAGTGGTTAAGCCCAGGATCTAGGAAGTATTTACAAAATTCTAACATGGATAAAGGACATAGTAAGGAAAAGGGGGAATAAATAAAAAGGGAAGGGAAGGGAAGGATGTTTAACCAACATTGTGCAAATTAGGGATGCACTGATACCATTTTTTTTCACAACGAATACGAGTACCGATACCTGCCGCAACTGTTGTTTTAACTTCAGCTGTCAGCAATGGTACAAAGCATTGAAAAGTTATTTACAAATGAAATAAACAGAGTTTTGTTTTTAATTTTGTGCTTTTTCAATGTGAAATGTGTAAATATTTGTTAATATATATATATATATATATATGTGTAAAAATATTCACCAACAAAGCAAACAAATAAAAACATTTAATTGTTAATCATTTATAAAATAGACGTGAACAAAAAAAAAGCAGGAAAATAACAATTAAATGGAGGAGAGTTGGGAGTTAATTAAGGCTGATTAGAGTAGATTAGGGGTTAATAAGGGGTTAAACAGAGGAATATTTGTTCATCCCTTTGATCTGCAGATGAAGAAACAGAAAGATACAAAAAGAAACAATGTTTCTTTTTATTTTAGCGTTTCAGCGGCTGAGCAATGTTGTTAATAAACATTGCCAACTGCTTTATTTTTTTTCACAGCTCCAATTACCGGACTTCTTTAACACTTTAGCTGTCAACAGGGGAGACCCCACTGACAGCTCAAAGAACCAAGCCTGAAAGTATCGGTTTCAGGTATGGGTGCATTTGCATGAGTACCGATACTTGTGCAAATACTCAATATCGGCGCCACCCTAGTGCAAATATAAACTTAGTACTCTATAAAAACACCCTCAGGAGTGGAAGCATATGTTTCAGGTCAGTTTTGAAGGAAAATGTTATCTGTTTACACAAAGCTTATTTCTTGTTTTCTATTGTTCAACTCACCCCAATTCACAATGAGAATCTCCTTTAGACTGCTGTGGTCCACATGACAGGAGTAAGTGTCTCCCTCCCTTGTTGGCACTTCCACACGGACTCTGATCTGATAGGTGCCATCAGGATGGGGGAGAATTGGACTCATTTCATCTGAAAGAAGTTGGTCTGTCCCATTCCTCACCCACTTCACCTCCACAGGTCGGGGGTGAAACCCGTACACCAGGCACTGAAGTCTTGTCACATCATCCGACTGACGATGACCCCACACCTTCACCTCTGGGGGCACTGAGAGAGAGAAATATGTAAAACCAGAAAGCGGTTATGAAGTACAACAAAGTTACAGGAACCCCTCTACCTATCTAACTTTTGCCTCTCTCATTTAACCATCACCCTCCTATGAGGGACACTGAAACCCAAGATGCAATCTCCCTACCTGTTATTTGCTTACTTAACCACTTCAGCCCCGGAAGGATTTACCCCCTTCCTGGCCAGGCGTTATTTTTTTATTTTTTATTTTTAACTGACAATTTTTATTATTTTTTAACAGAAAAACAAATACAGCATTTTGGCATTGGGTACAAGAAGAGATATAGATTATGATATCCCAGTGCAATTTGGTACAATATCTCCCACCTATTGGGCGGCAAATCTTTACAGTGCAAACATTTTGTGACAGAAGGAAAAAGGTTTACCGGATATTAATACATCTCAAACAGTGTAACTTCTAGCACCATATGCTCAAACATATAAAATCTTAGATAGAGAGAGGAAAGAAGAAAGGAGGGAAAGGCAGAGGAAAAAAAAGGGGGGGGGCCTCTCGCCTCCAGGGTCCGGAACAGGCCGGTGGGGAATGGGTCATTAATACATAAGCAACATATACTTTTAGGTCGCATGGGTCTCCAACAAAACCCATGGTTCCCAAATGCGATTATGTTTGTCAAGTGTATCATTTAATGAGGCCGTGAGATATTCCATTCTCTTGACATCTCTGATCCTGGAATGCAGCTCATTTAGTGAGGGAGGTTCTCTTTTTTTCCACTTTAAAGCCACCAGGCAGCGTGCTGCAGTAAGCACATGGGCTAAAAGTTTTTTGGACACTTTAGAGAAGGTGGCGGGTGGAAGGCCCAAGAGAAAGGTCCTCGGATCAAGGAGCATTTCAACATCAAAGATGGACTGGAGCAGGGAGTGGACCATACTCCAGTAGGGAACAATTATAGGGCAGGTCCAATAGACATGAAATAGTGTACCTCTATCTTTATAGCATCTCCAACAACGGGAGTCGGCCGTAGGATATATGGAGTGGAGCAGGTCAGGGGTCTGATACCAATGATATAGAATCTTAAATTGATTCTCTTTATAAAGCGTGCATATGGAGCTTTTAGAAGCCTGGGTCCATATGGATTGCCAGGTCCTTAAGGATATCTCTGTGCCCAGCGCCTGCTCCCACTTAGCCATATATGAATGTTGCGGCCCGTCTGGTGAGAAATCTGTGATCAGTATCTGATAGGTGCGGGAGATCATGCCTCTAGGGGACGAACCCTCTAAGCAAAGCTTTTCAAAGTCTGTGAGGGGGGAAAAACTCAAGTTCGACCCCAGTGATTGTGCATAATGGCGTAGTTGTAGGTAACTGAAAAAGGCCTGCTTGGGGATGTCAAAAGACTTTTGCAGGTCTAAGAAGGTTCTTAGCATTCTGGTTTTGGGATCAATTAATTGTCCATAACGGAATATGGCTTTGTCCATCCAAAAGTGGGACATCTGTGAGGTTAGACTGTCAGGGATAGTGGGTGTGAATAGGAATGAAGTGACTGGGGATGACGTGGTGGTGAGCGGGTATTTCGATTTAGCCCGACGCCATAGGGTACGTAATAGAGCCATCGGTCCTAGCAGTTGTTCGCTGCCGAGGGGTATATCAGAGCTCCAAAGCATGGAATTTGGGTGTATGGGGGCTAGCCATAGCTTTTCTATCTGTGTCCACCTATTGTAAGCATGTAGAGAACACCAGGAGGCTATAGGTCTCAGCTGAGCTGCCAGATAATACTTAGCTATGTTAGGGAACGCCAGCCCACCTTGGTTACGTGGGGCATATAAAACCGATCTAGCAACTCGGTGTCTTTTATAATTCCAGAAAAAGTTTATCATGTCGGCTTGGAGTTTTTTAAGATGTGAGCACGGAATGGGAATAGGGAGTGTCTCAAAAAGATATAGAAGTCTGGGTAGTACAGTCATCTTCAAAGTTGCAAGTCTACCAAAAAGGGACAGTTTCAGAGATTTCCATTTGGTTAGGGATGCTCTAATAGAGGTGAACATCTGGGGGAAGTTGGCTTTGTATAGAGTATCGTATGTGGATGTTATATGTATCCCCAGGTATTTTAAGGAAGAGGACCACCAAGAATATGGAAATGATTGTGAGAGTGCGGATAGTGTATGGGGGGGTAAATTAAGAGGGAGGGCCTCCGTCTTGGAACTATTAATTTTATAACCTGAGAGGATGCTATATTTTTCCAGCTCCACTTGTAAATTTGGGAGGGATATGTGAGGTTGGGCGAGAGTGAGAAGAACATCATCCGCAAATAAGGAGATCTTAAATTCTCTAGTACGGACTGGAATACCATGGATATTTGAATTATTTCTAATATGGGCTGCTAACGGTTCAATGCATAGGGCGTATAGCAAAGGGGAGAGTGGGCAACCTTGTCGGGTCCCGTTGGAGATCAAAAAGGTAGGGGAGGTGGCAAAGTTAGTGCGAACCTGGGCTGTTGGGGCTGAGTATAGATGGGCAATAGCTCGGAGAAATGGGCCCTCTATACCGGCCCGGTTGAGAGACGCGAACAGGAAAGGCCAGCCCAGCCTGTCAAAGGCTTTTTCGGCATCCAGGCTGAGCAGTATTGCCTCCATTGAGTTCCTGTTCGCAACCTCCACCAGGTCAATAACCCTCCGGGTGTTATCCCCAGCCTGGCGGCAAGGGACAAAACCCACCTGGTCCCTATGGACCAGGGACGGCATAAAGTTGTTTAGTCTATTTGCCAACAGCTTCGTAAAAATTTTTAGGTCTGTGTTGAGGAGAGCTATCGGCCTGTAATTGGCCGGGAGAGTGTGGTCTTTCCCTGGTTTTGGGATTAACGTCAAGTAGGAGTTTTGCATATCTCTGGGAATAGGTGTGTCAGAAAGAAATGAGTTAAAGAGATTTGTCATATGGGGGAGTAACTGTGATAGGAACGTCTTATAATAAAGGTAAGGTAATCCATCGGGCCCGGGGGCCTTATTGTTTGGTAACATTTTGATTGTTTCTGTCACCTCCTCCTCTGTAATGGAGGCATTAAGAGTCTCCAGAGCAGAGGAAGTAAGCCTAGGAGTGTTCGTTTCCGCCAAATAAGTATGGATAGCCTGGGATAGGTCAGGAGGGGGTGGGTTGTGCGGAACACTCGGGTCATTATACAGGGCAGAGTAGAAGTCATGAAAAAGTTGTGCTATTTTATTAGGGTGAGACTGAAGAACCCCATTTGTCTCCCTAAGTTGCGTAGTTGTGGTAGTTGCTGCTTTGTCGCGAAGCTGTTTCGCCAAGAGCGTATGTGATTTGTTGGCTTTGTCGTAGTAAGTCTGTCTGAGCCTAGTTAACGCCTTTTCTATTTTACCCATTTCGATATCTTTCAACCCGGCCCGAACACTAGTGAGTTCTCTAAGGGTTGTTAGGGACGGGGACGCGAGCAAGCGCGCTTCGAGGTGTTTAAGTCTGTCTAAAAGGGCGTTGCGTGTTGCATTAGCGTTTCTCTTCAGGGCAGTGGAGAGCGAGATGCATTGACCTCGGAAGACCGCCTTATGGGCTTCCCACAGAGTTGAGGTGGAGATCTCAGAGGAACCATTTTCCGCAAAGTAAAGTTTTAGAGTTTGCTCTAATTCTATTCTAGATGGGTCATGTTTAAGTAGAAAGTCGTTTAGGCGCCAGTGGCATTTACGAAAGCAGCTTGGGGAGAGTGTCAGGGAGAGTGTAATCGGGGCATGATCCGACCAAGAAATAGCTTGGATGTCTGGGTTCATGCATGCACGTAGGGTCGGGGCGTTGACAAAGAAATAATCCAGTCGTGAGTGGGACGTATGGGGATGGGAATAGAATGTAAATTGTTTAGCAGATGGGTAGGTGGTGCGCCAGGTATCAAACAAGGCATATTTCCTAGTAAGTTGGCGAAACTGGGCGGCCGTTCTATTGATTGTTACTTGGGATTTCCTCTGGCCCACTTAGTGTTTATCAAGACCCGGAGAGTGGACAAGGTTAAAATCTCCTCCGATCACCAGGTATTGATGGGGAGCCTCAAACAAGCGATCAAAGACCTTAGACAAAAAGGAGATTTGATTTGTGTTTGGAGCATAGATGTTACAAAGAGTAACATTCGCACCTCCCCAAAGGCCTCGCAGGATGAGGTAGTGTCCCAGTGGGTCAGAGTATAGAGATTGCAGCTGGAAGGGGGAGCCTTGTCTAAAAAGAATTGCCACCCCTGCCCGTTTATGTGGGCCAGAGGCCTGGTATATATGAGGGTATTGTCGCCATGCAAATGTCATAGTGCCCATTTTATCAAGGTGGGTCTCCTGGATAAAAATAATGTCAGCTTTGGACCGTTTGAACTCTCGTAGCGCTAGGCTTCTCTTAACATTTGAGTTAAGGCCCTTTACATTTAGTGAAAATATGTCAATCATGGTGGATACGTTGTGGAAAGAGACGGTTGCTTACCTAGTGGGTGTAGTAGGGTCTTGGAATATAGGGTGTCCCTATATGGGGTCTCCATGGTGAGTACGGTTTGGAGATCTGCGACCCCCCGAACCTGAGCCAGGTCCCAGAGGCGAGCGGCGCCCATAAAATTAGAGAAAGGAAGAGAGATGGAGATAGTAGTAGGGGAAAAGCAGAAAAAAAAAAGAGTAAAAAACAGAAAAAAAAACACAGAAATTAGTACGAAGTCAAGTTTAGTTAACCATTCACAATATAACCCATCTACATAGAGTGATGGGGTGGGAGAATCCGGAGGGCCCCTTCTGACATCAGAGGCAAAAGTGCCATTGTCAAAAAAAACAAAGGAAGGAGCCATTCGGAGAGCCCCGGGGGGGAGGAGAGGACGGACCCAATGAGGGGACGACCCCCTCCAGACCTGCCTGCATCTAAATTCAAAAAAAAAAAACTAGATAACAGAAAAAACATGGAACCTGCATGCATAAACTGGCAACTGACATATCTATGCTCCTGGTTATGACCCGAATAAAAGTATAAACCATTGAGGCCATCGGTACATAAAATTTGGGGCAGTAGTAAGATGTGTTCTGCAAGTTCAAAATACTGTAATATATATAAAATTAAACAAAAGAAAACACAAGTGCAAAGGATACCTCTCTACGTGGTGGTATTCTCCTATAGTTTGGTCCACTACAGGGGGGGGGGGGGAAGGGGGGAGGAGGAGAGGGTAAGTGTGAAAGAGGAGGAACATGGGGGAAGGGGGGAGAGGGGATGGCCTAGCCCTGTTCATTAAGCAGTTCCTATCAAAACTTTACCGTCATAATCAAACGTATGTTGTTAACTCGATAAAGGATCAGCTTGGTGGATATGTCCATACAGCAAATGGGTAGGATGAGCAGAATATGGTGTCGGGTTCTTAGCTATAGAAATAGGGGAAAACTAATCAAGTAAACCTGGAGTCAGTCTGAAGTAAGGACTTTAAATGAGCAGTAGTTCATCTTTGACGGGGTGGTGGGGAAGGACCTGCAGATCGCGGTCTTGTGCGTTTCCGGCCTGCGACTTGGATCCAAGGATCTGGGCGAGGTGGGGGTGCTGGCAGCGGTTCCCATCCAGGAGTGGGTGGTACCGGGATATCCAGTTCCCTGCAGAAAAATTGTAGATCTTCCGGATATCGGAGGGTTGTGGACCTTCCATCTTTTTTTGCCGTGAGGCTAAAGGGGAAACCCCAGTGGTAGCGAAAGTCATTTTCTCTTAACAGGGTGAGGAGTGGTTGCAAAGATCTTCTTTGTTGAAGGGTGATCCATGAAAGGTCTGGGAAAAGCTGTAGGGAGGCCCCGTCAAAATCAATGGTATGCATGTTTCGCGCCTTTCTCATAATGTCCTCTTTGAGGGTGTAGTTATGTACCCTGCAAATCACGTCCCGAGGGCGGGATCCCGGTCCCCGGGGGCGCAAAGCGCGGTGCGCACGGTCCAGCTTAACTCGTTGGTGTTCCGGGCGGCCTAAAATATTGTTAAAGATGGTTTGCAGGGTCACATTCAGGTCTTCCATAAAATTAGAGAAAGGAAGAGAGATGGAGATAGTAGTAGGGGAAAAGCAGAAAAAAAAAAGAGTAAAAAACAGAAAAAAAAACACAGAAATTAGTACGAAGTCAAGTTTAGTTAACCATTCACAATATAACCCATCTACATAGAGTGATGGGGTGGGAGAATCCGGAGGGCCCCTTCTGACATCAGAGGCAAAAGTGCCATTGTCAAAAAAAACAAAGGAAGGAGCCATTCGGAGAGCCCCGGGGGGGAGGAGAGGACGGACCCAATGAGGGGACGACCCCCTCCAGACCTGCCTGCATCTAAATTCAAAAAAAAAAAACTAGATAACAGAAAAAACATGGAACCTGCATGCATAAACTGGCAACTGACATATCTATGCTCCTGGTTATGACCCGAATAAAAGTATAAACCATTGAGGCCATCGGTACATAAAATTTGGGGCAGTAGTAAGATGTGTTCTGCAAGTTCAAAATACTGTAATATATATAAAATTAAACAAAAGAAAACACAAGTGCAAAGGATACCTCTCTACGTGGTGGTATTCTCCTATAGTTTGGTCCACTACAGGGGGGGGGGGGGAAGGGGGGAGGAGGAGAGGGTAAGTGTGAAAGAGGAGGAACATGGGGGAAGGGGGGAGAGGGGATGGCCTAGCCCTGTTCATTAAGCAGTTCCTATCAAAACTTTACCGTCATAATCAAACGTATGTTGTTAACTCGATAAAGGATCAGCTTGGTGGATATGTCCATACAGCAAATGGGTAGGATGAGCAGAATATGGTGTCGGGTTCTTAGCTATAGAAATAGGGGAAAACTAATCAAGTAAACCTGGAGTCAGTCTGAAGTAAGGACTTTAAATGAGCAGTAGTTCATCTTTGACGGGGTGGTGGGGAAGGACCTGCAGATCGCGGTCTTGTGCGTTTCCGGCCTGCGACTTGGATCCAAGGATCTGGGCGAGGTGGGGGTGCTGGCAGCGGTTCCCATCCAGGAGTGGGTGGTACCGGGATATCCAGTTCCCTGCAGAAAAATTGTAGATCTTCCGGATATCGGAGGGTTGTGGACCTTCCATCTTTTTTTGCCGTGAGGCTAAAGGGGAAACCCCAGTGGTAGCGAAAGTCATTTTCTCTTAACAGGGTGAGGAGTGGTTGCAAAGATCTTCTTTGTTGAAGGGTGATCCATGAAAGGTCTGGGAAAAGCTGTAGGGAGGCCCCGTCAAAATCAATGGTATGCATGTTTCGCGCCTTTCTCATAATGTCCTCTTTGAGGGTGTAGTTATGTACCCTGCAAATCACGTCCCGAGGGCGGGATCCCGGTCCCCGGGGGCGCAAAGCGCGGTGCGCACGGTCCAGCTTAACTCGTTGGTGTTCCGGGCGGCCTAAAATATTGTTAAAGATGGTTTGCAGGGTCACATTCAGGTCTTCCTCTTGTGTCGCCTCCGGTAGGCCTCTGACCCTAATATTGTTACGCCTACCTCTATTGTCGAGGTCCTCAAGGTGGCGTTGGAAGTCTCTGAGGGTAGCAGCTTGTGAAGTTAAGCGATCATGTATTTGTGAGATTTCAAATTTAGTATCATTTGTTTCTTCCTCTAAGGATGCGACTTTAGTGGACAGTTGATGGAGGTCAGTGCGAAGCATATTAATCTCAGTTCTGCAAGTGTCCCGTACTTCTTGAATTAGCATACGAAAGTCCTGTTTTGTGGGCATACAACGGACGTAATCCCGCCAAGATGTACATGCTTCAGGGTCAGGATCAGAGTCTGATGTATTGTGAGCATGTGAGCCCTGCACTACAGCTGAATAGGAAACCGGTGTGGGGGGTCTCCTCTGTGGTGGTAATGATGAGGGAGTAGTGCTTGCATGCTTAGTTAGCAGCGGGCCATGCGGGCTCCCCGGTTGTGAATGAGCCCCCTGCGATCCTGGCGGCCTTGAGGCCTGTGAAAGTGCTGAGGTCTGGGCTGTATCTCTCTGGAGAGGGGTGAGAGAGGGAGCTCTGTCCCTGTGTGGCTGGGAACGTTGCGGCAGGGAACGGGGGTCCCATTCTGGGGCATAGGAGTCCCAGGAGGGGGATGGCTGGCCGGAGGATGCGGATGGCGTAGGCCCTATGAGGCATGGGGGAAAAGTTTGTGAAAGACTGCCCATCATATGGCCTCCAGAGGGGGAGCCGATCAAGAGGTCAGCAGGGGGGATCGGAGAGCGGGTGGTAGGTAGGTCACCTTCGGATCCATACCTGTTGCTCCTGCGATCCACAGAGGCTTGAGGAGGAGGAGAGGGTGAAGTTGCTGTGTGTGGCGCCATCTTGGCCTCGTGATGTCCGGCCGTGGCTCCCTGCCCGAAATATTCGGTGATGAGTGGGGGACCGAGGAAGAGCGGGTTGTGTGTCCCCTGGGGTCCGTTTCTTTGTTTTTTCATGGTTTGCCCATATTTTGCTGCGGAGAGGTGCAGGTTCCAGCTCTATGCAGGCAGGTCGGAGCGGGAGCCTCAGTGAAACACGTCCGCCCGGGAAGCCATCCAAGCCACGCCCCCTCGGCCAGGCGTTATTTTAGCTGACAATTGTGTGGGTTTGTGACGCTGTACCGAAATGAAAAGTGCTATGAAAATGCACTAATCACCTTATAAATGACATTGGCAAGGAAGGAGTTAACATCAGGGGCAATCAAAGGGTTAAATGTGTTCCCTGGGAGTGCCTACTGACTATGTGGGGGAAGTACTGACAGGAAGAACACAGAGATCGCTGTTCCAGATTACTAGGAACAGACAATCTCCATGCCCTCCCCTGACAGAATGGGGATCTGCCTTGTTTACATATTCAGATCCCCGTTCTGCCTCTCTGTGAAGAGAACGCGGGTGGCCGGCGGACATCGGGTCCGCCGGACACGCGCATCCACTCCTCCGTGCAGCGTGCACGCGCATGCCAACACTATCTATTGCATAAAACAATGTACAGGTACATTGTTTCACGCAATAGAGGCACCCTGCCGCAGTATATATGTGGTGGGCAGTCCTTAAGTGGTTATTAACCACTGAAACTTCAGAAACGGAAACCCTAGGTTTAGGGAAAATCTTAGTATGTACAAATATAGTCATCTAAAATAGTTTCAGCAAAAGACAACTGTTGACAAGATTACTTGAATTTTATTGTTATTTTATGTTTTAATTTATTGTTGGATTTTATTTATGTTATTGTTTTGTACTGCACTGTCTCCAGGTCCACCTGTTCTGGTAAGCGCATTTGGCTTTGTGGTGGAGGGTTCTGTCACCTATTTATCACTAGTGGATTGGACCTCACCTTCCTTCACAAGGGATCTCGTCTTCCATTCTGGGACTTGTAGATCCTCATTACTGTTGGATGGACTTTTTCTCTCAATTTTTATTTGCGCTGCACTATTTATTTTATCTGCCTTCATGTATGCCTAAAATCTCTAATAAAAATGATATTGAAAATTAAAGAAATACACATGCCTCTTGTATTCAGACAATATCAGTTTATCCCACAGTTCAGCTTTAATGCTATAGTTAGGGCTCAGTCAATCAGGTGACCAAAGGAGTGATAAAAGCAGACAGTTGGACCATGGTTTTACCACCCCAACCATACACCTAAAGAAGGGCATGCAGCCACTCAGGGCTTTACACGATCTGTGGCCACTACTCTTTGCTTCGTGGCTTAGGCAAAAAGTAAACTGCATGCTGCATTTGACAAGCAATACTGCCACAGAATGCAACCTATTTAGTACAGAACTTCACTTAATTGGGGAAATTTCACTTTAAGTCCTCCTCGCCCACTCCTCTTTAACATTTGGCACATTTTTTTCTGGGAGGGGGGGTACCTGGTTTTGTCTTGGCAATCCATGTGGAAACCATCCCTCCCCGCAGTCTTCTGGGACATGTCACAGATCCCAGAATACAGCAGGACCATTCACAATGCGCAACGTGGCTCGTGTATGTGCAGTGGGCAGCCAGCTGTGCCATTGCAAGCTGTCACAGCCGGTTGCCCAGAGTTAAGATGCCGGCCACTGGGAACCATAAACCAGTGGAAAAAAGTTTGGGTGAGCACAGCCATGGATCCCGGGGGAGGTGAGTGTTTATTAAAAGTTTTTGTAGCTGCTGACTTTTAATTTTTAGAAATATGACTGGAGCTCCTCTTTAAGTATATGAGGCCACACTGCAAGCACCCTCCAACCACATTCAATGCTCATCGCTGTGATACAGTGGGGTCAGCATTTTGAGAGATTAAACAGGTGGTGAGAAGGTGACATATCACCTCCTCCCCTGTCAAAAACCCTCTGAAAAGAAGGTGCAGATTGCTTTTCAGAGAGGAGGCAATGATAGCCGCATATTTAAACAGGTCTTTAGAGTCATGTTGGGTTAATATTAGTGACTGTCCCTATTATTAGTGATTGTGTAATCTCCTCAATAGAGGCACTGATATCAAAATCAAAAGAATGTGCTGTTTATAAAGATATCATTTACAGTTAATGCCACAGAAACGACCTATAGAAGTTGTATGATAGTGTATGACTGTTTGATGATGGTGCAGATAGTGCACTTACCTCTCCTCTCTAGATCTTCTCTTCCATATTCACTTAACTTCTTCAATTGTTCAATACATTCATTCTCCAGGTAATCCTTCTGTTTCTTCCCCCATTTCACCTCCGGACTGTTCCATTCCTGTGTACTGAGCTGAGCCTCATGTATGATTGGGATATAGAGTCCTCTGTCTTTATCCAGGAAGATGACATCTCTCCCATCATATCCCAACTGTGTAAAGCCATCAGTGCTTCCGTCATCTCTCAGCTCACAGCCAAACATCCACTGGGCAGTATGGAAGCCTGCACACGGCACAGGGACATATTACATGGGAGCGTGTGCAGTAGTATACATGATATGGTTTGTGAACACCTGATTATCACACATACACTATATGACCAAAGGTTTGTGGACACCTCTCCAAATGATTCACTTCAGATGTTCCCAGTGAAGGCTTCACTGAATGCTACAGCATCCAATAACATTTTAGACAATTGTTTTTTTCCAATCTTGTGACATGTTTGGGGAAGACCCTTTTCTGTTTCAACATGACTGTGCCTCAGTCTACCAAGCCAGCTTCTTAACCACTTCAATACTGAGCAATTCCCCCTTCCTGCCCAGGCCAATTTTCAGGTTTCAGCGCTGTCGCTGTTTAAATGACAATTGCGCAGTCATGCAACACTATCAGGGCCATCATAACAGCATCATGGGCCCCTGGGCAAAGTAATGCTATGAGGCCCCTACAAGCTTGCCCCAATTTATGCACCTACTCTCAAGAATGAAAGTAAGAAAATTTCTACTTTACAGCGTGTCACTTGCTAGTGTCCCCTGCCACCAGATTCAGCGTGTCACTTGCCACCAGTCCCTTGCCACCAGATTCAGCATGTCACTTGCCACCGGTCCCTTGTCACCAGATTCAGCGTGTCACTTGCCACTGGTCCCTTGTCACCAGATTCAGCATGTCACTTGCCACTGTCCTGTGTCATCAGATTCAGCGTGTCACTTGCCACCCATCCCTTGACACCAGATTTAGCGTGTCACTTGCCACCCGTCCCCTGCCACCAGATTCAACGTGTCACTTGCCACCCGCCCTCTGCCACCAGATTCATCGTGTCACTTGCCACCTGTCCCCTGCCATCAGATTCAGCATGTCACTTGCCACCCGTCCCCTGCCACCAGATTCAGCGTGTCACTTGCCACCCGTCCCCTGCCACCAGATTCAGCATGTCACTTGCCACCCGTCTCCTGCCACCAGATTCAGCGTGTCACTTGCCACCTGTCCCCTGCCACCAGATTCAGCGTGTCACTTGCCACCCGTCTCCTGCCACCAGATTCAGCGTGTCACTTGCCACCTGTCCCCTGCCACCAGATTCAGCGTGTCACTTGCCATCATCACCTGTGACCAAATTCAGCGTCACTTGCCACCTGTCCCCTGCCACCAGATTCAGCATGTCACTTGCCACCCGTCTCCTGCCACCAGATTCAGCGTGTCACTTGCCACCTGTCCCCTGCCACCAGATTCAGCATGTCACTTGCCACCCGTCTCCTGCCACCAGATTCAGCGTGTCACTTGTCACCGCCCCGTCACCAGATTCAGCGTGTCACTTGCCACCCATCCCGCTACCAGATTCAGCGTGTCACTTGCCATCGTCACCTGTCACCAAATTCAGAGTGTCACTTGCCACCCGTCCCCTGCCACCAGATTCAGCGTGTCACTTGCCACCCGTCCCCTGCCACCAGATTCAGCATGTCACTTGCCATGTCACCTATCACCAGATTCAGCGTGTCACTCTGCCACCCATCCCCTGTCACCAGATTCAGAGTGTCACTTGCCATCCATTCCGTCACCAGATTCAGCGTGTCACTTGCCATCCATTCCGTCACCAGATTCAGCGTGTCACTTGCCACCCATCCCGTCACCAGACTTAGCGTGTCACTTGCCACCCGTCCCCTGCCACCAGATTCAGCGTGTCACTTGGCACCCGTCCCCTGCCACCAGATTCAGCATGTCACTTGCCACCCGTCTCCTGCCACCAGATTCAGCGTGTCACTTGCCACCTGTCCCCTGCCACTAGATTCAGCGTGTCACTTGCCACCCGTCTCCTGCCACCAGATTCAGTGTGTCCCTTGCCACCTGTCCCCTGCCACCAGATTCAGCATGTCACTTGCCATCATCACCTGTGACCAAATTCAGCGTGTCACTTGCCACCTGTCCCTGCCACCAGATTCAGTGTGTCACTTGTCACCGCCCCGTCACCAGATTCAGCGTGTCTCTTGCCACCCATCCCGCTACCAGATTCA